>VXBJ01007286.1:546718-565684 GCA_013400055.1 Nycticryphes semicollaris
TGCTATGAGGACAGGCTGAGGGAGCTGGGGTTGTTCAGCCTGGAGAAGAGGAAGCTCCAGGGAGACCTAATAGCAGCCTTCCAGTGGGCCTACAGGAAGGCTGGGGAGAGTCTGTTTACAAAGGCCTGCAGTGACAGGATGAGGGACAATGGCTTCAAGCTGGAGAAGAGCAGATTTAGACTGGATATTAGGAATAGGCTCTTTACACTGAGGGTGGTGGAGCACTGGAACGGGTTCCCCAGGGAGGTGGTTGAGGCCCCTTCCCTGGAGATATTCAAGGTGAGGCTTGATGAGGCCCTGGGCAACCTGGTCTAGTTGGGGATGTCCCTGATGACTGTGGGGAGGTCAGACTAGATGACCCCAGATGTCCCTTCTGGCCTGGACCGTTCTATGATTCTATGAATATTCCATTGGCCAGCTTTTTCTGTCTGTGCTCCCTTTCAGCTTCTACAGAAAACTGAAAAACTCCTTGACTAATATAAAACATCACCTGGAAACAACTAAAACAATGTGCATTACCAGCATCACTGTCATGCTAAACCCAAACCACAACAGCAACTGGAAAGAAAATTAATTCTGTTCCTGCTGAACAGGATGGGATGACCTATATGCTCCTATAGGAAGCATGCTGGAAGCAGTCCATGGCAATAACCTACAAGTCCTTGGTCTACTATAGTCACTTTCAGTTGCACATCAACAACAGGCATAGAGCTCAGATGCTTCTGCTCCCAAGCCCCGAATGCTTCACACCTTCCAGTAGTAAGGAGCTTTAAATACAGACACTTTTTCAACCCTTTCATGATTTCAGCTGGGATGAAGTTAATTTTTGTAGTAGCAGCTGGTGTGGGGCTATGTTTTGAGTTCAGGATGAGAGCGGTGTTGATACTGCACTGATGTTTTTTGGTTGTTGATAAGCAGTCAAGGCCTTTTCTGCTCCTCACACTACCCCACCAATGAGTATGCTGGGAGTGCACAAAAATTTGGGAGGGGATACAGCCAGGACACTGACTCCAACTGACTAAAGGAATATTCCCTGTTGTATGATGTCGTGCTCAGTATATAAAGCTGGAGAAGAAGGTGGAAGGGGCGGGGATTTTGAAGTTATGGCATTCATCTTCCCAAGTCCCCATTTCATGTGGTGGAGCCTGCTTTCCTGGAGATGGCTGAACATCTGCTTGCTGATAGAAAGTACAGAATGAATTGTTTTACTTTGGTTGCTTGCATGCACAGCTTTTGCTTTACTTACTAAACTGTCTTTATCTCAATCCATGAGTTTTCTCACTTTTACTCTTCCAATTCTGTTCCCCATCCCGCCATGGGCAGAATGACCAAGCAGCTGCATGATGCTTAGTTTCTGCCTGGGGTTAAACCAATGCAAACCCCTTCCTTGGTTCGGCCTTGGGTCAACCTTTGAACTGCCTCCAGTATAGAAGGTCATTGGGAGAGGTGTTTCTGCCTGTGGTCCAATCTTCTTCCCCTCTCTATTGGCATATGTGTACACATCCATGGTAGACATTCCACGATGGCAGCCCTGCTTTCTCCAAAGGCTACTTGTGGAGACTGGATTGGGAGATCAGACAGCCCTTCCCGTCTTCACCAAGATGAGAGAAAGGAGACAATCTCACACAGGAATAATGGAGTTTTCCACAGCTGTTGTGAGGATTTGGGAAGCCCATGCTTTCAGCAGTTTTTATCCTAGTTTTCTCTCCCTGCAACCTAAACTCAGGAGGAGTGCTTCAGCCAGCTCTTACCTCCTGCTTTTGGCCACCCAGCATATAGGCAGTTTTGCACAGATGTGCTCAGGTACAGGGCACTTCCTGGAAGAGGTGTGTGGGTACAGGTTGCTGTTGCTCTGGCCAGTGCTCTTGCAGGGGACACACACAACCCAAGGCTGTAGCCTCAGAAGCAGCATGTGGAGTGGCAAAGCATCCTGTGTGGACCATATGCTGTTTTGACAAGTACATGCTGCCAGCCTGGCAAGCCCCATAGGCACTCCTGATGGCCTGCACTGTCTGCTGTGAAGAGTGGAAATCTTCCTACTGCACTCTTCTTCCACAGCTCAGCCTCCCCCTTTGGGCCAGCCCTGGCTCACCCTTACCTGACTGATGGAATAGTGTTTGTTATGGCTTCTGGGGCTTGACTTGTTCAGTGAGATACATTTAATAATACAGTGGAGGCCACACTGCAGTCTTCATTTCCTTGCTAAAGTACGTCACTGATATAATCGACCTCAACTCAGTTGACTCCAGCACAGTCTGCCTTGAAGCTCTGCTGTTCTTTTTGTGAAGGTGTTAGTTAGCCAGAGCTGTTTTTCTGACTGAGTTCACAGTAGGGCTGCAGAAATGCTTGGGTTGGAACAGCTGAGGGGCAGCACAGGAGCTGGAACAAGATACTCATCAGCGGAGGGTGAATTTCTGCCATTATCTAGCACTACTGCCAAATGTAGAAGAGCGGCCTCATTAATTGAGAGGAGCTGGGTTTAGACTACAGACACATCTAAAATGGGTGCTTATTCCTAAGCATATGTGATCCATTTGCAGCACAACTGTAATGTAGAGCATGTTGTAAAAGAATCTCCTTCAGTACAGATTAGCTCTGCTGATGGAGTTTACCCTCATTTCGGGATGATGAGCCATAGAGCCATACCAAAGTGTGGTGTTGTATCTTCACAGGTTGGCTCTGCTGCAGTAAGCTGAGCTGCTTTCATTTTTTTTGCGGTGAGCAGTGGGAGAGCTTGTCTGTCCCTCTGGCACATGGAGGAGTTACATGAAAGCACTAATGTGTTGTCAACACCCAAGTGAATAGGCACGTTTCAAAGGAGGTGGGTTACCAGCCCGCGTGAAAGCTGCGCCTCAGCTCTAGCAAATCTCCTGGCCTGTCTTCTTTACCACACCACCTGCCCCAGGTTTAAAACACCATGAAATCCAAGCTCAAAGGTAAGGGTAATACCTGTCTAAAGGCTCAAATAACCAGCAGTAAAGGTACTACCTCTGTGGACTGCTACATAGAGCATTTAATTCATTGTACAGAGTTGGTGGCTCAGAGACCATATGAGGGAGAAGCCCCCCAGCCCATGAGATGTGAGAGGCAGCTCCACGGGGCACACTCAGAGGTCCCCACTGGGCAGGTGATCCCTGGGCTGGTGATCATGGCTGGCCATAAGGAGCAGGGACTGAACAACCTGAAGGCACTGAAGGGAGCCACTTGCTCAGGACCAGCATTGGTACTGGCCCACAGGTCATGTGGTGGCCACCTGAGAGCTGGTAACAAAAAAAGATCCAAACTCGAGTCCTAAGCCTGTTTGCTTTCAGATTTATGAGGTCTATCTTTTACAGCCACAGCCTTGGTAGGAGGGCATGGAAGAATAGCAGAGGAGATGGTGTCTAGCAAGTACATTTCAGCATGCATGTTTATTTTGAAACCATGACTTTCAAGGAGGTTAAGAATCAGAGGAGGCAATTCCCATCTGTCTTTCTGTGAAAGGAGCTATCTGCTGTGGCAGTGTCACACTCGCACTTTGACAGAAAAGCCAGTTTCCTTTTGACATATTTGACACTTGAATTTCTCAGGATTCAAGCAAAGTCTGGGGAAAGGAAGAATGGAAGAGACCATCCATTGCATCTTAACAGCAGCAATCCTAATGAGTCCAGAATTGTTACCCAGATCCCACAGAACTCCACATGGCCGATGCAATGTTGCAGCAAGAGGCAGAGGCCCAGGGCATAAGACCTCTTTCTCTGGAAAACCAGAAAATGCCCAGAGAGGAGCTCAGGTCCTCAGCTGAAAATAATAATATTTCAGTCATGTTTATGCTGCTTCAAGCTGGAGGGGTTATGCTTTCCTGTTGGAATTATATTGGCAATCTTTAAGGACAAATAATTCAAATCTCTCTAGAGCAAAATTATTTCAGCTGCTCTTCATGGGTTTTTGGCCAGAGCTGTGGCCTCAGATAAGAGGAATTCCTGGTCTCTGCTCTACCCATAAAGTAGCAAACCAGGCAGCCCCCACAGTTCAATGGAAAATGTACAACTATTGTATTTGCTAGAGGCTTTCATGCAAACCACAAGACTGACTTTCAAAAGTGCTTCAGTCTGATCTCTGGGAGCCACAACTCTTGTGAACAATCCTGGGGCTGTGACAGTAGGTGTGAGGGAACTGTAATACGCTGAGTGGCTCACAGTTAAGCAGTCTGAGCGCTCCAGACTGAAGGTCTTTGGCTTTTCCACATACAGAGTTGATTTTCTGTGTGAAGCTGGATGGAGCAGTGTAGCTGGAGCTTAGACTCAGTATCTGGAGCATGCAAAGTGGATTGGCATCTGAATTTGTAGGAATAATAACAACTGAGTTGGCTCTGGTTGTTGTGGTGTGTAGCAGTATGAAGAGAAAACGAAATGAGAGGAGGGGAGACTGGCTGCTGCAGTAGCAGTCTGCACTGCCTTCGTCTTTGTGCTCGGCTGCAAAACAGTGTGACTGTGACAGCTGGGACAGATGCAGGTGGTGGGTGATGCTGCAGCAGTGCCAGCACCCTGAGGTGCCCACTCCATGGCCTCTCTGGAGGTCTCCAGGCTCTTTTGCAATGAAAGCTGTGGAGAAATCTGCCAATTTCTACAAGAACATTACAGTAAATGTTTAAAACCAGGTTGGGTTAAAAACACTGGGAAGCAGTTGGGAGTGGGAACCCACCTGAACAGCCAAATGGATGGTTCAATAAGTGTCTTCTGGTCTAACCTGCGTAATCCTCACTGGCATCAGAAATATTTTCATCACTTGCTGTTTTAAAAGTCCAACATTATGTTTAACCATAATGGTGAATATACTTATACTTAGGACTATTTACTGCAAGGCTGGGAAGGAAAGGGTAGTTTGAGATACATTGAGATTGTTCCGAGAGAAACCCTGGTACCTAACCTTGCACCTTTGGTAAACCAGAGAGTGATTTTCCACCAATTCACAGAAAGCTGATTCCTTTCCCATTTCCCTGCCAGGCATCGACAGCCAGTGGATGCAGACACTGCGGATGCACCAAATAGCAAAAGCCATTTCTCTCCAGCACGGCCACCCCCACAGCCCGACCACCGTCACCCACTACCTGCCTTACCTTCACAGCCAGGACTCCTATGCTGCTGCCGTGAGGAGGACGCGGGGTCCCGTCAGTTACCAGTTCATGTCCATCAGCCACTCCAGAAACTCCTCTCCCCTCTCGCACAGCTTGATGAGGAACCTCTCCAGTCTGCACATCAACTCGAAGGGCAGCAGCACCTCCAGCACGGCCTCGGACACCCCTTCGGAGAGAGACAGGTCTGCAGGCAAAGGCAGGAACGCCTCACACAGCGGTAACTCCCGCAGCTCCTCGGACGGGCGCCACAGTGGGACCAGCTCCCCGGTGCCCCCCCGGCACTCAGGAAGAGCCTACAGGACTTCCCCACCAGTGGCATCCCCGGCCTCCCAGCACCGAAGGTATCCCCGTAGCCCCCCTCAGCCCAAGGCCATTCCGGGCATGCCACCGCAGGGCGAGAGCGAGCCCCGGAGGGGCGAAGGGGAGAGCAGGATCAGTGAGGGGGGGTGGATAAAGGTGCAGCACGCAAAGAAGCCCCACAGGCAGACTGCCAGCAAATCGGGGAAGGAGAGGCCCAGGGGGAGCTGGCGGGGCCGGAGGACGTTCTGAGGGAGGAATTATCTGCCCCTTTATTTAACTGAACGTTCAATCTAGAGAAGACGCACCTGCTGCTATTTAATTCACCCCCCCAAAGCTGGGACACCACCTTCTTCACTGGCCAGCATGGCCAAAGGCTTGCCAGTGGGAGGGGAGAGCTGGTTGCTTCTCCTCCTGTCACGGTTGGCGCCGAGGAATTCCATTTGATTTTTTTCTCCTCCGTTTGACTGCTTATGTTCTCAGCTGACTGGATATCCACTGATTTGTTTATTATTTCAATAATAAAATCAGTAAGGCACAGCTGTGTGCCATAAGAAAAGGTTCTCTGTTTCATCCTTAGGGAAGGAGTTGTGCTGCTACATCTCTCCTCGCCTTGCTTATGTCTCCAGACACTGAGTCCCACTCTGAGCTGGATGTCCTCACCTCTTGTTTGTTCTGCTTCTCCCAGGGCTATAGGGAGAGGTAGTATTTTTATCAGACCAGTGTAGTCTGAAAAAATAGGAACATGAGGAGATTTTGCTTCAGGTCTGCTCCACTAGCTTCACTTCTCCACTTCCACCTTCGGTCCCCTCTCAGGAATTTCTCACCTCGCTCTTAACAGTGGTCTCACCTCTGTTCCTTACCAGTGGATGGCTGTTAAAAGAATCTGCAGCACAGGTTATTTTTTCCTCTCTCCTTCCAGTTGTGGGCAGTGAAACTGGAAGAAGCAAACAGGCCCAGTCTCTTAATACATGGCTCTGTGATTGGTGTCACTGACACAGTTCTGGGGTTTGCTGGTGTCAGATGGGGTTCACCTTTCTGAATGGGGGAAGAGGGTCTTTGCTCACAAGCTATTGGGGTTCGTTGACAGAGCTTTAAAGTAGGCTTGAAGGGCGACAATACTAGGCTTGCCTGTGACAGGCTGTGGGATGACATGCCAAGGTTAGAGGAACAGGGAGCTAGCAAGGCTCCGCAGCTTGTTGCTCTGAGACATGTTGGGTAGACTGCAGCACACGTGAAGTCTTATGGAGATAAGCCAGGGGCTCCTGGAGTAACAGGGACCAAGAGGGAAACACCAGTGAAATACTTCAAAGGAATTAAAGAGGTGTGCCTCTAAGAAGGTGACATGACAACAGCCCAGAGCCCAGCTGACAATGTATACAGCATGTGCAATAAACAGGAGGAGGTGGAAGCCACCGTGCTGCTAGAAATCTGTGACCTAGTCACCATTACTGTAACTTGGTGGGACAAATTCCATGACTGGAGTGTGGCTATCGATGGCTACAGGCTGTTCAGGAGGGACAGGTAAGGAAGAAAGGGCAGAGGTGTTGCCCTCTACATCAACAAATGGATAGAATGTGAAGAGCTGTCTCTGAAGAACAGCCACAAGCAGATTGAAAGCGTATGGATAAGAATTAGAGACAGAGGAATCAAAGGGAGCCTTGTGGTTGGTGTTTACTACAGGCCACCTGATCAAAGGGAGCCTATTGGCAAAGCCTTCTTACCCCAGCTACAGGAGGCATTGCATTGCAGTCTCTCATCCTGCTGGGGGATTTCAACCACCCCAACATCTGCAGCAAAAGTATCATGGTGAGCTGCAGGCAATCCAGGAGACTCCTGGAATGCATTGAGAATAACATCTAAAGCAGGTAATAGACAGCCCTACCAGAGGTAACGTGATACTGGGCTGGTTGGTCACCAACACAAGTGAGCTAATTAGTGATGTCAAGATTGGAGGCAGCCTGGGCTGCAGGGGTCATGCACTGGTGGTGTTCTCAGTCCTCAAGGATTTGGGTCAAGCAAAGAGTAAAGTCAGGACCCTGAATTTTTAGGAAAGCAAACTTCCAGCTCTTCAAGGAGTTAGTCAATGGGAACCCTCTGGGGAAACATTGCACCCATTTTAAAAAAGAGTAGAAAGGAGGGCCCTGGGAACCACTGACCTGTCAGCCTCACCTCTGTGCCGGGGAAGATCACGGGACAGATCCTCCTAGAAGCTGTGCTGAGGCACACGGAGGACAGGGAGGTGATTTTTAAACTGACAGGGTTATTAAGCATTGGAATGGGCTGCCCAGGGAAGGCACCCTGGAGGTACTCAAAAGAGGGGTTGACATAGTGCTAGTGACATGGTTTAGTGATTTATTTTTTTTTTAATCAGAGTTAGGTTGATAGTTGGGCGAGATGATCTTCAGGTCCCTTCCAACCTAGACAATTCTATTATTTGAGACAGCCAGCAGGGCTTCACTGAGGGCAGGTCCTGCCTGACCAACCTAGTGGCCTTCCATGATGAAGCAACTACATCAGTGGACAAGGGAGAAGCTATGTATGTCATCTGTCTGGCCTTCTCTATGGCCTTTGACACAGTCCCCCACAACATCCTTCTCTCTAAATTGGAAAGATATGGATTTGATAGGTAGACTATTTGGTGGATGAGCAATTGGTTGAACAGTCACATCCAGAGGGTAATTTTCAATGATTCAATGTCCATATGGAGATCAGTGACAAGTGGTGTCCCTTGGGAATCCGTATTGGAACCAGTACCATTTAATATTTTCATCAATGACATAGTGGGATCAAGTGCACCCTCAGCAAGTTTGTGGATGACACCAAGCTGAGCAGTGTGGTTGACACATTTGAGTGACAGGATGCCATCCAGAGGGACCTGGACAAGCTCAATAAGTGGGCCCATGTGAACCTGATGAGGTTCAACAAGGCCAAGTGTAGAGTCTGTACCTGGGTCAAGGCAATCCCTGGTATCAATACAGGCTGGGGGATGAAGGGATTGAGAGCAGCCCTGCCAAGAAGGACTTGGGGGTGTTGGTGGATGAAAAGTTGGACATGAGCTGGCAATGTGTGCTTGCAGCCAGAAAGTCAGTCATATCCTGGGCTGCATCAAAAGCGGTGTGTCCAGCAGGGTAAGGGAGGTGATTCTGCCCATCTACTCTGCTCTGGTGAGATCCCACCTGGAGTACTGTGTCCAGCTCTGGAGTTCTAAGCACAGGAAAGACATGGACTGATGGAGTGGGTCCGGAGGAGGGTCACAAAAATTATCAGAGGGCTGGAGCACCTCTCCTGTGAGGACAGGCTGTGAGAGATGGGGTTGTTCAGCCTGGAGAAGAGAAGGCTCTGGCGAGACCTTATTGCAGCCTTTCAGTACTTAAAGGGGACTTATAATAAAATGAGGACAAACTTTTTAGCAGGTCCTGTTGTAATAGGACAAGGGGTCATGGTTTTAAAAAGGGTAGGTTTAGACTAGATTTAAGGAATATTTTTTTTTTATGCATAAAGGTGGTGAAATACTGGAACAGGTTGCCCAGAGAGGTGGTAGATGTCCTATCCTTGGAAACATTCAAGATCAGGTTGGATGGGGCTCTAAGCAACCTGGTCTAGCTGAAGATGTCCCTGCTCATTGCAGGGGAGTTGGATTAGATGACCTTTAAAGGCCTCTTCCAGTCCAAACAATTCTATGATTCTTTACTAAAAACCCCAATACCAGCTACCTGACACCACTGAGCACACTGTCACATACACAGAGTCATAATCAGAAGGAGAAACAAAAACTAGGCTTTATTCTTTTGGGGAAAAAAAAAATAAAAATGCAGGGAGAAAAAGGCATTGCCTTTATCATAGCTACATCAACCCAACAGAGGTCTATGATAATGTTTATCCCTGGGCAGCAGGCATTTTTTACTTGCATTTTTAAATGTGGCCAGACTGTGTTGCTTTTGTCTTTCAGTCTTCAGGTAGTATAGACAAGGTCAGCAAAGTTTCTGATTAACGTGGTCTTTAGTTCCACTGAGAACAAAGACACAGCTGTAGACTCACACATTGTCAGAAAGTTTCTTCTTGGCCTTTTCACTCCAAGTTGATTTCACACAATTAAAAAGGATGAAAAAAAAAAAAAAAAGAAGTAAGAAGTTAGGGTTTTCCAAGATGCAAGAGGGGAAAAAAGGAAGAAACAGAGAAACAGATAAAAGAAGCTGAACCCAAAGCAATGCATGTTACCCTCTGAAAGCCAAGAAACTGTAAATTAGAGTGCTACATACCATCCATGCCAAGCAGTGCTTCCTGGCACACAGTTGTGAGTGATGCTGGAGAAGCTACTGGTGGGTTACACCCTTGATGACCCCCATCACCATAGCCCCATCACTGGATGTTCAAAAGGACATGTAAATTCCCAGGCTGAGCCCTGTGGTGTGTTTCCCAGTACCTACCAGAGTGAACTGGGACTCACTTTTTATGAATTCAGGACAGGGTCCAATGAAACCAATGGAGCAGGACACAACTGATACCAGGTGGCAGGAATTAGATCTCTGTCGTTTAAGCATCTTTTCCTCTGACAACAGTTAAGAGCAGAAAAAGTAGTAAGAAGTTAAGAAGCTTTACCTGGAAGTGAGGGAACCTGTGTGTGAAGCTCTACGATAACAAGGCTTACTGCTTTGTCATGGCTTCAAGCTGCTTGAAAGCTAGTTAGTAACCCAGCTTCTGATCCTAGTTTACTCAACCTGACAACTAATTTGGGACATGTGGACAATCCACCACTGGATGTTTCTCCATCACAACATAGCAGGAGGCTGGCATTTTGTCTAGGTTGGGGATCCTTCCCTAACATTCCTTGCCATGACCAAAATGGACTGGAGGATACTAGCTGATAGTAACTGCAACTGAGTGCACTGGCTAGAAATGGGCTTGTATTATTAAAATTTAGATATGTATCTCAGGATGCAAGATCTTGTTTCACGATTGGGCTTGCACAAATCCTAGAAAAAAAATTTCAAGAGTTTGGAGGGGTATATTTCTCTTAGAGGGTGATGAGGATGGCAGTGTAGTTCTACAAGCCTGAAAACAAGGCTCTACCCAGCAGACACTGTGGGATGGTGGTGGCTATTCAAGATTTATCAGCTGCCTGCAGTTGATTATCAAGATGTCCAGAAGGATTCCTCTGCTGTTTGTAAGCAATTTTATGTTGTGCCTAATTTTAATCTGCAATGTACTGTCTGTCCACATCTGTTGTATTAAAGTGTTCATTAGCATTTAAAGGAGGAGCGGATGGTATTGATCACGCCTATTAAAATTAAACAGTCATGCAATAGTGACTGATTAGAAATCCTCTTGCTGCACCAGCATTATTGCTGGTTAAAGCAATAGTAAGTGAACTTGTCAAAAAAAAGAAAAAAAAAAAGATAAAGTCTCATCAAGATCTAGTTTTCAATCTCATTTTTATCAATCTTAATGTGGCTACTCCCTGTCTTGGTAATTACTCATGTGCTTACATTTTCACCCCCCAGTACTTTACCAAGTCAAGAAATTTATTTCCAAATCTTACCAACATGCAGCCACCACTGGTTAGAAGACTGTGCACAGCGATGTGGAAAATCAAACTGCCGTGGGCAACTACACCACAGAAAATGTCTGCTCTTTGGAAAGGAGCCATGCTGCTTTTTCTTAGGGGTTTCTTACAAGTCTGTTAAAGCCAATCATATTTAAGTACCAGTATGTCTAGATTTGCACACTAGGAGCTGGACACGCCGCCCTTCAACCACGCACATATCCTCAGCAGTGCCACACTCACCCTCCACGGCTGACCCTGCAAGAGGCACAAAGTATCGCTGATGTAGAGCCACCCTTTGTTTTACTGGCTCTTCTTGCTCTTGGTTTTCATATCTCCATCCGCTGATGTTGCTGTTTTCTTAATGTCCAAAAGGTACCTGTATTTTCCTTTTCCACAGCTTAAAATGCTCTGAATTATAAGAAGCCAGGTCTGGGATGGCTGCTGTAATGGATGAAAAATAGTGGAGAACTCATGGAGGCAAATTCAGAACTGGACATCCAAAGTGAGTGAGTATTTGCACCCCATGGGGAGAATGTTTACAAAATCAGATACAAATTTATTTATTAAATTAAAGGGCGAGACTTTGACTGTCAGACCTCACACAGTCTGTTTGTTTGTTTGGCAACATTTTACTCTGGATCTTGTGGGAATCTGGATGCCAGACATTGGCAGAAGAGGTTTCAGAGTGAAAAGCGGCATCTCTCTCCAGCCGTTAGCTCTTAACCCTGCTGATGGGCTGGGAGGGAGGAAGCAGTGCTCAGCTCAGACAGGAAAAGCAGATTAACCTCAGTGTTATGGTCCTCGTTTTTCTGAAACCTTACTGGCTTCCCCATGCAGCTGATGTCTTAATGGCATGAGCAAAAATGATGCTGAGATGTCTTTCTTTTTCTGACAACAAAATGTGTTGTTCACTTTTAAGCTATTGTGTGTGTGTGTGTCTTTCTCACGTACCTAAAGATGTCTTTACAAAAACAAAACAAAACAAAACAAAAAACCACCCAAACAGGTGGATGGAGAGCAAGCACTTAACACCGAGGACAGCAATTATGCTTCTTCAGTTTGGCAAGGTGCCCCAGAATTGGGTCTTACCCTGGTGGTTATTGGCTTCCCAAGTACACAAACTTCTACAGCAGCGCTGGGGTACCTGCCACTACCATCAGAGGGACTGATTGTAAGAGGCAAGTCTCCTGGGGACCCTGGAGTGGGTCCTCAGGAGGACCAACAGAGGGATCAACAGCCAGCTGGCATGGTGCTGCATGGGGAAGGGGCCAGGCAACTGTGCTCCTGGAGTGCATGTTCCCTGTGTTCTGCAGGTCAGGGGCATATGTGCTGCTGTGCTATAAACCAGGCAGCATTTCCAGCACATGTGACACTCTGCTCCTGAGCATAGCAGGCAGTGTGTGAATGCAAGACTCCCTGGAGCAAAAACATCGCCCAGTCCAGCAAACACAGACTGCTTTTGTTCATGTGCAGCCAGGGCTTGAGGGGGGCTGCCTGCAGGCAGCTTGCTCAGCAGAGCCCACAGCACCTCTGAAAAGTGGAGGGTTGCTCAGAGGGCTTTTGTAGCTACTCACTGTCCGGGTGGGGAGAGGATGAAATGCCAGAGTAACCTGTGTCCCGGCTCAACCCCTCACACAAGCCTTTCTTTTTCCCACAGAGCCTTTGCAAATTCACAGAAGGATGACTGTTGCAGAGGTGACAGCCCACTGAACAGTCCAGGGGCCCCCAAAATCATAAAACCCCCCAGGCTGTTCCTCACCCTAACCCTTGTGACATGAGTAAACCATCAATCCGTCCCAGAGCAGCAGAGCTGCAGAGGTCACTTTTTATGGCCTAGGCAGGAATTTCACCCAGCTCAGTGATTGATTTGGGCAGCAATGTAATCTCTCTCTTGCAACATTTCTAGTTGTTGCTTTGGCCTCATATTGATTTGAAAGCCCATACTGAAATGTTATGCTTGCACTGCGCTCGCCAGGAAGAGAAACAGAACTCATGGTCGGAAAGGGGAGATGGGGCTGCTGTCTGACCCCATTCCACTAGGGAACCCAACCGCCAAGGATTCAGCATATCCAACCACTACCACGATGTGTTGCACATCTGTGCTAGGGGGATCTAGTCATACCAACCAGGTGGGATGGGATGATCAAGTGACCTGGTCATTCTCTGCTGATGCTGCTGCGACCTGCCTGTAGCAGGCGGGACACCAGTGGGCCCTCTGTCTCCCCATCTACACCCAGATCTTGGTGATGCCATGCTCCAGGAATGGTAGTTTTCAGGGATGGGGCTCATGGGTGGTGTTGCTGCTGGCTGATTATTTCTGTTAGATGCTAGAGAAAGCAAACCCAGTTCCTGTTCAGCTGGGAGGGAAGAGCATCTGTTTGGTGCCTCTCCCCTGGCCCTGCCACTGGCCTCAGTGTGAAACAGGGGTGGGTGTTTTTGGACACTGTTTACTTTTTAAAGAAAATACTTGCTACTGCAGTTTTGTGCCTTCTAACCTGCTCCCACTGATTATTTTCTAGCAATTGGCCATGTCTGACAGCAACACCACCTGCCCTGGGCACACACCAAAACCCCATATGCTGACTGCAGTCTGACAACTTGCTGAGCTGACTTAAGGAGCAGAAGTTGCCCAAACTCTCTGTGTGTCCCCTCTGTCCTCATTCAGGGCAAGAGCCTCCGGCCAGGGGGGCTTACCACTGTCCTCCTCTCCAGCTCAGCTGATGCTGCTGAGGATCAAACACCACGCATGTGAAGACTTTCTATAAACTTCCTGCCAAGAATACTGGACCATGCATCAAAGATAAGCACTTGAATTTTTTGATCATGCTAGAGAATACACTTTGACCTTATTGTTATTATTATTATTATTATTAACTTTAGGCTGGGAAAGACGGGCAGTTGCTTTTGTAATTGTGAAAAAATCCTAAACTGAGAGACCTCCTGACATCTCATGTCACTAAAATGGAACCAAATAGCTGGGCTACCTCTGAAAATTACATCTGACAGAATTATCTTCTGTGTATGTGTCCACTATAGAAGGGTTTTTAAATAATTTTCTTATCTAATGAAGTGCCAAAGCTTAGCAGTTCAAGCCAGTTTGTTGCAAAAAGTTAGAGGTTATGGAGGAGAAGTCTATTACGGCAATAACACTAATAAGGGTCTGCCAAGATCATGTTTGAGTATATGCAAATACGAGGCATTTGAGATGAACATCTTGGAGGACAGAGGAACAGCGCTGGGAGGCAGCAGCAGCCCGAGGCAGCTGAGAGCGGGGGGTAAAGTGTACGGGGGTAAAGTTTCTACAGCTCCCACCCCAGCATCACCTACACTCCCTCAGCTGCAATCCACTGCTCCCACCCCAGTGAACCGCCTGCCCCAAGGGTTGGTGACTCCTAGAAACTACATGAGCAGTTTTGCAAGTACCAACGCACTACAGACACTAACACTGTGCCATGTAGAATAAAGTGGCTTAATATACCTGGGGCTCAGTGTACACATTTATTTTTTTGCCTTTGCATGCAAAGTGAGGGCTCCGTACAGCAGAGAGAGGGCATTTCCCTCTTGCTGTGAAAGAACAAGAAGGGCCTGAAATCTTGAGGTGTGACCTGGGGACTGCTCCAGCAGGCAGTAGAGAACACTGGGGGAGGCTTTCTGCCCATCTCTCCCCCTTCCTCCCTCCCTCCCTCCCAAGGGAGCTGCCGGGAGAGAGGTCCCTGGAGACAAGGTTAAGCCATCTCCTGTCCCCCCACTCCCATCCTCCCCCAGCATCCACATCTCACTGAAGGCTGGTGGAGGCGATGCAAATCAACATTCACAAAGAGGCTGTGGCAAAGCTTATATAAAGGGCAAAAAACCAGAGTGCAGTAAGCATTTTTATTATTTTCTGATAGCCTCCTGTTCCCCACAGCTATGCATTTGCAGAACATTTTGCAAGCAATTTCTTTATGATGTGACTTAATCTATTTTATGTTTTCAAAGGGAAATATAAATCAAAGACCAAGAGTGAAAAGACTGAGATCTTGAGCTTTTAAAAGTGGCTACTGCATATCAACAACAGCTACTTTTGATCAACATTTTTTGCTATGCATTTTGTGGAATGGCTACAGGACACTCAAATGAGCATTATAATTACACTCCCATAATGTGCATCACAATGCTTAGGGCTCCAAATGATCTCCTACGACGTGCACTTGGAATAATCATTAAGATTTCTATCAAAACCGACCACATTTCAGTCATTTCCTTAGTATGCTGATGAATATAGGTTCCTAGAGGCATTTATCAACTGCACTTTTTCTCTCCCAGGGCTGTATTTATTCCTTTGGTTTTCCTTCTCTTATTCTTTCCATTTTTTTGGTATTGCCAGTTTGTGTCAACGAAATGCGGTATCAGATAGGATCAGACATGACCACCTTCAATTCCACATGCAGGATGCATTTGCACCCAACCTTTACTAATAAGGAACTTACAACAAAGTATAAGGAGATACAAACCTGTTAAATTAAAAGAGGGAAAACAACATTTTTTCCTTGGAGAAGGTATAAAGGAAAAAGGTACTAATAGCTTTGTGGAGCTGGTACAGTTGGTCTTGCCTATAAACTGATTATACATGCTAAGTATTTAAAATTTACATTTATTGTACAAATTCTGGATCTACCTATCAGAGCACAATGTTGAAGTAGTAACAGCAAAAAAGTACTTCATAAAAATTAATGCACAGCAAACATATAGAGATCTGACTATAATTAAATCTCCCAAAGTGGTTATCCTCCTGCTTCTGTATAAGAACAACTGTCCTTTCTGGGTTCCTAGCAATAGCAGGTTCCCTGATTATACACCTTATTCTGTCTTGTACGGTAGTATTAGCCACTGGAGGGTGACATGTGAACAAATACATATGCCCGATCAGATCTTTTACAGAAACACACCTTTCAAGAGAGAGAAAAACAATTAGTGTGTGTTATAGGTTACCGATTTACAATTTACATCATAAATCAATGTCTGATTATTTTAATGCAAAATGTTTTTAGCTTCATTTTCCTGCACTAACGGTTTCAATAACACACTATAATTTGCTCAGATGAAGAGGTGATTGGACAGCTCTTATAGAAATTTTTAATTACTGTCATTAGTGGCTGCAATCTTATTCTTTTCTATAGAGCTAAGATATGTGTTATTGCATTGTGCTACAGGTACTCTCTGGTCATGAGAATCCAAACTCTCCTTTTCCACTGACATACTTGCATCTATAAATCTGCATCACTATGCCATCCCATCTCAATAAATACTAGCATCACACAAACATTAATTAATTTACCCACATGCCATTTTAGGCAGGTAGAAATGCACTGCCCAATTTCAAAACACCACCACCACCAAAACACCACCCCACCCCACCCCAAAAAAAACGGAAACTAGAGGATGAAGTGTGCTGTCCATAGTTAAGATAGCAAGTGTGTAGGAGAGCCAAGGACAAAGCAGCAGAAGTCCTGTCTCCAGAGAGAAAAGCTGACAGCTGAAATCTGTGGGGTGACATGGAGGACACCCGCTTGTCCTTTGTCTCAGGGGACTAAAGGTCACATTTACTGTTTCTGACAACGGTGCTATTGTTGTTGGAAGTCCAGGTTCTTGCTACTGCTTGGAGCTCCTAATTTGTAAACAACTTTTGTTTTGATTTCCCTAGACAGATGCAGAAAGTGTTGCCTACTCAATCTACTGTATGCCACTGTAATTTCAGCTGATTCTCTTACTGAGTCTTTGAAGGGCTGCTACCATGTACTGACAAATCATTTCAAGGAAAGGCAAGAATTTAAGAGACAATTTCCTTGGGAACAGGTAACAAAATACTCCAGACAATCTTTGCTGACATGAGCCCTAAGGGGTGAGCTTGCCCAGCAGACAAGCAGCAGGGGAGACAGCAAAGCCGGTAGCGTGGGACAGGCCATGCAGGACCTGGACTGGGGGACGGAACGGGCCAGGATATTTTCTTCCACTCATGTTAGCCTAATTTCAGTTAAACAGAGCTGAAAATGCAATGTTCATCTGGGTTCAGCTTTGCATGTCCTCAGTTATTGTCAATAGGAAACAGGACAATGGTGCTCCCTACATCTTGATAAACATTTTCCATCATGGTAAAGTCAGTTGGTAAATTTGTTCTGCCCATCCACTGGGAGTATCTAGGCCCTGCAGGGTGGAACAGGGGTGAAAATGGCATGAAGATGAAAAGAGGGGAAATGGCAGGGGCGCAGGTCGCAACAGCCACCTCCTGAGTGATGGACCTTCATCTTCTGGTACCCTGCACTCTACCTCAAGAGGGAAGCCCCTGCCCTTAACATACTTCCCATTTCTCTTCTCCCTTTCCTGGCCTCTTTCCCCCAATCCTCTGTAAAATATGTGAGCTGATATACAAAATTGTCAATAAATTCATTCTTTTTCACATATAAAAAAAAAAAAAAAGGCGCTCAAAATACAGTTTACAAAATGGCTTTAAAATGTCCTGACTGGTTTCCCCTTAATAGGCTCTGGCCTATTAACTTTAAAGGAATTTGACTACATGCATTATTTCAATGCTGTCTCCATAAGCATTAAATGGAAAATTAACTGCAGTCTGAAGCATGGATTCACCTAGACCCATCAGTACTCCATAACTTTTCATATGATGCTTTTAAAAGCTGCAAATGTTGACCACTTTTCTAGTAAAATCCTGATAAACATGAATCAAGATGTTTAGGGCTGTTACTGTTGAGAAACTCCTGTGTAAGTGAACTAGTAGGTTTTTTGGGGTTTTTTTTGTTTGTTTGTTTGTGTTTTTTTTTTCTGAGAGACGTAAAACGACATCAAAATTCAAGAAAGATCCCCCCGTTCCCAACTCAGCTGGGTTGGTTGGGAGCCATCCGGGTGGCAATCCTCCACTAACGTGGATTTGGAGGAATCGAGTGTGGTCCAAGTCTCCAGAGAACCAGGTTCAGTTCATCCGCTTTTGTGTGTGTGCTGAGAAGCCAGCGGTGCAGGTAAGTATGTAATTACGGGCTCATTTAAAATGGAGATCCTTTTACGCGGCAGATTGCAGCACGTGCAGGAAGAATAATGCCCACAGAAAATAGAAAACCTCCGTGAGGGCTCTTGTACTCTATTGTGCTGCAGCCCATTTACAGGCTTTGGCTTAAGAGATGATTTGTGGTTTGCTTTACAAGGGCGCGGATCCGCCGGGGGCTGCGTGTGTGCGGGACCTCCCTCCCTCCTGCCCGTTGCAACCCCGGCTGTAGGGAAGGCGCCGGCAAAGGCTGAGCAGCTACAGCGCGCTGGTACCGAGCCCTGCTTAAGCGGGAGATACGCGGGGATTATAGCAAAACCCCGGGCCACAAATCCCGTGTAGCTTCTTCAGGGCTTCCCCCCTTACAATTGCTGCCAAGTGCGGGTGGCGCAGCAGTTACTTCGCTGCCCTTAAGAGCTCTATTACATTTAATGCCATATTACAAACGTCACATAGACCGGTTTGTAATGGCCGGCGACCTGTTTTCTTCTGGCCCGCCTTGCTCCGTTTGCAAGGAGCAACACGGCAGACTTCTTTCTAACACCCATTCGCGCCGCTGCGGTCCCCAACTGAGCGGCGGCAACCGGTGCCAGCCGACAACTCGCCACCGGCGTCCCTTGCGCAGGCTAGTGACCCTCTGCTCGCCCCGGGCGGGGGTGGTGGGAGTGGGGAGCTGCGTGTGGCTGGGTGAGCTTTTCATCAATTGCACTTTCACTACCCTGTTAATGAACGGCACTTTCACTACCCCGCGCGGCTGCCACTGCTGAAAGCGGCGTGCTCCCCGGGGGTAAGCGGAGGCTGCCCCAGCCTGGGGTGGGGGTGCCTTTCCTTGGCGGAGAAACACCCCCACCCCGAAAACCGGCACGTTTTGGGGTTCTACTTCAGAGCGGCTGACACAAGCCCAGGTTCGGCATATTAAATAAATAAATAAATAAATAAAAAGAGTTAGAGACTCGGGGGCTGCTCGCGGTC
>VXBJ01007286.1:566035-588707 GCA_013400055.1 Nycticryphes semicollaris
GCACTAGGTGGGGGGCAGGCGGCCCGGCGCTTCCTCGCAGCGCTCCTGCCTTCCGCCTGCCTGCTGCCCCGGCCGCCGTTAGGACGGGGGAGGGGGGAAGGCGCGAGGGCAGCCATTGGGCCGGGAGGCCGCTGCGGGGGGAAGGTATCTCATGGTCGGGAGGTGGCAACCGTGGAGCCCGGGGGAGCGGAGCGGAGGGGGTGGTGGCTGTGGGGCGCGGAGGCGGGCGGTCCCGCGGGGCGTGGGGGTGTGTGTGGAGAGGGAGGGCGGCCTCACCTCAGCGGGAGGCTCGGGCGCCCCCGGAGGGGGGAAGGGGTGTTAGCGTGGCGGTGGCGAGCCCGGGTGTCCTGTTCTGGGCTTCCCGGTACTGGCGGCCCTTCGCCGGGGCTTCTCCGGCCGGGCGCTCCCTCAGCCGCGGCCAGAAACGGCCCCTTTTGTGTCCGGGCCTCGGCCGGGTCGGACCGATCCGGGCAGTTTCTTCTGTTCCTCGTCAGCACCAGCAAAGCTGCGGAACTGGGGCAAGGCCCCGGGCGCTGCTGGGCCGCCCCGGCGGGGAGCGGCGAGCCGAACGGTGCTGGGGGGGGCGCCGAGGTCTTCAGGCTGCTCTGGCTAGTTACTGTTCACAGGGTAGTTATAAAAGATTTGGCCTGGCCCGTGAACCGTTGGTAACGGTTATTGCGCCCGACTTGGGCAGCATCTAAGTGTGGGTGCAGCAGGCTTGGCCTTCGCCTCACCCCGGGGAGGTGAAACGGGTCGTTGCCAGTAGAAACTTTCCCTGGGAAATGAAAACCTGAATAAAGCCTATCGAAAAAGGTAGTTCAACCTGGTAATAAAATTAACGAAGCAGCAAGCCACGGTGTCTAGAACAGTTTTTTTCAAAGCAATGCTTTTGTGTGGGTACGATTGTTAGTCCCTTCCTTAACAGCTGTGATGTATTTAGTATTGGCCTCAAACTAAACGTAATTAATAAATGAAAGCAGATTTCTGGGTACTTTTCTTGTACTTTTTTCCCAGCATTGTCTATAATGAGTGGAGAAGGATATGTGTATATTTCCGCTTTGCTGTTTTCATAAAACAAGTATTTCTAAATCCTGAACAAAACTCATCTATAACAATGATCAAGTGTCAGAGCAGAAACTACTGCCATTTCTAATTTAGGGAATTGTTTCAAAACTGATGGTAATTCTGTTGACTTGTATTCAAGGCTGGTAAACATCCTAAAATGTTCAACCTCCGAAAGTTCAGATTAAGGATGTTTTTAAAAGCTAGTGCTACAGTAGGTCTCTTCTGTTAATGGTGTTGCCATTGTCCTTTTGCAGCGCCGAAGTTGTTCAGGAAGGGCAAACTTAACAACATTCCGAAATACAAAACTGATTCCCATGGAAACATCCTCATCCTCCGATGACAGTTGTGACAGTTTTGGTTCTGATAATTTTGCAAACACAGTAAGTACAGTACAAGAACAAATAAAACTGAATGTGCAGTGCTAGTAAAGCTTGCAAAAATGTAAAGCTGGT
This sequence comes from Nycticryphes semicollaris, assembly GCA_013400055.1. NCBI lineage: Eukaryota > Metazoa > Chordata > Aves > Charadriiformes > Rostratulidae > Nycticryphes > Nycticryphes semicollaris. Next base: position 567,553 of record VXBJ01007286.1, read on the forward strand.
AAATGTTTTGTGCACGATTAAAACTGCTCGCTCTGCTTATGTTTCTGCGTAGTAGTTAGAAATCTATGCTATATGCTGTAATTTCATTTCACTCTTCACTTGTGCTTCTAGGTAGTAATTGTTGGAAACAAATTAGCTATTTATTCCAGCCTTTGAAATGTCACCTAACATGCCTGATAATTTGCAACTGCAGTTCTGAAACCTCTTGTTAAATGCCTTAACTACTTTTTTTTTTTCATTATTAAAAAAGCTATTTGCTTATATTGCACTTGTAAATGTGAATAATTTTCTATACAATTTCACTTAAAGAATATTTTATTCTTTATAGAAACGCAAGTTGAGGTCGCATACTAGAGAAGAATTGACAAAAATTTTTCATGAAGCCTCCGATGATGAATCCTTCTGTGGCTTTTCAGAAAATGAGATTCAAGATGCATTGGTAAGACATCTGATTTTAGTTTGCACTTTAAAGCTTAAATTCTTAGACATTCTTAATTGAAAAATAAGGGTAGCTTCAGCTTGGAAGTTGAATGTTGTCAGGAAGAAGCATCATTTTATTTAATTTAATGTACATTCTGAGTAGCTGTAGTTTCCTTTTCTTTTTGTCTCCATAAAAAGCTTCCAAGCTCCTGAGCTTTGCAAGTTGAGAATAAAATCTGCCATATGGATTTTGAAATAAAAGATGTCCTCAAACTGTCCTTGCTGGATGTTACTCTGTTAGACTCTAACATGAAATGTTATGCCAGCCCGTGGACTCCAGCAAACCTGAGAAAAATTTCTGTGTATACTGACATGCGGTCAGACCTGCGCTCTGACAGTGTAACAGGAAGTGCTATACTTTATCAGCAGAGAAATAGGTGGTGAAATCTGCCTTCCTGCTTTTCCTTGACATCAGTGCAAGAGCAATTTTGTGGCTTAAAAAGGCCAACAGTTGGTATTTAGTAGAGAAGGCAGAAGTAATGCCTTGTTTGGCATAAAATAGAACTGTCGTAATTTCAGAACATGCTGAGGAATGACTAGAAAAGAATAACGTCTGATTGGAAGAGGACATGTCCAAGTTAAATAGTAGACATCAGTAAAGAGAATAAGTAAGAGACAAAGCTGGAATAGATATGTAAGAAAAAGGAATCAGTGGGCACGAAATGAGCAACCGGAACTACATACCTGGTTTGATAAAAAAACCTGTCAAATAAGGATTATCATTTGAGATTGGTGGTCTATGGATGTAAAGCAAGAAGTTTGTTATTACCTATGAACAAAATAAAGACTCTTGAGTCTAAGGCTGAAAGTCACACCCTATTGCAAAATGGGCTTTTAACTAACAAAATTAATTTCTGTCCTCACTGAACCCTTGGGTCTTGCAAAAGTTGTAAGCAAGGCACGGGAATTCCAATATAAGAAACTATTGTGGTTTTATTAATAATTATTTCATTGGCTGTTTAGACGTTTTCACTTAATATTGTTGATATTGTGAGATGATTGTTCTTGACATCTTACAAACTTGGGTTTGACCCTGTGCTGAGAACTCTGTAGTGGCTTTTTTTACAGCCAAATACAATATGTTGCAAAATCGAGCCTTTTAAAGGCAATTCTCTTTCTCATGTTCACACCCAAACTGTGCTCGCTATTAGACCTGCAAGTGACAGCTGAGACTGTTGCAACTGAAACCAGGCTCCTTTTTCTCATTCATGTGTTGTGGCAGTAGAGTGCGCCTCTCCCTTCCTGAGAGTTTTTTATCCCAGTGTTCCCCTCTCCTCCTGCCCACTTTGCCCTCCACCCCCTTGAAAGATTCTAGAGCACCAAGACCAGAGATTCAAATGTCTAGATTTTAACCAGCCTCTTTAACCACCCCAAACAAAATATTTTTGTACTATGTGCAGTTGCGGAGCAACTCATTGGATTTATATGCTTCCATTCTGGTTTGCTAACAGAAATTGGAATCGGATTCAGAGGAGAACGATGCAAATACTGAAAGCAAGGCAGCTCAGAGAAGGCGGAAATATCCTCTAAAAGTAGCCATGAAGTTTCCACCTCGAAGATCCGAGAGGGGGAAGCATGAGACAGAACCTCTTCCTGAAAAGCTGATGTCTGCTCCAGATTCAGACTCTGACTCTGAAGAAAAGGGTGCCATGTTTTTAGAAAAAAGAGCTTTAAACATAAAGGAAAACAAAGCCATGGCGAGTATTGATGTCTCCCTGGGGGTTCCCTCTTCTTCCCACTGTCTCTTAAGGGACCTCTTTGGTTGTTCATATTACTTCTAATGGGAATTATGTGAATGCATTAAGAGGAATTTATGTTCCTAATATTTAAATTTGATATTTTATGTCCACTGACATGTAAAAATGGATAGGCTGTAAGCCTAAAGGGTAGGACTTCAACACATTAAGTTTGAGCATTTTCAAATTACTTGCAGTCACTAGAACATAAATAAGACATACAAGTAAAAAGTTGAAGAGTGACTGCATTTTCTATAAGTGATTGTACTTTTAGCCATTTGCCCTAACAGTCTGCAATAGCACATAACATACTTTTAAAGCTCTGCTTCCTTTTTCTTTCCCTTGTTAGCTTGCAAAACTAATGGCTGAGTTGCAAAATGTTTCTGGTATCTTTGGTGGGAGAAAATCATTGCCGGCTGTCAGTCATGTAAGTATAAACTTACTATACTGGTCTTCAGATTTCTGAGGGCCAAATTCTGACATTAAAAAACAGGACTCTTAATTAAAAATACTTAATACACCATGTAAATCAAAGTCCAGTTCAGAATTTTATTGCTTCCTAAAACAGGCATCCTCATTGTGCAATTCTCTTTTGAATTTGCCACTGTATAAAGCAGAACAGATGAATTCATAGAAATTAGGTGTCGCCACACAGGCCAATAAAAGTAAAAAAGGCACTGTGTAAATATGTATTTATACAAAGGCTGGAGATAAGGAGGCAACTCAGACTTTGAAGCTCAACCCTGAATATTCTGTGGGTTTGGAGCCTTGAAAAAAAACTGACATTTGCCCTAACTATGTCCTTAACAAAGGTTGGGTTGTGAATTGACTAATTTACCTGTTAGCTGTGTGAAGATGAGTACAACACCAGAACCTGCAACTCCTCATAGACACAGGTTCTGCTGCTGTGTGAGGGATTTACTGTGTCTTACATCTGCACAGTTGCAGATGTAGCAAAATGTGCTTTTGAGTATTTCTCTGCAGCTGGCAGAATGCCCAAGGTGAATATACCTAAGATGCTTTTACCTTGGGTTTTCTGATTCTGGCAGGGGGGAGACCTCATCTTTGGGAAAGACAGAAGGCAGGCATGTCTTTTGGGGGAGAAAGTCATAGTAGGGACAGGAGCTGTCTGGGTTTTTGCCCATTTCATTAGGGACTTCTAAACATTACCAGGGTCCAAAGCGACTTCCAAGACGTTCGTTGCCTAGAAGTGCTTTGAGGAGAAACCCAGACCGAAGTTCTCGGCCTCACACAAGATCCAGGTCCCTGATCGAAGGTCCTCCTACTCCTTTGCCAGAAGAGGAAGAAGATGACCGGTACATCTTAGTGAGAAGACGAAAGACATCTGATGAATTCCTGGAGGTATGTTGAGGCTCTAGTTTTCCTGTTGCAGGTTGTTCATGAAGGTGGTTTTGCACCCTATCAAGAAAACAGCAACTCATGCAGAGTTGATCGAGATTGAATCTGCTATGGCCTTGGAAGAAGTACAGAAAATAGCACATTTGTATGTGTGCTCCATTTTCTCCTGCCTTATCCTTGAAAAATTGTTTCCTCTTGTGCCAGGAATTAAGTGAGATCCAGTAGCTTTTCTGCACCTTGAAGGTGACAGGTGAAGTGAACATGCTAAAGCTGCATCCGTATCATATGTCTATGCAGAGATATGTATCACGTGTTTAAGTATATGATGGGTATTTGAGTCTGGCATTGCTTTGAAGATCCCTACCTTGTTTGTGTAGGTTTTGCTGAAAGTGTTACTAAAAATATTGTGTCTTCATTATTCAGCATGAAGCCCAAACTCCCAGGAAGGGTTACCGTGGTGCCATGGCTTTTGTGCACATCGTGCGCCCAGTTGAGGAGATAACAGCGGAAGAGCTGAATAATATTTGTGGATCTGCAAGAGATAAAGTATATAACAGGGTCACGGTAAGTGTATTCCAACTTTGTGAAATGCATGCTTTGTGATGTAATTTTCTTGTTATTCCCTGCTTGTGGTTTAGCATCAAATAGAGCAGACTCCCTCTCACTGAGAGGAAGGGTGTGTTTTTTGGGAGGAGTATGCCTGAGATCTTGAAATGTTGTCTCTTATCTTTCCCTGAATTTATAGAATAGTCTTTGCCAAGCCAGTTAGCTTGCTTTCACCCTGGAACAGTGGTAATACCTAGGTGATACTAGCTGAGGGAAGTGATTAATGGACACTGAAGATGCAATCTTAAAACAGTCTTGGTAACTAAAGAGCCACCTTTAATGTCTTGTTTCCTGAATTACTTTCCCTGTGTTTTAGGGATCCACCTGTCATCAGTGTCGCCAAAAAACCACAGACACCAAGACAAATTGTCGTAACCCTGATTGTATAGGAGTACGGGGCCAGTTCTGTGGGCCATGCCTCCGCAATAGGTATGGGGAAGATGTCAGAACGGCATTGCTGGATCCGGTAAGATAACTCTGAATATTGGTTTAACTTGAGCAGGGCAATGTATTGGTTACTCATAGCAAAAGAGTTTTAGTGGGGGAACTCCTTACAGTGTTGTAGTACATAATGCAAGTGATGGTTTGTCAAACTGATTCACAGAACTTTGTGTTGTGTACAGCTCATTGTAGTTACTACTGCTGTAGCTTTATTTGCAAGATTAAATTATGAGAGCAGAACAGCTACCAAAATATTCCCGTATTTGAGCAGTAGAATAGTATTCTCCTTTGCCTTGCATTAGTACCTAATGTGCAATGGAAAGAAACTGTATTGTAGACAGAGGGCTGCTGTTGTGGGCTGTGGAGGTGGTGCAGCAGTTGAGCGGAATGGATTGCTTCAAGTTGTTACGTGTAAGGCAGGCAAAGAAGAGTTTAACTCCTTACAGAATAATTTGTACTGGTTTAGATAACTTGTGCAGCACTGATGTTCGCTGCAGAAGTCGGTGTGAAGCACAGCTCTCTTCTAAGTTGCAAGCGTGAATCATGTCTGGCATTCCAGTTCAGTTAAAAAGGCTTGTCTGTCTTTCATCTAGACCTGGAGGTGCCCACCATGTCGTGGAATCTGCAACTGTAGCTTCTGCAGGCAGAGAGATGGCCGATGTGCTACAGGTGTCCTGGTCTATCTGGCCAAGTACCATGGCTATGACAATGTCCATGCCTACTTGAAAAGGTAAGTATGCCGTTGTGTCTGTGGCGTGGCTTTGCTGCAGGGAGATAAGCAGCTCAAAATTAGCAGATGGGAGCTTTCCACATACCGATTTGTCAGGTAAATCTCTCGATCAGTCCATGTTGCCTTTGGAATCTGAGATTTTGCCATATGATTTTTCTGACGTGTTGATTCTTACCCAAAACAAGTAGTATATCCACTCTATCTTTTGGCTTTCAACTTCAGCTTTTCGTTGTCGGGGCTTCCACTAGTTTAGTTAAAAGAGTTTCCAAACAGCGTTTCGCTACAAGCTAACTCATATTTCTACTTGTCTTTCAGTCTGAAACAAGAACTTGGAATGGAAGACTGAAGCTGTGACTGCCTTGAAGTGATGTACTCTCTCACCAATGCCATATTATTGCCTACAGTGAATTGTTTAATCAAATGAGATTACAAAGCTAATGCCTTCCTTATCTCCCCTCTTGGGTAAAAGAGGATAAAGAACTGTCACTTATCTCAGTGCAAATCATACTTCAGAAAACTGTTTAATGAAGGTCTTTGCCCACAAACCATTGTTTTCTTTTTAAACAACTTCGCAAATCACATAGCAGCAGTCCTTGCTTTCATGCCAGTAACTTTTTTTTTTTTTAAAGTTTCCTGAAAGGAGGTGGGCCTTTAAGCCATTAGAGTTTTATTCACACAGTGATCTGTGCAGCAGGTTTATTTATGCTTTGAAATTGATCACAAGAAGATACAGATGTTCTGAAAATTCAGAGCACTGTTCCCCACAGAACCAAGCAGGGAAAGGTGTGTGCTTAACTCCAGGCCAACTTCTGTAATACAGACTCTTAGCGAACATATATAATGCATTAGAAGCTAAGAATTATCTAAAAAACCAACATTCTTAAGTTTAAACAGGAAGCCCCAAAAATTGCAGCTGAGCAGTCTCCAAGCACTAATACTTGGTTTTATGGAGTACTCAAGTGTGCATTGGCCATTTGAAGGGAGATTCTCCAAATGACTTTAAAATTGCAGCAGCAGCAGTTGAGGGTGGCACTCTGTATTGTTCTCAGATGAGAGGAGGCACCAGCATTAGCCACTAGTGATGCTGCTGATGTGAACGTACTGGTATACATTGTGGAGTGAACACTCAGTCTAGAACAGAACGATGTACCATCTGTTAAATTACTGGGTTTGTGGATTCTTTTCTCCCTACTTCTGCTGCAACTGCAGAACTGGTTCTTTGGAGAATTGGTGCTGGTCCTGAGGAAGGGGGATGCCTCCAGACCAGGGCTTGGTTAAGTTGAGGGGTAGTGGTTCATACAGCTATTGGCCAACTACAAGTGGATGAAAGATGGTAACTTCCTGAATTTGGTTGTCAAGGAAAAGAGCAATGGCGGTCACTGGAATCAGAAGCCTGAATTTCTTCTGAAAAAAATCAAAAAGCAAGGACTTCCCAAGCCACAGTATAGCTTAAAATGAGTGCTTCTTCCAGTTGTATAGAGCATCATAAATGTAAATAGATAATGTTCTCAAGAGACACCCTGCTCATAGTAACAGGTGAGGAAAAATGATTGCCTCATCAGAAGGAGTTTCAAAAATAAATTAAAAGGGAGATGAAATGGGTTGCGTACAGTTTGTAAGCACTTACAAATACCTTTAATGCTGTGGTTTCCTCCTTAACTGTCCAGCCATATTTCTTTATCTGGCTCTGCATGATTGTAGAAGGATATTGCTCATGATACAAATGAAGCATGAATGCAGCAAAAATGGAGCTGAAGAATTCTAGTGTGCTGTGTGGCTGAGGTCTGGTGTACTCAGTGCTGTAGAAAATAAGGCACTGTGAAAATCGCATTTGGAGAAGCGAACCACAAAGTGTATAAATGCACCTAGTTTGGTTATGGAAACTGCTTCTGTAGCTTTGGATGAGGTTTAAAATGAGATATTATATATGATGTACAGTTGAATAATAGAAGAATAAACTTGCTTTTATTGAGCACTGGTATTTTATCAATTTCTCTGCTTGCCCAGTACTTGCACTGTGTGTACACATAATGATCCACAGTTTATACCTTTCTGGGGATTACACCAGTGTGTGGGAGGGGAGAGGAATTTAGAAACAAAACATATTTATGTCTCAGACTTGCAGTTCTGTTTCATAAATCATCTGTCTTACTGAAAAATCTGTCCTCTGTCTGTTTTTATAGTGTGAATAGCAGTGCAATCTGAGGTGACAAGCTTTCTACCCTCTAGGTACATTTCATGAGGAAGGAACTCTAAAAATACATGTTCTGACAGTGATTTTTTTTTGTTGTTGTTGTTTTTAAATTTTTTTTCAAATTGCTGGGCTTGCCTTCTGATTGCTAGAGTGTGAAAGGAGTGTGGTAACATCAAACCCTTGCGTCATGTCACGGAGACTGCTGTATTCTGATTTACTCAGATCTACAATGTTCTGTACAAAGTTTTTTATTTTGAAAATAAAAATTTTCTGTGTTAGAGTTTTTTGCGTCTTAACTGTTTCAAAAAAAACCCATTAGAGCTGTACTTAGGCTTTACCACCTTTTGGTGAACTCTTGTTGTGAATTAAAGTAGTTGGTTTATATCTGTGCTGCTGGGGGAGCAGTGGGACTCGGTCACCTTTCTCTCTCCAGCCATGTGTCCATGAACCAGGCTTACCCTGATGTTTGTGCTGCTTGCATTGAGTTGCTTGGTACCAGGTGACTAACTTGTGATGGTAGAAGTATATAGGTGATGAGTTCAGGCCAGATACAGACTAAAAGCACACATGCTATGTGCTTATCTTTCTGCTTATTTTTTTTTCTAATTTTTTTTCTTAAACTAGATGCCTATATCCTGAGCTGAGAAAAACAAGGAGGCTATTATTTCAGACACAAATATAGGTTGGGTACCTGCCACTATACATACGTATGTTTTTAAATTGGGAGTTCTGTGCTGGAGCAGAGAATAAGCTAAGGGGGCCTTGATTACCTGGGTGCAGCCGGACCCTTGGCTGACAGTACTGAAGGCTGGTTTTGATAGTTGGGCTGCTTGCTTTTGCATCGGCATAGCTGGGTTGAGAGAGAGAGAGAAGTTAGATGAGACTGTGGCAGGGGAGTACACAAAGCCCACCTGTAGTGAGAGGAAACGGGAAAGAAGTGACCAAGCAGAGTGACTTGAGCTCTCCCCAGACACACTCTGCTGGTAAAATCCAGAGGTCGTTGCTCTCAGCTGAAAGCTTTGCTTAGATGCATTACATTTTATCAGAGTTTTGGTGATGAGAGAATAAATTTGTATGTAATTGTGTAGTATGTTAGTTTATGTGATGATTCTGAGGTGTCTCAGTACACTTTTTTCCCCCCAAGCCTTTGTACAACAACTACTTAAGTGCTGCATTAACTTGACAAATAGTTGAAGAGTTCATGGTTTATATCTGTGCTGTGGTTTGGGCTGGATTGGCCACTAAATGAAATAGCCTTGAAGTGGTGCTTCACGGGCTGACATTCCAGAGCAACACAGTTGCACTGGTGTAGGGAGCTGCAATGGAAATTTTAAAAACGGGCATTAGTTTTGGAAATTACCCTTTCTCCCTTACTAACCTTGTGGACTAATATACCTTAACGCCTGCCAGAAATGCTGAAACATATTTTGAAGGGAAAAGCAAGGAGATAATAACATAAAAAATCATCAGTGTCATGTGCTCGGGTAGTCTAACAGGATCAAAAAGGGCAAAATAGTTGCATCTAGTCAAGGAGCTGCTGAGGGAATGTAGCTGCCATGGAAATGTTACCTGTAATACATACACAATGTGCATCTGAAGCATTTGGCAAGAGAGTCACCCGCTGACCTCTGCTGGCATAAACCAGTTCGTTTTCTTACGGCTTTTTGCTAGTGCAGCTCTTGCATGGCTAATGGCATAAGCTACTGTGGAGATTTTGGAAGCCCTGCCTGCTGTTCTTTCATGTTCTCGGCCTGGCAACTGAAACACGGTGAGTGAAATGACGTGCCTTTCTCTGTCAAGTATAGGCTGGACAGTCTTATGGGGTCCCTGACACAAGCACCCACTTACGTGTTGGGCTGTGTCATAGTCATACATGAGTGTATGGGCTCCAAAGGTTAGGAGAGGACAGCATCACACTTTCATGCCTGGGTCTCACCCCTCTTCCCAATAATAAGCCTGGGGCTCCTAGATAGGTGTCAGAAAAAACACAAACCCTTTGGGGTGAGGGTGACAGGCGGGAGGGGAATTGTATGTTTGAACCCAAAAACGTAATGCTCAGCACTAGTGGGTAGGAGTCCTGAAGCTGGGAGGAGAGGGGGGAATTAGGAATCCTACTGTGACCGATACTTCTAAGTAGTTGTGGATGTTGAGTTTGTACGAACATGTCTGAGCACAGAGCTACACTCATATTAAAAGAGATTTGCTTGCTGCTGTTTGGTACAGGCTTTCTTCCAGCCAGAATTGATCCAGCTCTGGTTGCAAGGATGGCAGACAGCTCTGTTACGTGAAAAAAATCAACCAGGAGTCATGATACGGTCAGGATGGGGTAAGAAAGCATTGTGTCTGTCTCTCTTATTAGTAGCACTGTAGTGGTAATTGTGCTGATCGCTTGAACTAGAAAAAAAATCAGTTGTTCTGTAGATCCTGCTGTGTTGAGCCCTGCTCATGCAATCTTTCCCCTGGAATATGTCTGCAGGTAAAACTTACATCTACTGCTGAAAAGGGAAATAAAACTTCACTGGAATTATAGATTTGTGTTTGGACTCAAGTTAGCTTTATATCCTTACCTGTCTGTTAATATCATTGCCGGAAGGTAGAATGAAATTATGTGTTAGGTTGTGTCAAGAGGCCTAAGTAGCAGAAGCCTATGGCAAGCATCCTCATTTTCTTTTAATCACATACACAATAACACAGTAATCCTACCAGCATTCCTTCTTTTGGCCTTGCTTTACCTCCTTTCAGCTTGAATGCCCATGTAAAAGTAGTATGTTTGTGAATTGCTGCAGAAACTGTGCACTCACCATTAACTGCCGCCAGGGCTGAGGGCGAGAGTGCTCCCACAATTATAAAAACTTGTATTGTTTATGTTTTTAGAGAATTAGCAGTTGTATCTCCTCTCTGACTATCCAAACAAACTCCTATTTGAAAATAAGGTTACTGGAAAGACTGTGCTGAAAACTTGAACATTTTAGATTTCAGGCATATTTAGACGTTTTCTACTTTATTATATAGCTGAAGTAAAACACCAAGTTCAATCAGTGTCAACCATTTTGTTTAATACCTTGGAGATTCACCATCTTTAGATGTGCTCTAAAGTTCCAGATCTAGAGGCTTAGCGATGTTACTACTCAAATGTGAATGAGCATAGGCACTCTTATCTTACGTGATTCTCTTCTTATATAGCTTATTAGCAGAATTTAGCAGTGGGAAGGATCCTATTTCTTAGTGCTTTTGTGGTATGGGTTTTTTGTTGTTGGGTGTAGTGGGGAGTTGGTTTCGGTTTTGGGTATTTCTTTTTGAGGCTAGTTGTAATGTGAATACAAGTGATAACAGTGAATCATCAGGAAAAAAAAACCTTTGGAAATAAGCCAGAGTCAAATTCTTTTCTCGTGCTCTGTTCAATCTGCTTCCTCTTTAAAAGAAAACTTTCACATTAGCAGAAAAATAAATGCTTAGCCAGAGTTCTTTTTGTGTCCCTTTCAGCAGGGAGAAGGGGATGAGTGTGCCGAGCTCAATGCCCATGCTGGCTTCCTCCTGCCGTGGAGAGTTAACGCTCTAAAAGCTTTTTCTTCCCCCTTTATTTCTGTTTCCATTTAATTCTTATGAAAAAGTTGCGATGTTACAATTTTGGTATTGGAAACCGAGCACAGAGTTCTGTTGTGTGGAACTGAACTGCTTTGATATAATCCCATTTTTTATGGGAGAAGTAACTTCTAGTTTTTAAATGGTTGCTGTGGCTAGAAAACAACATCTGCACTACAGAGCTCCCAAGTACCTCTAGTAAATAAAAATATACTGGTGTACCGTGTTCTATCTACAGATATCTTGTTCTGTCAAAGCTTTCTGGTATGATCTTAAACAAGTTGTATTTCTGCAGCTGTAATACCAAAGCCCCATTCACTCACATAGCTAAAGCTTGTTTTAGAAAAAAATAGCAATCGAATGTTCCTATGGTGATTACAATTAATTTTCATCAAGACACACAGACTTGCCCACAGCAAGGAATAATGTTTGTTTGTTGGGTTTTGCCCCCTCTGTGCCTTCTAAGCACAGACTGGAGATATACACCCTTTCTGCTTGCAAGCAGAGTAAATTTCTTAGACATACTTGTTATTAAGTATATTATGCATTAGAGCTGAAAAAAAGGAGTTGAGAGTATTGCGTTCTGTTTGGTACCATTTTTCTTTCTTCCTTACTGTTTTTCCAGGTTCCAAAAAACTCATGTCTAGAGTCTGGGGTTTTTTTCAGTTCTGAGGAAAAATTATGGACGAGGTGAACAGTTTGGTTGATACCAGGCTCAGCTAACTTGCTAACCAAGCCTGACTTCTGATACCCAAGTTCTGTTTTTCCCTGTACAGATACCGTGTTATACTTCTAACCTGTTGGGATCCACAAGGAGGTATGATTCTTGCTAGATCTCTGGCTTCCCTGCTGTCCAGTGAAACAGCCAAACAGCAGCCTCGCTGGAGTGCCCTTGCTCCTCCTGCTATGCCAGGGCTTGCTGTACAATCTGTAACAAGACATAGATTTTTTTTTTTTTTTTTGTAAAAGGGATTCTCAGAAGTCCCTATGATAAATGGCTTTGTTTGTACAAAACACTAAACTCCCCTCCCTGAAGCTAAAACAACCTAAACGTTCTTCTGCCTCAATTTCTGAGCAATGTTCTCTTGGTGTTTGCCTGGTACCTAAACCTTATCCCTCAGAAAATAAAGTCATTGGACCAGAAGAGAGGTACTGGAGGTGTCAGACCACGGTAGTGCAGGACACTATTACTTTTACCTGTAGTTGTACTGAACTCTGCAGTGTGGTGGTTAGTGTGTTTCTGGGATGCGGAGCACCAAAAATAAAAAGGAGGAAGAGAAGCTGTCTTGTAGTTGCTCTTTGTGCAAGGATCAATCTTCAAGAGCCACCAAATCCCACCAGTAGTGAGATTAGGGAGGTAATGATTTGTTCAGCATCCTATCTGGAAGCACAGATATTCATCAGCCAGTGTTGCTAAGACTGAGGTTCCTCCACATCTGTCACAGCGGTAACGTGGGTACTAAAGGGACTTTGCGAGAGACAACGTTAAGTCGCATGAAATACTGACGCTATGGAGTGAAGCAGCAACTAAGGTGGATCTAGTCCTAAGTTCTTTGTAGAATTAATTGCCTACTGTTTATTTGGTGGTAATGTGTAAGGGGGAGAAGTTGCGTGTTGGTGAAAGTCCAAAAGGCTGTTCTGATGACACACCATTACAAGTCAGTAACTGCACTGTACCCGTTCCAGTGAAATTCAGTGGAGGCCAGTTTGGCACAGCAAGGAGACTGGCTGGGAGACATTGAGCTAAAAATACCAAGACTCCCTATGTTTCCTTAAACTAAACAACCAAGGGAGAAAATGCAGCTCATTCAAAAATGTCCATTAAATGGAAAAAAATCCTTTCAGGTCTATGAATTGCCCTCAGTGACCCTGGGTTTACCCACACACTTTTTTATCTTGCCCCGAATGAAAGACTTTCTGAAACAAAAAAACTGATGGCACAGGCCAGCAGTGCTATTTGTTGATGTAGATAAATTTACTTTGAAGTAGTTCTTGAGCTATGGAATTGGATCTATCTAATGTGGTACCATATAGCTGGAGCACAGAAAACATTCTTAGGTGACAGAAATGCTAAAATGCTAGAAGGAGAAAGGATTTTCTCCTAATGCTGAGCTGCTCTGATGTATGTTCCAAGACATTGCCGACGTATGCCTTTTGTTACAGTTCAAAGAGGTTTTTATGCTAAAGTCTGCATTTGCTGAAAAGTGTGTAGATGATGCTGGAAAGTAAATATAATATGCAGCCTTGGTTTGAACTACTGGTTCACATTCAGCATAATTTATTTTATATTTTTCTTAAACCTGTTACAAGAATATTTAATCTGATCAATTGATCTAAAAGGGAACGAAACATAAGGCATCATCATTTGTTCACGTTAGTTCTCTGAGATTAAATGCTTTGTTGTATCCTGCTAATACCTCCTAAATTTTTTGGTATCACTGATTTACAAATTAGAGACACCAGACTGAAGCAGGCGGCTTTCTTGAAGGCTGGGAGAGAGACTCACATTGGAGCACTCCTCCTTGACCTCCAAACAAACCATTTATCTTCACTAACGTACATTATTTTACTTTTTGCAACAGATACCCCAATTTCTGTTTTTGCCATCTATTCCATGGCAATTGACACTTCAGAGGGCTGGCTATTTATTACTTACTAGCCATGGATAGGAATACAGTAAATTCTTTGCAAAATAAAAATCAATACTCACTGACATACTGCGTATTGAAGAAAATAATTGTTTATGGCACTCAGCTTAAGCTGTTCTGGTAATCACGTTGAAAAATACAATATTTATTCATTAGATCAAATTTAATGAGGCCTCCTGGCAGTAATTATAAAAATTACTGTAGCAGTAAATTACTAATGAGTTGTGATGTGCTTCCTACCTGTGAGGAAGGACTGGGGGTTGAAAAACCTGATATCCAGACAACACTAGGGAGGGTGAGATCTTGAGGCTAGGAGTCAAGCTCACAGCAGTGCGGAAGTTGTTCACTGCACCTGAATAGTAAAAAAAAAAAAAAAAGGAAAGAAAAAAATAGCAGGGAAGCTCATAATCAGAAGTTTCACTTTAAATAGACTCTCAGTTCGTTTCCACACCAACACGTATAGGCAAGGGAACAATGTTATTGAGGGGAGGAAGAGACTTCTTTGCTGTATGTACATCATCTCGTCTACAAAAGCAGCCGAGGTGACCTAATTTACTGTAGTAGATCTTAGGCTAGGAACAACTTCTTGCTTTCTAGTTGTTATAAAGTTTCATGCAAAACGTGGCAAAGAGGACAATGTTTCCTTAGTGCCCTTAAATCTTCAGAACAGTCACCTAAGACGCGGAGCTAAGACAAAGGTTGAAACCCCCCACCAGCTCGCTTTGATGCAGGGAGTTTGACCCGGATTTCTTTCTTCTTCTGAGACAAAGCTTTAAGGAATGCAAAGGCTTTTGGTAGCAAATGGTACACAGTACGAATAACACCAAGGCATAAAGGTGTAAAAACGGTGCCTCTTCTGTCAAAAGTGCAGGTTTCTGCTGAGTACAGGGTGTTGCTGCGGTAGCAGAGGCTGGCTGGAGAAAGAGGTTCAACTGCATGCTAAAATTAATGCACAAGTGAATTGGCATATAATTATGTTTCTTTCTGTAGCTTGCAAAGATGTCATGGATTTGACAGGTGGCCTTTGGTATTGTGAAACAGTGAATAGGCTGGCTTTTAGCAAATATTTGCTCAAAAGATTGATCCTGGGTTCAAACATCGAATAGAGAACGGCTGTGAATTTTAATCTCTCACAGCACAGAACTGCTCTTAAATATGCTGTTAAGACTTGAAAATAAATTGGAAGCCCAGCACAATTTTCCTTATGCTGGTATGTTGCACTAAAAGATACCACTGGGCACCAATACTTCCACACACTCATACGTTTTGTGAAGTCAAAGTGGGGAGAAATGTGTCCATCCACCCTTAAGTGATCTTCCAAACCCCTTGAAAGAAGCAGAAACGTAGGTCTTTTGCACACAACCTACTTTTGTGCAAAGATGCCATGCAAAGAAGCCAACGTTTGTGGAGCTATGGGTTTCTTAAGCTGAAAGAGCCCCTAAGAGTCAAGCATTGCAGTACTAAGCCCAAGACCCTCTGTGGCTTTAGCCTCGCACCTAAATAAATGCATACGCTGATATACATATATCTATAATTGGGTCTTACAAAATCTTGGGTGAGCTAATAAATGAACAGCAACAGGTCAGCATGCAGCAGGGCTATTCTGCAGTTTCCATAGTTTCAAGAGAAGGGGTACACTTTTGTTACCCCCTTAAAAGCAGTGGTTTGCAGTGATTTAGCTAATTCACATTACTTAGCTTCTTGTTATTGAAATAAGGCAAGAAGAGATTTTGCTATGATGCAATTGCAAAGAGACCAGAAATTGCCCTTATCCAACTTCATTGCCACAAAATCCACAGAGCCTGCTCTGTCTGTGCTGTCATGTCACCACGAGAGAGGTAGTGCAGTCATGCTGCAGAGAAGAAACATCCATTTTTGGCTGTGAAGATGTTGTCTCGGCTGCTCGAGTGCTGGGTTCTTGCACGCGTTTCCTCAGTGACCTTAGGAAGGAAATTCAGTCTCTCCCTGTTTCCCTTTTTAAAGCATGGAAATCCTCTCCAGGCTTTCCCTCGCAGTCTGGTCCTGTCTGGAAGAGAAAATAAATATGTTTTTTTTATTATTAGCTAAACTGAATTTGGTGCTGGACAGATGTTCACTTTGCATACAGCTGTGCTGGCTGAAGATGCATTTTTCTGTGTTTCTGGAGCTGTTGTGTGGCTAAATTAACACTGATAGAAAATTCTGTGGTCTTCAGATAGAAAACGCTTTAGAAATAGGAGTTATTGTGGGTTGGATTTTCGGAACTGCTGTTGGCCACAGCTGAAATCAGTGGAAGCTGTGGGCTGAAAAAGCTGGAGCCCTGAATGACAATAGTTTACATGAACTATTGTTCAGTAGTTCATGGCTGGGACAGGAATTCAGACCAATCTACATGAAAAACTCTCTGGTAAATACGAAAAGTGGACTTGGTGGAATATCTTTTTGCTCGGGCATTTTTTTTTTTGTTTTTCAAACTGCAGCATGCAGGTCTGAGAACTTGTGCCCAGAAGGCTACAAGCTTTCACCACAGGCTGGCTGGCTATTGTCTTCTGATGCAAAATAGGTTTTCAGTTAGTAAGTAGTGTGAATTCTTAGGAAATTCTTATGGAATCTTACAGTAGCAAAACGGGAGCAATTTACCTAATGCTTCTTCTTCTACACCTATGAAATTAATTTAATGTGTGCGTGGGGGGGGGGATACTGTGGAACTAAACCTAAAAACTAAATAATAATGATGAAGCTTTTAAGAGAGAATGTCTCACAATCTGACATAAGTAGTAAGATTGTTGCTGTGCACTATTACTATAATTAAATTACATTATGCTATTGCATTAAACTAATCCGTCAGTAATACTGTACTTAGCAGTAAGATTTTGTCACATAAACATTATGAGCCTTTAAACTTCTGCATTTTGTCTTGAAAAAATGCAGGGAAAATACAGAAATTGGAGCAGCAGAATATAACATGAAAAGCAATAGCAGTGGAAAAAGGCCAGCTGGTTCAACATGCCAGTCCTTTTAAAGCAGGTAAGTTAAGAGTGTTAGAATACATTTACCCAAAGGGTGGAACATGAGATGTATGTCTGAGATGTCTGCTATTACTTTGAAAATATTAGGTACTGATCTAAAAATTCTCTTTTTAGTATTTTCCTGGACTTCAGAAAATGGAAGGTTAAATAAGAAGCTGCTGAGAGTAAACTGTTAAGAAAAACCATGCAAATAATAACCAGAATGAAGCTGCAGTCTTTCCTCTGAACAGAGGCAGAAAAAGAAGAAGGCTGCAGATCACTTTAGACTGTGAAACAGGGCAGCTGATCAGAGGGATGCAGCCTTTAGAGCAATGTTAGCTCTTCCAGACCCAGGAAGCAGAATAATATTTTTCAAACCGAAGGCTTCACTCCCATCGTAACAGATTAAACCACCGTTCAGACCAGCAGATCCCGTCCTCTCTCACCCTGGTAAGCTGTTGTACATTTATTCTGCTGCTAGATCATTTCCAAAAGGGTTACCAGAGCTTTCGTCCCCATCCCGTTGACAGCTATCCCTCTCTCACCTTTGCAAAATACAGACTGTGTTAATTGCTCCTTTTTGTTACCATGCACATACAATTACTTGGATTGTAGCAAAAATTATCCAGGAAAATGACAAGCAGATTTCTGTCCCTTTGCTTCCACAGATAGCATACAAACACCCTCTGTAAACTTAGTGTATGCCACTCTGCTATGACTGGAACTACAGCATTTACTTCCTATACACTATATACTTCCTATATTTGCCTCTGTCTTTAAGTGTGCATGGAACCACCTTGGTCTGCAGTCCTTGTGATCTAATTGTGTGCGCAATATGCCAGGACGGCCATGCTATTCATTAAGGATTCAGAATGTATACAGGGGTCCTCGTCTAGCTCCTGGGGGTACGAGTAGGATGAAAACATTATGAGACTTTATTAAGTCTTGTAAGACTGCCACCCTTTGCCTCTGGCAGCCTCAGGAGTGGGAATTAGCCTTTACAGGGAGGTTATCATCCGTAATACATATTTATGCTGTGTCCATCGTGTATAAGAATGCTCAGTAAAACTTAGGCTAGGCTATAATAATACTTTGCACTTCTTTGTTGCCTTTCATCTGAGGATTTCATTGTGCCTTTAAAAGCTTTCATTAACTAAAATTCACAACCCCGTTGTGCAGTAACTGTGCATTAACACCTCCACCATATGCAAAATACAGTTCAGAGAAGCAAGGACTGGTGTAAGTGGTTTAAAAAGCAGGAAAGAATAGGGAAAAAAACCACTCTGGAACTGATTATTCCCACACCTATGTGCTAGCCCTCTGTTTTTTACCTAAAATATCTTAGACTTGGATTGATGCTCTGACTGCACTTTGCTGCATTTTTAAAAAACTGATGTGTGTCAAATTCAGCATTTTTTCAAAATTCTCAAGACATTCATTTCCAGGTTCATTTATAATCTGCTGGAAACCTGTTCTTTGATAACTGGATGCAGATGTAGCAATGAGAGTGTGATATAATTGCCTGTGGAGCCAGGTATGCATTCTCACTATTGTTAAGCTACAGGGTCTAGTTTCCCCAGGATGTGTATGACTCTTGTGAATGCCAGTTACACGTGTTTCCGAGACAAGAATATGCCCCTAAAGCTACAATGTCCTTCGTGCATAGCCTCCAATCCTCTACAAAGCTTACAATTCACAGGATTCAACAGTATTGGTTCTTTTGGGATCAATGAGAAACTCACCACCCATCTCCAGTATCTCTGAATTACAGAGCAGAACCAGATCAAACACAGAAGAGTTCCCTCATTTATCCTGCCTCTGTAATACATCAGAGTGTGTGCTGCATTCATTTTGTGTAGGCGGGCTGGTGTCTAATGTACTCTGTGAACATATTTATAAAGGATTAACCTGTGCCTGGTATTCCTAAAACCTGATTTAGTTAAAATCCATATTTTATTCCACTTGTCTCAACCATAGAAATCATTCCTGTTTCACTTTGATATTAGTCATTTTTTTTTGCTGGAGCGTAATATACTGCACATTATCAGTAGTCCTGCTATGTATGACAGGCTTTTCTTCCCCCAGCCAATACTTCTCAGTGCATTGTATGATCTGCGTCTGAGAATTTTAGCCTGCAGTGAAAGAATTCGCTAATAGAATATACTGCTTAGCAAACGCTGAAACTCTGAGGGTTTGAACAGGGTGCTTTTGCTTTTAGAAGTGTCTGGAAGCAAACGGGGAGGAGGTGGTCAGGAGTCGGAGGTGTTGGGGAGGACCTAGATGTCCTGTACGCCTGGGGTGCTGAGTGTGAGCACACACGCTCTGACCTGGCTCCTGCCACGCCAGGAAGGATCCAGTGACGTGATGCTCCTGAGCTGCAAACAACTGCAGCCCACCTCTCCCACCAGCCCCAAGTTAAGTATATATGTTTTAAAACATTTATTTTGACACAGGCAATATTTAGATGTTTGTTTTCAGTAGAAGGATTAAAAGGAAATACAAATGAATAGCTTAGCAATGGGGAATTCTGACCCTCATCTGCAATATGTGAAGAAAACGTTAATGGCAATTTGAGAAGTTGCCAGATTAGGAACTCCAGATAAAAATGAAGAAGGGCAGGCTGCTGTTGAAGGATTAGGGGTAAAATTTTTTTGCTAAAAATCATAGCCACAGGGGAAAGGACTAAAGGAAACACTGGAAAACATATTACTTCAGAAGTGTGACAGCCAAACTTGCGGTTTCTTCCCACCTTGATCTTCAATCTGAGATTGAGGGCTTGTTTTGATGTTTTGTTTTGTTTTGTTTTTTTTACTTTGTAT
Source organism: Nycticryphes semicollaris (assembly GCA_013400055.1). Classification (NCBI taxonomy): domain Eukaryota; kingdom Metazoa; phylum Chordata; class Aves; order Charadriiformes; family Rostratulidae; genus Nycticryphes; species Nycticryphes semicollaris. The sequence continues at coordinate 587,135 of VXBJ01007286.1, forward strand.
TAGCCGACACAGGGATAGCAACTGTGTGGAAAAGCTCAAAGAGTTTTGTTTTCAATATCTAACGTTTTCTGACAGAAGGGAATGGTGGTAGCTGATTACATTTTTGCTACTTATCTGATTGCCTTTGAATTCAAGGGGTTCAGCCCATTTTGAGTTCTGTTCTTGATACCATGATTTTTGTATAACTTGTGTGTTGGATATTATTTGTTGTACCATGAGTCCATCTCATCTGGATAAAAGAAAACACAAAAATCAGCGTGTGTAGTGGGGAAGGAGGATTTTTCTCAGCAGCCCATCAAGCAGTTTTCCTAGTTCATTTTCTTCCCCATTGTTTGAATACCAACTCAGAAGCTTGCAAATGTTTCTTTTTCTTGCCAAGACAGTGATACTTTTGCCCTGGCACACATTAATGTTTTTTTTTCCCTTTTCTTGTGTTTTGAATGCAGCTGAACAACAAATTCCTCTCTGTTTAACAAGCAACTTCCTCATATTAAGTTATTTTACATAGCAAAGTTTCGGGTTTTTTTATATTATTATTATTATTTCAGCACAGCTCTGCATTTATATTTGTTAATCAAGTACGGAAAAGTGAACAGCAGCAAGTGTGGCAATGCTGTGTGCCGTGGGCTTTCAGAACAGCCCCTCTGGAGCCAGAGCCCGTCTGTCTCAAGGAGCCAGGGCAGCAGCCATGCTCTGAGAGGTAGCCAGTTGGTGTTCAGGAAACCAGAGCAGCTCCTTCAAAAGAAATCTCAACGCTTTTCTGCTATTCCATGCACATTAGACAGAATGGTACTCTCAGAAACGTTCATGCAAGTTACACCCATTTCACACTCCTCCCTGAAACCTAGATCATTTCAAGTTTTACATCAGGAAAATAATTCTCTGCCTGTTTTCTTACCAATGTAAGAGGCTCTCTTTAAGTGGAAGCTGGCTCACTGGGGGCCATAGGAGGACATGGACACATGGATGGATGTATGTGTAGTTCTTTTGTTCTCTACCAGTTAGCTTTGATTGTTAAAACAACCATTTCAGTAATTTCTTGGCTGCCTTCACAGGGGAAAAAAAAAAAATCTTGGTCTTCAGTGTTCCTGGAAGAGAGGTTGTCATAATGTTGCTCCCCCACTTGACTGACAGGCACCTTTGCGAACACACAGCATGTTTCATCTCAGAGTACTCGATGAATATCCTTATCCCCCCCTCCCGGACCAGCCCACCTCTACTTGCAATGCTCCTTGCTTTTTCTCGCAGGATTGCAATCCCTGCCTTTTGTTCCTCCTTCTCAGGAGTTAATGCCTCCCCACCTTACAAGTCAGCAGCAGATTTTGTCAGTTAAAAACCCCAAATAACAAACCCTCCTACCCTGAAGGCCTTTTCCTTTCAAGCATATATTTTTCTAGCCTGCAATGGAGTCAGTGCCATAACCCTAAGCTTTCATGGAAGAGCTTCTAAGCCTTTATCTGTGTATTATGAATATCTTCCAAAGGAGGAACGAACATTGCCTCTTCTGGCAGCTCCTACGTTTTGTGAGTTCCTGTCGTCGTCGTCCCCCCCCCCGCCCCCCCCTGCTCCTTCC
>VXBJ01007286.1:596978-716597 GCA_013400055.1 Nycticryphes semicollaris
CGGGCCCGGCCCAGCCCGGCCAGTCCCCGGCAGAAGTTGGTGACAAACGTGCCGTCCCCGCGGCTGCAGCCGGCGGTTTCCTTTGTGCGGCTGTCAGCACTTTGGGTGACATCCCTGCCGCTGAGCTGTTGGCCGGCGGCTGTCCCTTTTAATTTTTTTTTATTGCTGGGAGAGATTGTTCTAAACAAGAGAAAAAAAAGAAAAGCCTTTGTAATTTTTACAAAGGTTTTCTAGAACGTACTGTTTAAATGACGGTCGAAAACCAGTGGGCTTTGGTAGGGACTTTTTTGGGCTTGGGTTTTTGGTTTATTTGTACCGGGTGAGTTTCTCAGCATTCGGGTCGATGCTCTTTCTTCAGTACAGATACGTATTCCAAAGAGATACTTGATTTATTTGACTATATGTTGGATCATAGTTTATAATTACTACTTATATACACTTGTGTTTGTATCTATCTTTTTAGAGTAAATAGCAAAAATTATTTTTAGTAAAAGCCTTCCAAAACAAAGATTAAAAAGACAGAGGGAAATATGATAACCTAGCAGCCAAAGCACCGGTTCCTTTTATGTACGATCCAAACATTGTGGACCAAATCCATAGCAGTATAAATTGCCAGCGTGAACTTCACTGACTTACCTCAGTTGAAGCCCTAATTCCAGTGCACAACATACTCAGGATATGTAAAAGATATTTCAGAGAGAGACACACACACATACAAAAAGAGCATGGTTTCACATTTCAAGAAAAATCAAACTAGCCTAGACTAAAGCAAAATAAATTCTTACTCTGTACTACAGTAATTATCTGTAGTGACTGCAAATTCTTTGTTTCCTGTGCACACAGGCATGTTTTTAGCCAAAAGCTGTGTGTGATGCTTTGAAACGAAAATAAGTAATTTCTTGTTTAATATTTTTTTGGCGGTAGATGTGCAGTTATTTCACTCTAAGATATGTGAACAAATCCTTAAGGAGTGAAATGCATTCTGCTTTGTTATTGCCTATCCTGAAAAGGCTGTTAGTGTCTTTACCATTTCAAGTGGCTTTAAAATGAGAAGTTTAATAGTCACATTTTTAAAGTTTTATTTCTGTGGTGTTTCACTTGCCTGGTCAAATTTATCCAGTGCAGCGTGATGATCAGGCAGCACTTCAGGCAGTGGCTTAGCAGTTATTTTAATAGGAGGTCTCCCAAATGCCCCCTAGAATGAGATACTCTTTAGGAGAAGGGGCAGGTTCGCTACACTCAAAACTGATCGCCCTGCTGACTTCCTTCCCTGCCTTTCTTCAGTAATTTCTCTAATGTGCCAAGCCGCTTTGCCACAAAATAAATATTCAGAGATGGGGAGGGAGGAGGGGGGAGAAGGGAGGAAAAAAAAATAGGCCTCCCAGTGAGCTATTGATTTGAAATATGAAACATTTTATTGATACAAGAAAAACCCAGACATAAGGAAGCAGTTTGATATTGCACAATATTTGAAAAAAATCGTGTGCATCTGTTTAGCACAATATACTGCATAATGACAGCAATCTTCCCTGTTTGTATCTATTCATCTGATTATACGGCGTAACAATTCTTTTTGCTACATATTTATTTACTAAAGGATTTTTTTAATGGATAATAAATTAGTAAATCAGATATCATGTTCTTGGGAAAATATGTTAGTTGACTCCCTACACACAAGATAGTTGCAATTCATATTTTATATGGTAGTCAGTGATACTTGCATATACAGATGAAGTTACGTGCTTCCCTTGTGGCAAAGACAAAGGAAGTTTTAAATCACTATTTAGTACTCTTTCATCTAGGCACATGTTATTTTGAAAAGCTTCAGTTTTTAAGACTGCAATGCAGCACTGATGTAATGAAGAGCTTTGACTTACTTGAAGTATAACCCAGTGGCCTTCTTTTGATGCTTTTTCCATAGCTATTTCTGCTGCAGCTTCCTGTCCTTGACCCAACGATACATTATGAAGTTCTCCTGAGTCAATGGTAGATTCAAACTTGTTCCCTAAACAGAACAATATACTGTACTACTTCGAGCCAAATAATGGAGTGTTCAAACAAGCATGTGTTCTACACACAGTGTTTAAATGGCACCACATCGCATGAGTTGCTACACTATAAAAACCAGCCCTCAAAAATACAGTTTCAATAAATCAGCGGAACTAGGATATTGTATTGCTTTCTGGCTAGGTATCCTCTATTAGCAAAATAGTGCTGTGTCTCAAAAACAACTTGGAAGTAGAACAATTGATTCCTGCTAATGGAATCCCTACCTATTGCTTATATAAATATTTAAATGCACACAGAAGTGGATATGTTAGAAGTGTGTGGCTGATTCATTTAAAGAAAAAATAAGAAATGGAATTAATGCTTCACTAAAGGTAACATTGCACACAGGCAATATGAGGGGCTAAGCAGAAGTCCTTGCGCTGGCACTCATGGGTAGTTTGGTCAGAGGAGGGTTAGCAAGCTGTCGGCATACCTAGACAGGGGAGGTCAAATCTGTTGCTGAAGTTCACTTATCCAGGGCTGATGACTTGCGCTAGTAAAACGCAGAAGAGCAGGCAGCTCCCTCTCATTGCAGAGAGCAGCCGGCGTTCGCCCAGGCAGCTGTCTGAGTCAAGCACTGTAACTCTCATCAGACAGTGTGCGTTCCAGATGTAATGCCGTCTGTGCCTTAACATGTGACAGCACTCGGCACTAATGGAAAGGCCTCATTTATTTCCCTGGTTGTGGCAGTTGGAATACCTAAGACCAGTGGTACTGCTAACTCGTTTGGGAGCAATTACTTTTATTTCATGGTAAATGCTGTGTTTTCTTCTTATTGGTAGTAATAGGGTCCAGTCTGGATTAATCTTATGGTTCAGAACCGATAAGGGGACCAATCCTGGAGATATACACTACTGTGGAACACCACTACCTGCTTTGAAAGTTTTTGTGAACACTGAAGACATTTTGTTCCAAGTCACATTCAGGCAAAGTTGCCATAAATTAAGAACTACAGTTGACAAAGCCCTGGGGAAAACAACAGTTAAGGTGTAAGACACATCTGTGGGGCATAATATTTTATCATGACTTCTATTTGGTAGAGTTCCAAGTACAACACACGTTAGGGTCACTCACAGTGCAAAAATCTGTCCTTCAAAGGGCTGAGGCTGGTAATGCAAACTGACAGCACAAGCCATCCCGGCTGGTCTGCTCTCTCACATTGTTATATTGGCTTCAGGAGAAAACTTTCTGCTTTGTATTCTTTTAGAAATTTCTCTTTTTTGGGTGTTCCAACTCCATCACTTCTGCTTGTTCTTTCCTGGAGCCTTCAGTATCTCTGTTCAGGTAACAAAATTTATTCATCGTTGTCCACACCTGAACAAATACTATGTAGACCCACTACATTTGAGCACATTGATTTTGAAATTCAATGTAACTAAAGTTTTGATTTAAAAAAAAAAAAACAACGTGTAGGATCATTATTATAGACATTTCTCTCCATGCAGAGTTAAAGACAAAATCAGGTAAGTGTTGAAACAGTGGTCAGTGTAAATTCAGAGAGTTCACAAAGCATCAGTTTACTTTTTTGTAACTAAAAGCTTTAGGGCAGAGCAGCAGTGAAATGAATAGGATGGATTTGTAATACTTACCAGTGTTTAATTTTGTGAAAGCTTTGGATTTTATTTGTGGACAAATTCCCCATTTAAACATTTGTAAAGCTTTTAAAACCATGCAATACTGACTCTGGGTATCATAAGCTGAATTCATACACGTATAGAAACATTCCTTGTAGTACATGAATCCTTTCACAGATGATGATGATGATGAAGTTTGTCAGCTTGCAAGACCAGCTAACCCATCACCAAAATATTGAAAAAATTCTACATGTAAGTCTTTTCTGAAATGTCTGCCATCACAAATGAAATGTGGACTTTTGTGTGTAAGCCTTTTAGTATGTCAAGAAGACTAGAAACACCAGATTGCTCTGAGAAAGTGTATTAATACAGTATTCCAAGGTCAGTTGTACTCTGATTTCTGTAGAAGAACAGTTTCTATTAAGAAATCGCCAGATCAAAGATATACAGTGAAATGCTTAAAATTTTAGAAGTCTGTAAGAGCCAGATCTAAATTTTCCACTGTTCTAAAAGCAGAAAGGGAGCTCCACACCATTATTTATCGAGTTGTACAGGGATGTGCTGTGTTCTGTTGCTTGGTATTTAATCCAGAAGTGCATTCGGCTATGTATTGGTAGCAAGCACTGAGTTATAAGCCATCAGAGCAGCAAAAGATAGGACAAAAATAAACTGTTGGCTGCAATTGCCCCTTTGAAAAAGAACAGGAATTTTGAGAGGGGAGGGAAAGAGTTTCCTTGTCCCCGGTGGAGTTTATTATTCCCTGCAAACAGGTAAACCAACCCTGGCTCATGAAGATACTTTAGAATAGGAAATGTTTTGCCTTTGAAATGTACCACATTACATGTCATTTCAAATAGTGTTCGTGGCGAAGATACCCCTGGGACCACCTTACAAGAGCTTTATTTCTCGCCTGCAAATTAGTCAGTTCAAAACACTTCTTCTCTCATCTCTGCCTTCAGCTCTTAATACCACACACACCATTTGTAAAATAGGGGATAGAAATGAAAAGACCCTGAATACAAAAGTACAATTAAAAAAATAAAACAAAAAGACTGTAAAGGCAAGAACAAGACAGGTTTCAGCCGACAAGGAAATAATGAAATTTTGGTGCATTTTTTGAGGCATTTCAGTAAACCGTCTTTTTTCCGTTTCAGCAGGGGCTCATTGGAACAGCTATGTTTTCCAGGTGGCAGACTAACAGACAATAGCATCTAAATTATTTTTAAGAAAGCACTCGTAGCACTAAGCACCCACCACTAATAAATCCGTCTTAGAGGAGAAGGGTGGAGGAAGAAGAAAGGTCAACAAATGTATCAAGTTCTTTGTGTAACGCCTCACTGACATTTTGCAACTCACTCAGCTGGCTTTTATTTTTTATTTTATTTTTTTTTTTCAGAATCCTGATAAAATGCAGTAAAGGATTTAAGGTTATCATCTGTCTCTCTCTAACTTCTGACATCCCTTTATAACAAGAAAGAGTCCCAGCCAACTGTAACAGGAGGGCAACACAATGAATCCTGGTAAGTCAGGGAAGGGGGGAGGTTCAACTTTGCTGCCCCTTTGCCCCTATTTCTTCCTCACAGAACAGAAGTGCCATCTGTTCCTCGCCATAACATGCATGCGTTTGATTTCCATTCAGTAATAACTAACACAGGAAAAAGATTATCAAGCGATCTAAAGCTCTATCAGCATTAGCAAGTCTTCCCCATCCAGTGTTTTGTTTGGACCTCCGAAGATCTGCAGATGAAACGGATATGGGCAAGTGCCTTAATTGCCTAGAATTATTCTGTTCTCTGGTAGAGGACCATATGGTGAAGGTGTGGAACATGACCAGACTAAGGATATTTAGGTGCTTGGGTCAGAAAGAGACTTAGGAAAATCAAACGAGAGGATGGATGTTTAGATTCTTCAGCCTGAATTCAGTACACCAATCCCTATTACTTGGTACTATAATACATCATCATAATAATGAAAAATTAAGTCCTAGTGTCTTGTGTAGGCTGAACACTCAGTACTAAAGTATGAGCCTGTTTCAAGAGAAGTTGTAGAAATGTTTTTTAGGCTTCACAGTGAAATCTTTGGCATTCACAAGTAAAAAGACCAACATCACCAAAACCACCAAACACCTTTGAGTCCAGCAAACTTGATTTAATATCCAAAAACCCAATGAGAACATCTTTTCTTTATAACTCTCTGTGGGTGCTGAAGACCCTGTTGATGCCTCGGTTTTGCCCAGTTTTGCGTGATGTCTTATTGTTGAAAGTAACAGGGCGCAGCAGCAGATGTCAGCCAAGGAAAGGTACCTACAATGTGCTGTTTGCAAAGCACAGTGATGATTAAACAATAGGTGCAGTGAGATTTTTCTGTCCCAGCCTTTCAGTGCTCTCTCCTCTTGATCTCTATACCTGATTATTTTAGCAGTCTCTCATTTCTTCATCTCCTCATCTTTCCCCTCTTTGCAGCTGCTGCCTGCCCACCTTGTTACTTAAAGCATTTCTATGGCCAGAAATTGACCACGTTGTCAGACACCAGCGTTCTTCCCAAGGGCTGGGGAAGGACCTCATGTATGGAAGAAGTATTACTGTTATAATATAAATAAACTTGTAAAGTGTTTCAAGAGCACAAAGCCAAGGAAATGGCTAGCAAGTAGCTGGTGCTTTAGACAAGCTTATTTTGCACAAGTCAAATATAGCTGAAGCTGTACCTGAAATCTGAAGCCGATCTGTCTGGCAAACCTACTGATGTCTACATTGTCAAAATACATGAGACAACATTTCATTTCTCCAAATTTCCATTAATTTCATTGCCTTATTTTCTTTCTTTTCCTCCTACACCAGGATGACATTTTAAACTATACTTCTAAGAGCATAATTTGATCAAAAGATCCAAGGGAGCTCCCTATAGACATCCATGATTTAATGCTAGATCCGTTCCAAAGGCTGGCACGCCTGACAATGGCAATTGGTTTAACCCAGTTATTTTTATAGACAATAAACACAGTGTGTTTTTTCTGAGTCAGAACTGTGTTTTGTTTACGCAGCTCGGTCAGAAATGCATCAAATAAAGGCAGGGTCCAGCCACGCTGCATGGTGATGAGCATTCTGAGCACCCAACCGTGATCAGATCAGGGGGTGCTCAGCACCTTGCTGGAACCGACCCTTGTGCATGTCCTCTTGTTAGGTGCTTGTAGGTGACTTCCAGATGACCTGCAGGAGATTGGTCAGGAATTCTGTGCTTGGCTGATTTATGGTTCAGTACAGTAGATAGTCTGTCATCTGAAAACAAGTAGGGTCAGCAGCTGAATCTCAATTTCTTTGTCCTCCCTTTCGCTTCTCCACTTGGGATTTCAGTTTTCAGTACACAGCACATGCAGTGGAAGACAAAGATGCTTCTTTCATTAGGTTAGTATTTTCATCCTAGTCCTGACTCACATCTGTGCAGTCTTTGGGCTCCTCTGCTCTGTACCCGTTTGTCACTCTTCAATTGGAAGAAGGAAACTCTTGCTATGGGTGCAAAACTTAGAAGATGTGTGCTGAATAAGAGCAAGGACACAGCTGCACAAGACTCAGCATACATCTCACAGACAAAAAGCAGTGAAGGAAAAGATGGCACTTTAAGCTAAAGCAGAGATCATTATACGATAATCTTTGCATTCAGCTTGTTCTAGGAGGAATACACGTACATTTGGCAGCAGCACTTGGGACATGAAGGTCTACTTTGAAAGCAGATACAGTTCCCAGTGTTTGAGATGAGGATAGATAGTGGAGAGTGAGAAAATCAGCTGTCCCTGCAGAGGATGCCCCCATGCCACAGCAACATATGTGAAACCATGCTTTTCTCTCCTTAATGAGAAAGCAGCCTGGACTGGCTGAGAGCAAACACCACAGTTTGTAGGAAGTGTTTCAGACCGATATTTACTGCCTGCAGAGGAAGTTTGCGGGGGCCCGGCAGAGCGGGTGAGCAGCACAAACAGCTCAAGCCACAACAGGGATACCCAAGCAGAGGACATGAACCTGTCCGTATTCCTTTCTGCAGTGGAGGGCCTAAAAATCATTAGGCAAAGGACTGTTCTGTGGGCTTCAGGGCCACGCATACAGGTACACACAGAGTCATAAACGGGAGCCCATGCAGGGTTCATACTGTACTGGGAGAGCCAACTGGGCTGTGAATGTAAGATTTTTCTCTTTCAAACAGATGGATGTAAATGGTGGTTGGGGGTATAACACAGGTGGTCGGTTTCTTTACTCTCGGCCTCATGCTGTCAGAGGGTTTTGCTCGTTGCACTGCCCTGTGAAGTACAACAGTAAAAGCCTGTGACATGAGGGAAAGAAAGGTGTAAGCCAGTGATAGCACTAGATTAAAACAGCGGCACGCAAACACACTGACCTCTTCCTGAGTGGTAACCTTGAGTGAGAGCTAATTCACTGGATTGATTTTATTCAGCTTGTCAGCACAGCACCATTGACTGCAACTAGACAAAACTGCTTGCGAGCTTCAGTGATCTTTATGGTGTTTATTTCAGCTTACAGGAACCTTAAAGTTATTGGCGATTTTAAGATGTAGTATTACACTCAAAGTCTTCTTATTGGCTAAAGGGTATTGGCAAAAGACACAATATATACAAATCTAAGAACTTATTGTTAGTCCAATTAATATTTTGAACAATTAATAGTCAAAATTACTTAACAAATATAGGAAGTCCTCATTAAAAATAGAGTTAAAATTGCCACACAAAAATTTCCCTGTTCTCTAGAGTTGTGCTTACTCCCCCAGTGCTCCTTTGGGTCTTAAGATTGACACTTTGCTATTTCTCAAAAGGAATGGGGGAGTATTATGATGAGTCATCACAAGGAGGAGTGTCATATTCATGGGAGGGGGATGTCTTTCTCCTCAGTCTGTCTGCTTGGATTTAATTTTATATGTTTTCTTAACACTATCAGTTTACTGTGATTTAAATGACTGATTTGTATCATCCATGCCTGTACTCTTCCCCACGACTTATTTTAGAGCTATAGGCAGTTCACTCCACAATGAATAACCGTTTGTTATTACTGTAAACTAGAGTTAAATGAAAACAAATCTAGTCAAGAGTATCTCACAGTTGGAGGTACATACACATTGCTGAAACAGGTTAAAATCTACTGAAGCCCAGATGAACCCAGGGAATTGCTGAGACCCTACAGCCTCCTGTCGATACAAACCTTGTTGCTTTTTACTAGTAATGGCAAAAATCACATTTGCTGGGCTATAAAGTCCCTTTGGATCATCTGTGAATTGCAGAGTTCAGCAAGGATATGCAAACCCTCCCATGACTGCAGAATCGTGACTGAGAAGCAGATCACAGAGGCAGTCACACTCTCTTGTCTTCTCTTGAATCAGGATAATCTATATAGGTCTGATTGACCTGTATTTCTTCATTGCCGTCAGGAGACTAGCTAACAAAAAGTGTTTGATTTTCATCACCAATATAATTTGCACAATCAGCAGGAATACTGTGATTATTAAAATGAGAGCTGTAAGTCGTAGAGCTAAGTTAAAAAATCCTGTAGCTGTAGGAGACCATAGTGTAACCTATAAGGGTATAGGATAATGAAGACCACATGCTTGACTCTTAAGATGCATTTCTCTCTCTTTTACACACACACACAAACACACAATCAGGCAGATTTTACACATGAGGTAATGCACAACAATCTCTGGAATTGGGTCTGTACACAAACACAACTAGATCCCATATGTATGATTAGAGGTTGATTGGAAACAGAAGGAGAAATGTCATAGTCACATCTGGTTAACTTTTGGGCTAAGCAATCATCTGAAGACTGGAAACTAATATCTTCACATATCTGTTGCATATTTCAATGCTATTTTCTGGCATTCTTCTGAAAAGACTCACTGGAATATTCCATTTTCGTCGATAGTCTGTGTTCACAGATGCACATCTTTAATATCAGAAACACTTGTTATACATTTCCAAAATTATCTGATCAGCTTCTTGGTAACAAAAAGAACTTTTCCATCAACTTGATACATGACTACATGTCTTACATATATGCAGAGTTCTGAAGTCAAGATGTTTTAAAATGCCTCCAATACAGTCGTACATAGATGGAGCATTTACCTTAAAAATACAATTTTCTGTGACAAAACATTTTATACCTTGTTGATCCAGCTTTGCTTCTATGTTTTATAAGCACTCACATTTTCAACCATACTTGTAAATGTATGTATATTTTAATGTTTCAAGTATAGACATTCATATCTTGGCGATCTGTCAAGCATGGTCACTCTCAATTAGAGGACACACAGTCCTCCTCTGGAGGAACCTCACCTTGAGAATGCCACAACCTCCCACAACCCCCCCTCCAATATCTCACCACCTTCTTGTTAAAGAATTTTGTGCAATCCCTGGTCAGAATTTCCCATGCTCTCACTTCTGCCAGTTGCCTCTTCCCGCTCTTGTGCACCTCTCAGAAAAACCTGGATGTGTCTTCTCTGTAGCCTCTTATGAAGTATTTCCAGGCAGCAATAAATCCCCCCCGCCCTCTTGGCCTTTTCAAAGCTGAAGAATTGCAGCTACCTCATCCTCTCCTCACATGCTGCCTGCTCCAGCCTCCACTGGATTAGCGCCAGTAGGTTAATGTCCTCCTTCTACTACAGGAGATACAGTAATTAAATTCATACTTTTCATTTATAGAATCTATTTTTGTTCAGGTATTTACTGACAGTGTAACACTTGTAAGCTGATCTACCTCTGTACCCTCTTCTTGAGTTTTAGCCTGTTCAGTTTAGTTGGATGTGCTCTTACTTCAGCTTCCAATTTCCCTCCTCTGAAGTCCAAATTTCTCCTTGCACTGCCAGTTCTTCAGTTACCTCTTTTGCCACTAATCAGACAGCCCATGTTTCAGCACATTATAGTCTTTTCAAGAGCAAAATTTAGATTTCTTTCTTCCTTTTAATTTTGCAAAATCTTGCCTCCTGGATGCATCTGCAAGAAGCTGGAACCCAAGGATATGGTCCCTTCTAAAGAGCTGAATAACACACTGGCCTTGGACCAACAAAGTTTAATAAGGAGAATACTTCTAAAGAAGATCCAGGATTTGAAAATTAGGACAGTAGCAGAGCTCTTCTGAGTTTGCTTCTGCAAAATTTGTGACAGCATTTGGCTCTGCAGTATCCTGGTATGAAGTGTTTCTGAGTGTCCTCTGCAGTTAATGAGAACAAAGGATACTCTGGACTTAGTGGAAAGTATTTTCCCTTTTGAGGGCTCAAGCTCTTGAAGGACCCCCCCACTGTTAGGAATATGACCTCTTCAGGTACTGAAAATGATTTAATTAGCATTATAAATGTTAGAAAGAACACAGTTGACAAATCATTCTAGCAAAGGTAATGGAGGTAATTGTAGGTGTAACAGAATTTGGTACAAAAGATGGTGTTTCAGAAATTTGGTTTTTTAGCATTTTAAAAGGTTGTATAAAGAAGGGAAGCATGCAAGCAAGCTATCAGGCAGTGGGGTTTTTTTCAGCTCAGTGTTTTTTGTGGACTAAGAATAGAGGGAACGCGTAGCAAGAGTCTTGCTATTAAATTTACCCATGACAAATAGTGCAGCTGCATGTAGTGTGCAGGAACATCTGTAGAATCATGACACATGGAGAATCCCCCACACTAAGAGCGTGACATTATACTGAAAACAAGTCAGTTGTAAAAGCAATATAAATCCATTTTATATAATCTTTCTCCACCTTCTCATCCCCTCTCTCCTTTGCATTATGTTAATTAAAGGATTATGTCACTCCTCCATGGCATCAGTAAAAATCACAATATGAAAGTGACTAAGCATTTCAGGATTGTCCCCCCTTTTTTTTTTTTTTATTAACAGCTGGAATGCAAGTGTGTCTTTCCTAAAGAACCAGAAAGTTTAAGAAAGAATAAGCAGTGGCAGAAATGCACTAGACACCAGAGCTTACGCCAAGTGGAACTTGACACAGCTTGCAGATGCAATTTAACTCTTCAGAAATCAAGGGGCGATTTTCTGTGTCCCCGGATCTTGTGCGGTTGTTCAGTTCAAAGTGAGCAGCAGGATTGCTACCAGTCTTTACTTTGCCCATATAAATGACAGCACAAAGTACAGTGATATGGAAGAATATGTTTAAAATGTGTAGATTTCTAAAGCAAGGGGAATCTCCTTGCCAGGATTTTGCGAGTTCCCGCAGTTTACCATTCAAATTCAGCTATTGTGGAATTCGGTAAAAGTTTCTTTAAGCTCCACATGGTCACAAATAAGGACTTTGCCTTTTTCAAAATCCTTGAAGGCTTCTATTTTCCCCATTTTTTTTTTAAACAAAATGTTTGCTTCCTTCTTCTAAATATTATTATCTTTGCTCCCTGGAATAGTTTATTTGCAATCTTTACATTTATTCAAGTAAGAAGCTTTATAATGGCAATGCAAACACTGATTTTCGTAAAGGCTGAGGTTGTCTAAGGACTGTGTGATGAGAATACCATGCCAAGGCAAACACACACATGCTATTAATGCCTGGATCATCATTAACTCGTATCTCTGGAAACACCTTACTTTCAGTCTCTAGGACAGCTCACGCATGATAACTATGTGAAGCTCCAAGACCATTTCCTCACCCTTTATGCAGGCTGCAGTTCAAGCCTGAATCTAGAGGAGTCAGCCAGATGGGCTATAATTTTCAGCTATTAAACTCCTGCATCCTAACTGCAACAGCACAATCCTTGTGAGAGATTTCCTTTATGATTTTATTGATAGCATACATTTTGAGTTTACTGACTTGCTGATACTCTTTGGTCAATGCTTTAAACTCTGCTTCATTTGCCATCTGAATAAAGCCTTGTTTTCGTATTTCAGGGACACATACTGTGTGTAAATGAGATGTTTTTTAAAGCACTCTGATGATGGAAAAGATACACAAGTACAACTGATATCACCTGACAACATTTGCTTACTGTTAAGGACACATTTATCTCTTAATGAAATTAGATATGATACCTCATTTACTAATACTATGACTTTTAGCATCCACTTCCTGGTTTCCATGTTCAGTAACTGCTTGCACAAGGTATATAATCATGTGCATCACCATAGCAGAACGGAATATCACACGCCTTGCAAAGCAGTTACGGAGTTGGAAAATGCTCTTAGTAACTTTTCAGTGTCTCTGACTTTGACATGGAGAAGCGCACATCCAGGGGCCAGATGTTACTGCAGCAACTGTGGTCACTCCAAGCTAGAAATGAGCGATGCATCCTGCTCAGTAATCCTTCCACTGGTGGTGCTTGGGTTTTAGCTGGTATCTTGGGTCCAACAGATACAAACAGCTACAGGTAGTCCTGGGTTTCAGTTAATAATATAAATAGTGATACCAATTTTTAACAACTTAGCACTATAATGAACTGTGGAAAAATGTACCAGAGAAAGCTACATTTATATGGTATGTAAAACAGAACACTAAAATTCCCCTCTAGCAGCTTTTACGTTAAATAAATTAATGAGTTTTGCAGTGATTTAAAAGTTTTATTTTATTTTTCTTGTGATGGAGACACAGTGGTTCTTGAAGAGTAGACACATACACATAGATATATTCATCTTGCATAAGTGATTTGAAAAATACGGAATATGAAAGAAATACAGTTCTAAAAAATAAACATATTTCTTTTAGACCCAAAGGAGCCAAATTCAGCATAAAAATTATTGTTGTTGTAGCTGATCTAATTCTTTTACTTGTTTTTCTTCATTTCTATTTCTGCTGCTGCGAGACTGTTTGTTTACAGCTTCTCAGCCAGAGGACTATCCTGAAGGAAATTACTGTCAGCACCCAAAAAGAGTACCCATAATTCATCCTAAAGCACTGTCAACTTAATTTTAAAGTAATTTTTCTGCTTTTTGAGTTCAGGCTGAAGTTGTAAGTTTGAAAATCCATAAATCAAACCGTATTACTACAGGAAATATATATCCATTCCATTTTCCTAAAACTTCATCATAAGCATAGTTTTTAATAATTAAGTCTTCACTTGCTAGAAGCAGGAAAGAAATATTGTGAACTGTATTCTGTACATCATTGGAAGGCTGACAATAGAAAAGCCAGCTAACTATTGCCAGTTCAACCCTAAAAAATGCACATCCAGATTTATGACTGATGATTTCCTACAGTTATGTCTGGGAGGAGCCAGATACAGGCCATGTTAGCATCCTTCAATGAAGAACTTTTGGGCTGCTAATCCCCAGTTGGTGGAGATAGCTGTTGAGCAGAAATACCAGGATGGCACCCAAAGTATCACACCTCAAAACATTCCCAATTACAGGTCATACTTGCAATGGAGCATGCGAACATGGACACGTTGTGCCATCTGCATTTGGAGGTGTTTAATGGCCTTGTTGCACTCTGGTGAAGTTGCTGTTTGCTGTTTTACAGTTCTTAACACTTGTATTTCGGCAATGAGGCAGGGAAGCTGCATGCTTCTGAAGATACTGAAAAGCAGTAACAAGTATGTGTAGGACCTTGAACCTTAGTGAAAGCTCTAGTGGGTGCTTATGGGGAGTTTTTTGTCAATGGTAGTATGAAAGGCTGGCCAAAGAGGTGGTGGAGTTTCCATCTTTGAGGACATTCAAAACCTGCCTGGACACGTTCCTGTGCAACTTGCTCTAGGAGGACCTGCCTTGGCAGGGGGACTGGCCTAGATGATCTCCAGAGGTCCCTTCCAACCCAATATCATTCTGTGATTCTGTGATTCTGAGACATGATCCCTTAAAAATGGTACCTACTTTTACTGGGCCATCTGGTCTGTTTAACCACACACAGTAGCTTGTCAGCCCACCACCATGTCTGTGTCTGGCAGCTGGTCCCTGAAGGCAAGACCCTGCAGGCACAGACTGGGTGCCCTTCACATCCCCTCACCTGCAAAAGGCCTGGGGCCAGGAGAAGGAATTAATTTTGCATTGCTTCAAATTCTGTAGAATTTGATGATTTCAGGTGTGAGGTTTTGCTGAATTTGGTTGTAAGGGTGAAGATTATTTATTAATTCAAAAGCTAATCCAAGCTGGTGTTCTGGTGTCCTCTGAAGCCTGTTCTGTGCAAGTCTTGCATTCCTGTCGCGGGTCTAGCACCCCATGTCTGTGTGTCCACAGTTCAGCTCTGTGTGTCTACTGTCCATAAGCAGATTTAACAGATTCAGAACAAAAAGCAGGTTTGCACACAATGAAGCCTACATTATTTGTAGGCTAATGAATGGCATCTGGTGTCACCAAGATAATTCTGTTCCTAGTTGTGTTATGACTCCAGAGCCATCTCCTGGACTGTGTGTTTCTAGATGTATAGTAGCAGATATATGTATAGTTTAGATTGTGTGTTCCTCTGAGCGCTGTGAGGAGCACATGTGAATATTTGTGTGTTGGGCTCAGCCTACTGAGGCCAGTAAAAGGCACACTGTGCTTTGGGGTCTCCAGCATGAGCCAGCACTGTGTCAGGGCCTGTGACAGACTTCAGAGTAACGCAGACACTCATAAACTGTCCTCAGTCTGGACTTTCCAAATGTTTCCACACTGACCTCACACATCCCAAGTAACAACAAAACTAATTCAAGTACTTTAGGTGTTGAACTCCCATTTAGAGAAGCAGATTTGGAAGCTCTCTGTGGAGAATTGGTGAAAAGTCTGGTGACAGCTACATTCCTGAATGCAAGAACAGCAGTCTGGCAGTCAAGGTGAGCAGGGTCCTGTTTCTGCCCCTCTGTGCTGGGGAAAAACATTGTCCCAGGACGCAGGTTGATGCCACAGAAAGAAGGAAACTTCAGACTCAGAACTGCAACTAACATTTGCTGAATACCAGCCACTTTCTGAGGCTCAACACGCTATGAAAATCCTCCTTGAATCAAATGCTCCCAGGGGAGTGAGAAATTAAAGAAGCTCTTCCACCCTGGGCTTGTGCATACCACTAGATCAATACTCAGCATAAAGAGCTTTCTGCTTGTCACTGCAGTACAGGGGTGGCAGTTGGGGAGGACACTCCTCGTAACCAGCAAAACCAACAGGCAACATGAGAAAATGAAGGCAGCAATAAAGAGGAGGTGGAAGGTACAGTACTGAGCGGGGTACTGTGATGGCTGAATTCGAAAGCGTTTTGCTTCTCAGCTTGAACGTTTTAATTAACAAATTTCAAAGTAATTCACAGTCTTAGCTTAAAGAGTAATAATTTCAGTGCTCTGGCTCACTAAATAGTTTCTTGCAGTCTAACTAAGCAGCAAAGATCAGAGCCAAAGGAATTCAGTGCCATTGCATTAACAGCACTTTCTCTCCAGCCTGCGCTGCAGGTAAGTGCTGTCCTGTGACAACCTTCTTGGGGTCAAGTGATTTAGAGAGCTTAGAGAAGGCAATGTAATAGGCTGGGGCTCCGGATCCCTATGTACTCAGACACAATCCTGAGTAGCAGAGGCTGTGAGGAAGCCTTTTCTGTCATTTGCCAGAGGGGCAGGGGAAAGAAGGGAGGACGCCTGGTAGCTGTAGGAGGGGCAGTAGGTGCAGCTAAACTAGAAGGAGGGGAAGGGCTCAGGAATATAATGAGGAGGTGGGGGAAATGACACTGGAATAAAAGGGTGAGTGAGTATATGAGCTAGATACCCACTCATCCTGGCCTTCCTCTGTTCAAAGCACTCCCTCAAAGGGTGGGTACAAGACTTGAATAGAGGGGATAGATGTCAAAATATTGCCATAAGGAATATAGTGTAATAAATCAGGGAAAAAGGGCAGAATGGAGGCAAGGAGCAAATGGTAAGAGAATTATTTTTATTCTAAGTGAATGATTATGTCTCCTGGGTGATTACACATCAGGATGGTGGTGTGCTGGGGAGAACTATTCAGCTAGATAGAAAGGAGTGCTCAAATTGCAATCATTAAACTACAGCGCCTGCAAGGGTGTAAATAAGGTAAGAAAGGGTCAAATAGGCAAGTTAAAATCCAGACAGAGTGAAAGTGTCCAGGGCACTGCAGTCCTTGCCAGTTAAGACAACTATTATACAGGTGTAGGAAGATAGAAGATACTTTGAATACTTGCAGAACCTAATCAGAGAGACAACTGATGGAGAAAATACCAGACTATTAAAAAATATGTAGAACATCAATAACTTGCAAGTACTGGGTCAAATGCAAATAATTCCTCCTAGCTGTCTACCAAAACAAGGCCTCCAGCAAGAAATGCCTGCTGTATAACGCATACCTATAAAAATCATACCAGTATAGGTCTGGTGAAAGACAATGTTGGTATACTGTATCCCATATATACTTCCCATATATACTTCCATGAGCTTAAAGTAGGAAAAAGGTTTAGGAGAGTTGTTGTGGTTCCTGGGGCTTAAAGAAAACACCTTGTGCAACATCAAGAGTTCAGAAAAAAAGAGTTGCTATGTTTCCTTGATAGCTCAGCAGCTGGTTTTACTCTCACTGACTCTTGTAGCTGCCAACTAGCTCTTTCCTTTTTTGACTCAAGTAGATAACTTTTAAATCTGAACCAGGTTTAACTATTATTGATTTGATTCCTGGATGTGAGGGTTGATCTGTATATGCCAATGATGACTCTATATGCGAGACCAGGGGCTTTTTCTGTGGCTGTGGTATTGCTAGGCCATGCTGTGACTTTTCTAGTTAGCAATTGTATCATTCATCTGCATAGTGATTGGATCAAGATCTTTTATTCCTGGAATGGGGACCTGGAAAAATAAAGGTTAAGTTTTAAATTCCTAGTTACAGAGGCTGGTATGTTTCAGCATTCACTCACTTGTTTTCTGTAAGAATAAGCAATATCAGTAGGAAAAAC
Organism: Nycticryphes semicollaris; assembly: GCA_013400055.1. Taxonomy (NCBI): domain Eukaryota; kingdom Metazoa; phylum Chordata; class Aves; order Charadriiformes; family Rostratulidae; genus Nycticryphes; species Nycticryphes semicollaris. The sequence goes on from VXBJ01007286.1 coordinate 614,434, forward strand.
ATTTCTCCTCACTTCATTTAAAAGTTAGGAGGAAACAGATGACGATTCCTGCACTGAATCCAACAGTCCTTATTTTTCCTCCACTGGGAACTTAGCGCTGGGGAGTTTCTGAACTCACCTTTGCTCCATGTGAAGCCAGGTCAGCAATTATTATGGGAACCTCTGCCAGGTATGCTTTCAGATGTTTAAATTTACAGTTATATTACTTTATTTACATGCTTGTATTTTATTTCCAGGTGTTTTAATGAGAACAGAGAAGGGTATATCACAGCACCTTTTTTCTATAGATTAAGGGATAGTGTTCTAACACTCCTGGCTCCTGCTGCCCAGGTACCCCTTTGGCACTGTGGAGAGTCACACAGTGCTCATCAGATGATGTGCAGCTTCTTATGTCCACTATTTGTGGGAGTATTGCAAGGACAAGAAAATACCTAAGTGTTAGTGCTTTGGTGTCCCTGACAGACAGTGTAGCAAGTTGAAACAAACTGCAAAAACTCTTGAGTTATTTTCTGTAGCAGCCTGGCATTCAGAAGGACTCAGGACATGGAGACGGTCTGTGCCACTGCATGCTGTTTCCCCCCTTCCCTAGGCTAGCTTTCTGGGCAAAGTTAATGATTCATGAGATTCTGCACTGATTTCACTCCGAGCCTCCACATTTGCATAAGTAAAAGCTTATGCAGCTTCTGTAGGGAGATTCTTAGTGAAATTGCAGTACAAAACATTGATATTATGTAATTATAGTAGTTCATCGTAACTTAAATGAAATTGTTATTTTAAACTTGCTCTAAGTGGCTCACAATGGAACTTTTGTATGACACACCTACAAAACAAATGAGTTAATCACAATATGTGTCATTTTTAATTTTTCTCTTTCATTTTTCCTTCAGTCATTCTCTCTTTGTAATTAGCATGAAGACTATCCTTCAGTCAAGACTAGCCACCTGGAAAGTTTCAGCTTGTAATATGCAGCTTTTTTTGTGAATTATGAATGTGCAAAAAGAGAGACCTTTCTCCCCACACCCCCTCCCTTGCATAATTCAAATATGAATGAATGAATTTTATTCAGACTTGGCAAAAAAAATATATATATTTCAGCTGATAACAAGCATGAAAAATTTGAGCTGAAAGAGATTTTTTTAAAAAAAACAACCCCGAATATTATGAGCATGGGAGAACAGCAGGTTAAGATGGAAGTCTCAGTGCAGCCTTAACTATAACAATTGCTAGCAAGCAAATACTATATCCAGGCACTAAATCTTGCTTTGTGCTGCCCTGGTGCACAGTAGTGGGGAGAGAATAGAATAATAAAAGCTAGTCCCCTTATGCAAACAGCGGGGCATAGCGCTCAACAGAATACAAGAAGAAGGTGAGCCTGCCTACTGTTCTGGCTTGCTAACCATATTCCCAAGGTCTGTGGGTTAGTTGTCACCTCTAGCTCCAGTCAGCTAGCGAACGTACTTCAAACACTAGCAAGGGGCACATTTTGGTCCTTTCCAGAAGAACAGTTTACCAATTCATTGCCTCCAAATATACTGTTCTATTAAATAAAGTATTTGAAGGAAGTTCATATAAGCAACATGGTGGTTTAATAGGTCAAAAAGAGAATGGAATAGCTGCTATATTTTTTCTGATTAACCCTGTATTTTTAAAAATTTAGAGCTGTGATGAAGGAATTATATGCTCACTTACTTTTTCAAGAAAAGCAGGAAGAGATTTTGGCTCACCCCAGTACCACTTTGAAAATGAACTGTCACAGGAATGAAAGATTGTGACCTGGAACACTGTCCTGCATCACATTTTCTCTTGTTCCTAATACTGCTCTGTTGATAAGCCAAACTCTCATTTACTACCTTGAAAACAGGATTAAAGAAACTTTCGTTTACTAATTTTGTCAAAAAAATGTCCACTACTGTGGCTAAGCAGTAGTCAGTACTTCAGTATTACCTCATGTATTCACATTGATTAGAGGAGCAACAAAAAGGACTTGCGTGTGGCAAGCCTGAGCAAAAAAAAATCCCCTTCTCTTCTGACACGAGTTGACTGTTGCAAGTTGAATTTGGCAGTAAGTGACCAAAATTGAGTTGTCAGCATCCTCTTGCATACTGGAAAAAGTTGTTTCTTTCTTGTGCAGATGCAAGAGTTTCTGTGGGAAAACAGAACATAATCACGGTTCTGAATGTCTCTGTGGATTGGTAATGTCTCTAATACATAGATCACTTGTGCAAATTCAGTCCCAGCTGGATGGGAAATTATTGAAAATGGTTGTTGTTTGATTGATATAAAATGAGTTGTCAGCTTGATTCAATGCCTCCAGGGCAGATGTCCACAGCATAATTGGCACCTGTCAGAAGCAAAGAATTCCTTGGTACAGAGTAACAACTACTCATGCAACCACCCAAAATAGTCCTTGCGTGCCAAGGCTCAGAGAAGGCAGCAGGAAAAAACTGTTTCTACTTTTGGGCAGCATCTTTTTGCCATAAAGTCAATAAGAGATGTGACAGGACACTTGGTGCAAGCTTTTTACTGGGATCCTGGCTAGATGCTATCAGCTCTCCTGCTGTTTGGTCAACAGTTTCCCTAAGAATCAGAAGAAAACACAGGTTTGGCGGTTTGTTATTGTCACAGTAAAGGTATGTTTATAAAGAATAGTTAATAAAGAATTTTTTACATATTTGCTTATTATAAGAAATCTTGTGAACAATTTTATTTTCCCTTTTCTTGAGCGATTCTCCTCACAGCAATAACTTAAGCACACCACTGGGGAAATAAGAGAGTGTCTTCTCAGCCAAAAATAAGGCAAAGAAACAGCCAGGACTGAAAGTACAGCAGTGTCAGTATTACACTGTTTGCTAATAGTAAACAGTGACCTGTTGTTTACCACAGACTGGATTAAAATGGATTTTTTTCCTATAAATCACCACATAGCTGTCATATGGTTATTACTGCTTTTGACCGAGTGTGGTACAGCTAACAACAGGAATGAATTCAATTTTCCATCACCAATCTGTCGAGCTGGCCACCTTCTTCATGGAGCTGGTGCTTTGGGAGGTACCAGCTGAAGGGCTTCCATTAAAATTCATTTTACTGTCTTCATCTAGCACATGGCTCAACTTTCCTTCTTTGCTTTCATCTCTGTTTCCTCCTTTAGATTATTTTTCATTATGCCTCCCCCCCCAACATACACAGACTTTGCCTTTCATCTCTATATGTATGCTATTCCAGCACTTGTCAGCCTCAGCAGGAGGGACATGCTAGAACCAAACAATATGATATGTTAGGTGGAAGAAAATATTATTATCAGACACCTTAGAACAATCATTTATTGTCACACTTTAAAGAGGTCTGCTATGTTATTTATTTTATTATTCTGTATTAGGTGCATGGTTTAATTTTGCAGGCATTATTAATCACTAAAATCTATTACACTTTCAGCCAGGATGTTAACATTTTAAATGCATTCATCTTGCTTCTTTAAACAGAAACAATGGGCCTTCTGCACTGCTCTCCCTCCCCTCTAGTCAATAAATCCTTTCTATTGATTCAGGAAATAACTCTAAGCACTGTTTTATATTTTAAGTTCCACTAGCCACGCTCAGCCATATAATTTTGCTTAATAACAAATGGATCTTCTATTTTTGCTGGTTACTACACGTTTGGTTATCAAACTCAGCTTGAAAGTACTGGGTAGAGAAGCACAAAACCTATAATGGCAGTGCGGCACCACAAGAGATTTCCTAAATGAATGTTACAATAAAATAAAGTATCTGTAAAAAGAGAGCGTGTGTGTGAACGTGTGTATAAAAAGCAGCCTCATCAGTAGATGAATGATAAATGAAAAATCCATCAGTGCGTATGGATTCCCTTGAGCCAGCCTGGATCAACAGACAATATGGATTTTTGATAATTCATGGCTTTGCCATTATTTATTCTCTCCTGAAATACCCATTGCAAATCTCAGAGAGATAATTAGAGAATTATCATATTGCTTAACTAAGTAGTGCAAATTGTATTATATTCTCTGTATCCCAACCCAGGGCAGTATCATTAGCGTTGTTTAATTGTTACAAATATAGTCATCGCATTTTAATGAATTGCCTTCATTGTCAATATCTACAATTGACTATTTATCTTCTCTTAATGTTCGTGGATAGGTTAGTTACCAGGTAATCTTACAGTTAATATATACCACAATGAGGCAAAATGTAAGAAAATGCAAAGGTCAAAAACATGTTTCTATTATGAAAAAAATGAATGATAATGACATAATTTTTTCAGCTCATCAGGTTCTTTGCTAAGTGCCTCTGTTATTGCCAGATCAGTAGTGTATAACAAAGAAGTGCTTTCTGTAGGCTGCTTCATTAGCCTGCCCTGTAGGACCTCACCTCAGACCTTTCACTAATCTGTTGGCCAGCTCAATAGCCTTGTTAGTTCTATTCACTTCTTCCTGGCAGCGGATTTTCTCAGCTGTAGCTCTCTCAAAGGCAGTGGTTAAGGCAGCCAGGATTGTGTCTAGTTCCTTCAAATAAAAACAGTAAGAAACAACTTTGGACATTGTAAGAACACATAAAAATATTTCTGCTGTCCCATTTTGTATTTCTGAAAGTTAAATTACATCGTGCAAGAAAGGTGTAAACATTAAACATGCTCAGAATTTTGTCTAGGTCACATTCCAAAGATGGATTTGGGAAAACCTGGTGAAAAAATGTGGCTGGTCTTCTAATTTCCCCCACTTGTTCAGAACAGCCTTTGAAATGAAATTACGAACTTGATCTTATATCAGTAAAAAAGGAATGTCACCTTCTCCTGGAGGATTTGGAAATGAAGTGAAATATATTTCTTAACACTGGGTATCCTCCATAGGAGATCAAAACTTGCCAAGATGGCTGTTTGGATGCTAAAGAGAGCAGAAAGGTTTAAAGATGATGATGGAATACTTGAAAACACACAAGCCAGTGTCCTTTGCTGACTTTCAGTTAGACTATGTTTTCCAGTGCACAAACTGTTTCTGAAAACACAGCCTGAAATCCCCAGCCACCTTAGGTTTGGGAGGAAGCAGCTCAGCGCATGGTCCATCAAAGCATTTAAACACAAACAGTCCCACTGGGTCAGAGGCATAGTTATTCCCAGAGGGAGGAGTGGAAGATAATTCAGCATGGATGACTGAGCATGAGGACAAGGCAGGAATGACATGCAACTCAGGAGAGTTGCAGGCAAAGCACCCAAATGACTTTAAGTGCAGAGTATGAACTGCTGGGGAGCTGATAAATGAAAGATCAGGAAGGTGTGGGAAGATCCCAAGGTCTTCCACAAGTAGCCAGAGCCGGTGAAATACACGTGAAAGAGGCACGACCTCTCCGGCAGCAAACTCAGCTCGGCAAATAGGTGTCTATGCAGCTTGGCTGAACCCAGAGGTATTCCCCAGGGAAAGCCAGAGCTGAGCATGGCTGCTGGGAGAGGGCTGTGTTTTATATCCCAGCTGTGCTGCTGCTGAGCTCTGTGCACCGTGGGGAAGACTGGGGGACGTGGCTGGGAATCTCCCTAGAGTAATGCTGAATGAGAGCCCCAAAGCACCCTATTGCTTCCTGCCTTGAGGATGGCGTGAGGCAGTACTTCCGCACATCATAGCACATAAAAAGGAACTGGGTGATGGGACAGACAGATATTTTATTGGGAAGATTTGGAAAATAGGAGTAAATTACAGAACACACATTTCTAAACAGGGCCCGAAGATACCCTTTAAAGAAGGGCCCAGGAGGAGTTTTGCAGCCCCTGCCTGGCCTACAGGACTCAGGACTGCGCAGAGCCTGGAAGCAGGGGTGCAGAGCCTGGAAGCAGGGTCACATTTCCTCCTGCCTTCATGTGCCTCCCTGCAAGGTGAGAGCCAGCAGCACCTGTGTTAGAAGCGTGCCCTGTCAGCAAGGCTGAGTGAGGCACACCTACCCAACCCGGGCTCTCCTTCCTGCACAGGGAAGATCCAGGCGCTGACTGGGAACTCACCGTGCATGAAGACAAGCATCCGCTGCGGTCACAAGGCATGTCATGTCACTGCAGAGGCTAGGGATGTGGCCCAATCATTTACCTGAAACAATTAAAAATGCTAGTGGGCGAGAAATTATACTGGCAAATGCCTTTGCTTTATACAAAGAATCATACTGGAAATACCTCAGGCAGAGAAAGGTATTATAAATAATTGAATATGAAAGGCCTCTAACATGACAAAAAATAAAAATCTTGGTCCTGATTTTAAAGTTGAGGTCCTTGGGCCAAGCAGGATTCCAGCCTTCCCAAAGATTTCTGTCTCTCACTGCAGTGTACTCCTGCAAAGCTTGTTGCTAGATATGTATATACATTACCTATACACAAACCACAGCTGACAAATGGGTAGCAATAGGTCTGCAAGTGAGATCAAGGACCAGCACTTAAGCACTGAACCTAAGGGGACGAGAGAGAGAAAAAAAGCAGAAAAGCTACCTGCTGTGCTGATCATGGATGCTGCAGCTCTCATGGCAGGGAGAAGAACTTGCTTAAAGCTGTTTTTAGCAGGTTGTTCAGGAACCAGGAATGATTTTTTACTGTAGTTTTGGTTCTACTGAGCCAGGCTGAAAGACATTATGTTCTACACTGCCCTCAGACCATTCATGCTCAGCAAATCTTGTTAAAAGGATAAAATAAAAAGGAGGTTACTGAAGTGAAAATATAAGTGGACAACAGAGATATGAAAGATATATATACATGGTTAAACAATAGAAGAACAGTTCTAGTTCATGCAGGTCAAACCCAGGACTTGTGGAAGGTGCCAAATGCAGTGAAAGTGGTGGTGTGTGGATGTACATGAGCCATACAGAGAACTGGAAGTTGCTAGCTCCTCCACAAATTTTTTCCGGGTTTTATCATATGAAACATTGTGTGTCAGGAAAGGTACGCAGGTCACTTCTTCCTCTTATATTTTTCTACCTCATTTGCAGTATGAGCACCCCCTTCTCAGTACCCCTATTCAGCTGGCAAGTTATCTGTGATATGGAACAGATTTAGGCAAGGACAGAGATGCCAAACTGCAGGTGAAGAGCAGAGCCACACAGCACTACTCCCTATTCAAATGGAAGCCCAGAACAATCAGGCCCTTAATGTGCTACAATTCATTTGACTATCCACATTTTTGACTTTCTGTAAATAATGTGCTAAATGGATAAAAGATACCATTTTTCCTTCTTTCCCCTGAGTTACTGATAACAAGACAAGTTCCTTCCCTTACAGTTTGTGCATATAAATGTGATTAATGTAAAAAAAAATTAAAGTGCCAAAATCTCTTTCTCTCTCTCTCTTTTTTTTAAAGCATTGCCCTTTTCAAAACAAGGGGAAATTCAGTATAGTTTCAGTGCCACAGTGATCAAACAGTGTCACATCACTATGGCAATTGCTGCCCAGGCCAGGAATACAGATCAGCTTTAATTGTGCAACGCCTTATTGCTGGTGCATGTCAATCAGAACCTATGAATTGAGAAAAATTTGCTCTGTTCATTCTGTTAAATGATGTATCCAATTAAACCTGTTAGAATTCATGATCTTCAGTCAAGGTTAAATGAAAGTAGTTACTCCTGTCAGCTAGGTGATTAAATGCTGCCTACATCAGGCACATTTATGTGCAAAATTAAAATTTTGGTATAAAGCATGAATCTTTATGCATGCCAGTTAATTATCTCGCAGTTCCTCCATTTATTAAATGCCCACTGCATTTCTTCTTAATCATCAGCTTCCTTTCAAAACTTATTTCATACTCTACATTATACCAAATTTCAATGTTTAAAATGAAATGCTTTCTCAATGAAAACTTCCTTTTTCAAGGGTTTGGCTGTTGCTATGTTACTAAAGATGGCCATTAACAGTTTTTTGAGTCATTATGCAGAAGGTCTATTTGTGTTGGTTTGTTCGATTCTGAGAGAGCGTGATAGGAATCCCTCGAGTTGCTGCTGTCGGGCAGTTCCTCCTTCCCAGAACTATCTGAGTTCTGCTGCATATCAGCCAACTTCAACATACGACAAAGCAGCAGTAACACCACTCGCGGCTGTGCTGCTTCTGCTGTCTTGCAGCGGAATGGAAGGACCACAGGGCGGAGGCACCCCCAGCTGCCAGGACCCGGCTCCCCACTGTTCTCACAAGCGGGGCCAGGCTGGACCCCCAGGCACCATGGCCTCCAGGCAGGGCACTAGTGATGCCCTCCGATGTGGTCTCAGAGGGCTGGCCCCCTTCTTCCTGCCAGCTTCAGTGCTGTATCTGTATTCCCTTTGGTTTGGCCATGTGATGTGTCCTGTTTGTCCTAGGCAGCTACTACACTGCAATATCATATTTTAATTAGAAGAAAAATTATGTGTTGCATGCTTGAATTACATTAAATTGCATATTTATATTTATAAGACACAGTATTGGCAGGATTTAAATGTTATATGAATTGAAGAACCAGAATACAGGTGTATTATAGTGATTTGTAGCTGAAACATTTGCTAGAAATACATAAAGCAGAGCAGTACCAAATGCTAATTTAATACCCTAAGACAACGCTCCGTGCTCATACAAGCACAATTTCACATATTCCATGTGAGCATTTATCCCCTTTCATTATGAAAAGGTATTAAGAACCTTTGTTACAAACAAGCAACATAAAAAATATGTCATACCACTTCACAACTACTAATGAATAATATCATTTAAACCAGACTGGGAAATAAACTAGTATAACACATTCTACTAAACTAGTACTATAAATATGTACAAGGTTGTTATTAAAGATAAATGCACACAGTAATTTTCTACTTGTAGGTTTTACAGGTGTAATTTTGAATCATACAATATTTTTTAAAACACATCATGGGGATGGAAACCAACAGAAAGGCTGACTGGCAGTGATTCCTTGTGATCAATATGTGACGTCTCCACCTATCTTTGAGGGCCCACATAAATTATATTGAGCTAGCGTGAACCTTCAAGAAGGGTGATGTAATTAACTTGTTCAGGGTCACAACAGGGAGCGCCTGAACATAAGGACTTTCCACCTGTGGCATTGCCATACAGCAGCCATGTTTGCAGAGATGCTGCAGGTGCCAGCGGGTGTCCCTGCGCCCTGCCAGCGCAGGCAGGAGGGCTGTGGGCAGGTCAACCCCAGCTTTGCATTTCTCTTTACTGGGTGTGCCTTTCATGGTGTTCAAAGTTGAGAGATCTGTTTAGAGACCTGTTTCGCAGCCTGCTGTGCCCGGACTGTGAGCCTCCCTGGGAAACCACAGTGCAGCAAGTGGCAGTGGCTGCTCCTGCCTTCTCTTCTCAGCCCGCAGCAGCTCCAGGCCCTGGGGAAGGAGCACCAGACAAAAGACTCCTCCTCTCCCGCTCCCCTATCAGCTACAAATAATGGACTTCTCTTTCCTGGCAGCTGTGGAGAAAAACACAGATATTTTTTCCTTTTTTTTGTTCAGCAAATACAAGCTGTTAGTTAAAGCCCAATATCTTTAGATACCTCAACAAAAGAGGAAAAAAGGGAATCTTCACACTCACAGAGAATAATTCCTCAGGGGTGCTGGCAGAAGATGGCAACGTGCCAGGGAAGGTAGTTGGTGAATAAGCCTCTTTGCAGGTTTCTGGAATGTCTATTGCTGAACTGCTTCAACTCACTTGGACCATCTAGAACTCATATTTAATTCCTATTCTTCTTTCTCTACATGTTCTTACTCTCACGCCAGTCCTCCAATACCAGATATCATAAGCTGTGAACCCCAGGCCCAATGTACCTTAATGTTATCCCGCGAAACTACGCTGGCAAGACAATTTATTTCTGCTCAAAACAATTTCCCCATCTTAAAATTGTGATTGTTAGGTTAACATCCTATTGAGATGAGAGAAGAAAAGAGCTACAGTTTTGGGTTGTGTCTAAAATTTTAAGGAAGGCAAACTCCACTGATTTATCCTTGACATACTGTTTTATACCCATAAGAGCAAAAAGCTTCTTTTTAGTGGCAGATTAAATTGTGCAGAAACGGACTGACACTGATAAGGCAAACACCGCAGTCCGATTAAACAGGTTGAGAGTTGCACAGCAAAGACTGCTTGGCCACAAGAATATCCATGTGTACACATGTACTACCTGGTTCATTTGATAAGTAATTTTATCTTTGATACACATATAAAGCAATATAAAAAATAAAATAAAATTGCCACGGAATGACATATTTTAGTAGATAGATTCACAAAGAAGTTGTGTTTCAGATTATAGTCATATTCAGAAAACTTACTTAGAAAATAATTAAGCATATTTTGTCCATTAATTAATATTTTTTTGTCTTTCATTGTCCTACTGAACCAAAACTAAAAACTATGGAATAGAAAGATTTTTTTCTTACTGCATATTATAAATGAACAGAACAAGGGTTGTTAATGTTTGTCATTTTCCTTATCTGTACACATGAATATGTTATATGCTCATTTCCATTGCAAATGGAACATCAGAATGATCATTGCAAACTGAAATATACTGTATATTTCATTTCTTCATTTCTTTGAAAATACCACTGACAAAAATATTCAATTGCTAGTATGCTTGGACTGAAGCTATGGAACACAGTCAAAATTTCATGAATTAATGGTGTCCATCCAGAATAAAGCAGACAACACACTTTGGAGGGTCATTATTATTTATGGCTGAAACAAAGTAGCCTGTGGAGCCCTGAACTATGACTGGGCAATTATGCAAAGCACAAACATGTAGTCACTCTGGTTCTTGCACACCTCTCCTCCACCTTCCTCACATTTAATGAAACAAAAGGAAGACAGAAGAGATGTACCCCATGTGACTCCTTACCATAACCGTATCAGGGAGTAAACACTGGAGAAGGAAAATGACTATTTGATATAAAGGGTATGGTCACAAGAACAAGTGTGTATAAAATGGCTGTGAATATATTTGGGGTGATAATTAGGAGGTTTTGATCCATCTGAGCAGTGAGGTTCTGGGGTAGTGTTCCTATAGGAGCTACAGGGCACAAGAACCTCCCTAGGTTTGGGAAAGGACTCATAGGCTTTAGCTTTCTGTCTACTAATCTGTGTTTATTTTGCAAAGTACAGTAATGTCTCATTCTCATTTGGTCCTAGAGACTTTAAAAACATATTAATTAATTAAACAGTACAGTGAGAGATAGTGCCTAGCCCGATGTATTTTTTTCATTATAGAAATACAGAACTAAAGGAAGAAAGAACTGTAAGATCAGCGATTAACTCTGAACTTAGAATGACATTTGAAGATACAGGAAAAAAAAACCTACTCAAGATGGAAGAAGGACTGGTACTCTTCACATAATGAGGAGGCTCTAATGGCCAGAAAACAAAAACCGTATAGAATAAATACTCAGGAATAAAGCCATAGGATAAATATATAACAGGAAAGTAAACCGCACCCTTCTGAACTGAGTAGAACTGGTACCTATGCATACTTGGTCTTACAGCTAATGGGACACTGGGTCACATCGAGAAAACCCTTACTTATGCAAGTAATCCCACTAAAATCAATTGGAACCCACGACTGTAATGACTGCTTCCTTGTCTCCGCTAGGGATTGCAAGGTCAGGTCCATTTTCTGTGCAATATTGGATGAATGCTAGAAAATCAATATCTCTATTGAGACTTCTTCTTTTGGAGTAAAAATAAACCTGGATCATTTTGAGTTCAAATGTTCATTGTTCCTGGGTGTTTTTATAAATTCCTTTTGAAAGCAAAATGGTCAAATCAAAATGGAGTGAAATGCTCACCTTTTTGGTGTGTTTTACAGCTTGTTTTTATAACTAGCTTTGTAATGCCATAAAGGTTAAAGTCAACTTCATAGTTTCTTTGTATTTATGCGGTATCAGTTAAAATCATAACATCGAGGTCACTGTTTTGTAATATTTTTGTTTTAGCAATTCCCTCTAGTCAAATGACTCAGGGCTGAGGGATGGGTGGAGGAGAGAGAATGCTAGAGTCTGGTTCAGGAATTTTGTTATATCATGGAAAGTTTTTGTCTTTTTGACACAGAAAATTCAAAGAAAGGAGTTTCTTTTTAATAAAAAGACTTCAGTGCAGTCATAGAAATATAACTTCTTGTTGTGGATCATTGTTTTGCTACTATGGAAAAAAATTAAAAATTTACTCAATTCTGTTCACATTGCTGGTTATTATTGTACTTCAATCACTGTGGAGCACTATCGTTTTGTTTAAAATGCCTAAACATATCTTGGTATCTTTATCCTTAGTTTGCTACTAAACCATAATTATCCTTACTTGTAATTGTGTCCAAATTGAATTTTCATACTGAAATATGTTAAATCCCTGTGTTTGATTGCCTTACACTTCACTTGTGGTGAGTCAAAAGGAAATTATGATTAATTCAAGGCATATAAATAAACTGGTTTTAGGGTTTTCCAATAGCTTCAGGTTTTCTGCAGAGATGGCTAGCCCTTCTTGCCTTGCATGAAAGTTTAAGACCCATTTCATTATAGTGGGGATGTGATCAGCTTCATCTCTGACATGAACAGCAAACTGTGGCAGAATTCAAACAACGGTTACTTCTCACAGAAAATAACAGCTAATTCCTTTAACCTTGATTATTATCAAAATACCTTAGAAATGTGAAGTCCATCAATTAGAGGCTAATGAATAGGAATTGGTGTGCTTTCTCTCCAAGAGCTCCATAAAATTGTGAGAAAATACATCACAAATCCATTCTGCACCCACAGAACCCTCGACTAGCATTTGGTTGACCCAGCTCAAATATTTTTCCCAAGGAAATTTCTTTACCAACTATTACTGGAAAGATAATAAAGCTTAATGAGAATTTTGGATGATGAAGAAATAAAACTGCTTTAGTGTCCAGGGTTCAACTAAGGCAATTACGTTTTTCCTGAGACAATTACAAAAGTATGGATTTATCCTAGGATTCCAACACAGCTGGATTTATTGGCATGCTAAGGAGCAAATCCAAGGATGTGTTCAGCACTCACTCCTTTTTACCCACCTCTGCACAGCTTGTTTCCCACCTGCTGTGAGACATATTAGCCATAGCTTCTTCCACTCTTGCACCACTGAACAAGTGACTGTGGTTTGGCTCTATGTCTGCTAACAACATTATTGACAAAGTAATGCTCTGCAATGTACAGCAATAAACTGTTGTAACACATATTTACTTAATAACGTACACTTTTCAGAGACACCATTCTTATATTGTTTTTGGAGCTGTATTACTCACACAACATGTTTACTGTCACTTTACTTCTACTTTACCTAGTTGTTGCTGTACTAGTGAAAAAAAAACTAACCCATAACCCAAAGGAGTGGACAATGCTATAGTCTGTTTTTTATCTAACTGTGCTGGATACAGTATAAGAATAAAAATATTCCAGTTCTTGGAAAAGTATAAGAATTAGGCATCAAAACAGGTCAGATACTTACATATATCTTTTTGATGTGCTCATATGATAGGAGAACAGATTGATAAAGGACAGAAGAAATGCTAAATATGCACCATGACAAACAGTGAAAAATTAAGTATTGTAACTAACATTAATTACACTCCAGTAAGATGAATAGGCTGCTCATCATTAATGAGAATGTACACCTTTGTCTAAGTTTCACATCTACCTGTGATAAATGTGCTAATGGCGATAAAATACATCATAGTAACATTTGAATTAACAGCACGCTAATAGATTGACATACAAGTATGAATAAAGCATTTAATCATAAACATTGTACCACACCCAACAGCAAATTTTCTTTTTTGCATATATATCATGCAAAATGGATAAACATTATAATCTTATTTTAGTTTATGCTGAGATAATCCAATAGTATTACCTCATACTACCCTGATATTTGTAATTCATATTGTTAGATACTTACACAGTGTTTTTGGGGAAACACTTGAGCAGTTTAATTAAATAGTAAGAGAGATTTCTGAATAGAAAGGGTGGGGCTTGATCTTAGTACAAACTACCCACTGACTCTTGCCCAGGGACGGAATAGTCAAGCAATCTTCATGGTGGGTTGACCCCGACACCTAGAAAAGGAGTGACTTAAATTTATGCCTCGTGAAAACTAAAGGAAGCCCACTAGTCTAGAGTACTTATCTGTATCTTTAGGAATCTTTCCCTCCTGCATTTCCAGTGCCTTTTCCCTGGCAGAGAGGCATGGGGGTGACTGAGCCACGTTCATGGTGGAGCACAGAGCTGATGGCAGTTGCAGCCTCCCCGTTTTGGAGGAGCTGGGGTGGGAAGCAGCTGTGCCATGCCGTGCCATGCCTTGCCATGCCATGCCCTGTGCTTCCACAGCAGCCCTGCAGTTCCCCTAGGTGGCCATATCAGACCACTCCAAACAGACATGTGCCCATTAGCCCATTGCCTTCTGAATGGCTCCTGTGCCTGGAGGATACTTCTGTTTATCTGAGAAGGGCCACCTTGCAACACAGTGATGTTACTTACTCCCACCACTGAGAAAGAACATGGAAATGCTTGTGCCCTGTTACAAGGTCTCCACCAGGGGCAAGCAGATACAGCTGAGGAGCTGTAAGAGGCAGCTGTAAGTGGAAATTCATCACAGTGCTCCAGCCAGTTTCACAGGATAACCTCTTACCATGCTCCCCTGGTAGAAGAGACCTTGGTCCTTTGGCTGACAAGTGGTTTTTGCTGGGTATGAAGCCAGAGAACACAGGCACTAACCAGCGCAAGCTTTCCTCCTCACTCAGGGCCACAGATCCAAGCGTGGTTGGGAGGGGAAAAAGGCTGGATTTCACTGCCCAAGAAGAACAGGAAGAACCTGTGGGCTCAGTAGTAGCAAGCAGTGCTCCACTACAGGTAAGACTAACAAATGGTATAAAGACCAGCTGTAATTCACAGAACAAACATCGTGAATTAGTTAAACATTGCCAAAAGGGAATTGCTTTAGCCTAATGGTTTCCTGAAGATCATTCAAACAGTGCAAGCTCCTCAGTGTATTTTTAATGCAATTAAGCAGATGGTTTAAAATACTTTAATTACTGCCAAGGCTTACCTAGGCTGCACAGTAGTGTGCACTGGCCATGTGCAATGCCTGTTATAAAAACCTAAGAGACAGTGTACAAGCAATGTACACCACTCAAGCACAATTATTCCATCTGCATGGACCACAAAAAGGCTCTGCAGAGGGTGAGCATGAACACAACTGAAAGGTCATGCCTGCTGCCGTTCTTGTAAACCACACTGTGCCAAGACACCTTGTCCTGGTTGTCTGCTGGAGGAGGCTACAGCAGCATCTCAGGAGGAAGGAAGTCCCCACATGCAGAACAAGGCATGCACACGTGGCCAAAGCACTCAGTCCAGCTTTCCTCCTCTAGCTAAACTGACAGATCTCTCCAGGAAAACTGAACTTCTTGAAAAGTAATTTAGGGATTTCAAACTGTTCATACGTTTTAAACTATTCCATTGTAGTGCAAGCAAGCAATGTAATACAGTATGACTGCACTGGTAGCCACCATACTCACGTTGAAAACATATATTTTATTCTTTCTTTGTTACACTAAATGGTACATTACCCTAGTGCTGTTTTCCTTTGCATTCCAGCTGGCAACTTATTGATTGGGGGAACACTTCTGAGCTTCCCCCTCCCATACAATAATCTTTATAATTTCACATTTCTAAATGCTAAAAGTGCACTAATGCAAGTGGGAAGAGTTTCCTCTGCTATTTCACATACTTAAAGAGAAGATGTTATCGATTCATATACTCTGCTCTGAAAGTGCTTTGCAAAGGCCATAAGTAGTATTATTTTCATTTTAGCAAGCAGGAAAATGGCACACAGATTACCCAAGGTCACCCTGAAGATCATTGAAAGAACCAGGTTTAAATTCACATCTTCTGGGTCCCCCACACAGAGGCTATTCTGCTGAGCTGTTTTTGGAAGGTCAGAACCCTCCAAATGAAGCATGGCCATAATACACAAACCGTTCACAGTAAAAATATTATTTATGACATTCAAAACATTTTCCTCTAGTACCTTTTAGTGGCTAGAAACACAAAGTGAATTCTTTGTGTTAAGAAGAGCTTAAAGAAACAAAATTTTAAAATTTTGAGCTGAAGAAATTTATACCAGTTTAACTCTTACCTCTTGGACTCTAATGATGTTAACAACCCAAGCATGTCGGCAGCAGCCGAAATTTTGCTTGCACAAATTTTCAGTTGAACTCTGGGTCACGAAGATAATTTTTTGCAGTTTTAAAAATAACTGCAGAAATGTTTTCCTTATCAGAATTAATATGCTTTTTGTAGAAATCCATTTACCCAAAGAAAAGAAAAAAAAAGAAAAGGAAAAGATGTGTGAAGATTTACTAATTTTACTAAAATGTGAAGCTTGTGGAATTTTCAATATGTGTCACAAATATACCAGCTTGATAAGTTGTGGGTCAGTACCAGCAATGGTAAAAAAATGGTTCAAATCTGCTTTTCCTATGTATTTTAAATGCTATTTTGGATATTTCTTCTGACACTAAACCTGTTCCTCTTTCCAAATCTTCCACTTACTGAAGTTTATTGACCTGAAAATATGTCTGTCTTTATGAATAAATTGTCTCCCAGTGTTTTTCCATATCTCCCTCATGTAATCACAGTATTCTGAGGTTTAACTAGTGAAACTGCAAAAAGGTATGAGAACAAAAAAAATTAAGTGTGACCTCACATACATAGAAAACAAAACATAGTTCATGTATTTCACTATTTTGTTATGTTTGTTAAAAAGAAGTAATTATAAATTCTAAAGGGCAACCTGGGGAAATACTGCAGTTTTACTTTAGTAAGACTGTCCATATACAGCATACAACACAGCTCTGGCTTTTACTTTGCATGAGCAATTCCCACTGATATCAGTATGTTCAGACTGACTACAGGATAGTATTTTCCCATGGCGCCTATTGCTATTTTCAAAGGGATAATGCTGTTTTTTAAGCCCACAGTTCTGAGTACCTTTAGCATTAGGCATGACCTTTTTGTGCAAACTTGTTCTCTGATCTCAACAAGTCTTCTGGATAATCTAGCAATTTGCTAACAACAGTCTCATAAAAAAAAATAACATAAAGCTTTCATTCTACATGCAAACTATGCAAATATTGCGTATCTCAATAATGTGTTTTGCAATCACTGTTTTAAATGACTGTGATCCTGGAGATAGTCTAGCTGTTCCAGGATATGGGGAACAATTCATCTCTGGAAACAAACATTATTTAATTGGACTAATGACTGATTTACTAACATGAGCTCCACTTGAAGCATGCAGTAATTTATTTCTTTTATTCACCAGGGACTGTTCTTTTTCTGAAATAGATCAGTAAGAAACCAAACTAACAAATTATTTTAGATTCATTACTTTGCAGAAATGTAACTTTTAAATGTGTAATCTAAATGAGGTATTGGCTCCAGTGGGTCAATCACTAATTTAATTTTAAGCAACAATTTGATTTGTCTTATTTTCATCATTGATCAGTACATCAAACTGGATCTTCCAGGTCATAGCATGAATAATCCCTGGGATAGAACTGATTACAAGACTATTAATGATTAATAACTCAGGATAAACTCAAACTCCACCTATGCAGTAGTCAAGATATGACCCTCATGCATAGGGTTTACTGACATGCTTTGCATCCCACATGGGATTTCTGTAGAAGGATGACTGTGCAGCCCTGCACAGACACTGCCTTAAAGAATACTGGAAGACAGGCAGTTGAAAATCCTTAATCTTTTGGGGCTTTCAGCAGTTTTATGGTCAGCTATGACGGTCAATTATTTTATTTTTTAATTTCAGTATGTTGTTATTTTGTATGGCCATCAACAAATTTTCACTCCTTTTCACTGGGGTTATATTCTCAAAGATATGAATATTTCCACTCCTTTTCCTGGGGTTATATTCTCAAAGATATGGATAGTGACATCTGGAGAGGTTGAAATCTAAATGTCTTTCCCCACATTGCGTCTCAAACAATTTTAAATAAGTAGGGACCAGTATCATAAGTCTTTGAAATTTTCCATTGCACAAAGGGGAACAGAGCAATCTGCAAAGTCTATATCAGTATCTTCTTCACCCCAAACCATCAACCATATTTTGGTAATTACTCCATCTTTTAAAACACCACCAAATCAAAGAGAGGCATAGCTGTTATGCTTATTTCCTAACTCAGAACAGAATTTTGTAGTCTAATATGATGGGAAGCATGTCTTTTCATGATGGGTGTTTTGAACTTTTTTAGTTATACTTCTCAATCATTTACCTTTAGATAATCTGAGCTAGGTAGTGCAGCATTGGAGAAGAGACCGAAGACTGGAGGCTGGAACACAACTTTGACACTGTAAGTATGCTATAATATGATTGCAATATTGCTACTGGGGACTGTTACTTCACCCACTTAACGGCATCCAGCGCATCATCTAGCCTTGTTCTCAGCCTAACCTGTTGGCAGGGGTTTTGCAGTTATACTGCTGCTGGCAATTAGAAAAGAAATTCACAATATCTTTCCTCCCATGAAAGCTTCTGAAAGTGTTTGCACTTTCCCTTCCAGGGATGTAGAGAACAAAGAAAATTCTTTATGTTCCAGGAAATTTCGTACCTGTATGTTAAAGATCCATTTAGCATTAATGAAAAAATTCTTTTTCTCTCCATAGTAAACACCTATAGATATAGAACAACTGTAAGGCTTTGGAACCTTGTCTTCTGTTATGTATCTCATCAAAGCTACTACACAATGCCTGAGGACTGGAACCTTGTGCAGAGTAGGTAGGATTCAATCTACCTGTGCCATCAGATGAAGCAAGGCTTCAACTTCAAAATGTACTGGTGTTTAACTGGGCCTCAGAGCTTGCAAGGGTTGCAAAGGATGCAATGCTGAAACTGAGCATTTGGTACCTGACACTATCAGCTACATGAAATTTATCAGCATGATAAGTGTTTCCCTCATGCAGTATCAATAGCCATCTTTCTTACACGGTATGAAATTAATCCTTCGCTTGAGGCAACTTTCTCCTGGTCACTGTATCTTATTTCTTGGTGACAAATGGACAGGATGTGCTACAGAGGAATACAGCACAAAGGAGATGAGGCAATGTAAACAGCCATGCTGTAAACTTCCCACTATCTACCTCTTTGGCATTTCAGCAGTGCTGTCACCGGTTCTCAGTAAAATTATAAAAGTTAGTATTTCCCAAGGCTTAAGCAAAGGAAACAAGAAATGGTGTCCCTTTTCACACATAGGCATTATTTGGGAATTGCAGGCCTCCAAGGCATAGTAAGAAGTGAGTATATGGTTGGGTAGGTGTCTGACGATTGCCCACCTGAAGTAGAAGCAAGCAAGCAAGACTGAATGCTTCGAGTTTTCAGCCTGTGGTTGTCGGACATAGTCCAGTCCAAACAAGCCTGATAATAATAGCCTTCTCAAGAGCTGTCACAGGGTTCTATTAATAGATTGTATTAGACTGAAATTTCTGAAGCTTCTTTGGAGAAAGATTTTCTGTGGCACCCATCTGGGGAATATGGAGCTTTGACATACATTTTGGAGCCTTTATGTTTCCTAAAACATACTGACATTTAAGAAGTGTATTCTTTGGCAATGTTTAAATATGTCACATTCTGCAGAAATAAGATGGCAAGGGGGTTTGAAATTAACTTGGGAACATTTTTGGAATTTGACAAGCTCTTGCCATTTCTGTGATCTTTGATATTTTCTTGAAATATCACTAGAAAACCTATGCCTAGCAATAAAACCTCATTTAGTTGGACTGTTCAAATAAATCTTGTTTCTTAAATGTGCTCACATCACTTTTTCAATTACCTTCTCCAGGCGTATCTTTGCAGTTTTCCAGCCTCAGTCCTCTGGACTTTCCTCTGGAGACAGAAGGCCCCGTGGTGCTGTGGCACATTGTTTGTAGTTTAGGTATGTTCAGGAAAGTTCAGCAGCATTTTCTGCATTAAGAGCAGGGTCAGCTTTAGCAAGGTCATCTTTAGACTCTTGTTGCTGTTTCATAATTTCTGCTGACTATTAACAACCTGGAAAATATCACACCTCCATTTGCACACCTGCTGTGGTTGTGCTGCATGGCAAACAATGATTAGAAGCAAATGTATTTACAGCCCAATGAAACCAACATATTTACAACCTAGTCCAGATCAGGAAAACCCTCAACTTCACATTCAATTGCACAGGTGCAAATGACAGCCTATTTACCACTCGATTTAAATTTCAAGGTTTTACAAATTAAAGTGGCTTATTATATATGCCATACTTCTAGCTGTGAAGGATACTATTTCTATATGAAAGCTACAAGATTTGTGAGCATTCTATGTAGTTAAATAAAAACATAGTTGTGACATCTTAGAATTTAAGCATTATCATTCTAGGAAAAATTGAGGCATACAAAGTGTCAGTCACAAATATGATGAATTTATATATTTGCAAATGAACAAGTCATTTGTTAATGCAATAAGGCAAGTATGTGAGATCTGTAACATACTGCCTTCTCTAATATTTTCTGTCTCTTATTTCCATAACGTTCAATGAATACGCAATCTGAAAGCACAGAGAAGCGCTATGAGGATGACTGTCACCAGCATCAGTAAAGCTAACAAATGCCTGGCATTTCAATCAAAAGGAATGCATGCACTGGACAGAATGAACCAATGGGAATTGATTCCCAACCAGATGCTGTGCCAAATCACTTGAATTTATGCCCAGTGGCAATTGTGCAATAGCTGGAAGTTTGGATGCACATCCCTCATTGTGAGTATGGTCATACTAAAAAGGGTGAATTAAATCAATGGAAAGCTGCTTTCAGTAGGATGAGAAGGCTAACAGAAATGTGTTCTAGTTCAAAGCAGAGGAGCAGACTGTGACACTTGTTACTAAACTCTAGCTGACAAACATGACACAAAGAAAAGACCTGAGGCAGCAGCAGTCCCCATGTCAATGGGATGTATATCACCGATGGAGGATATCAAGAAGCTATCCTGTTTTCTAGATTCCTCATCTTTCTCCGCAGCAAAGGTGAATCATAGAATCATTCAGGTTGGAAAAGACCCTTGGGATCATCAAGTCCAATCATCTGCCCTACTCTACAAATTCCTCCCCTACACCATATCCCCCAACACCACACCTAAATGACTCTTAAACACATTCAGGGATGGGGACTCAACCACCTCCCTGGGCAGCCTATTCCAGTGTCATCCAGTGCAAAGAAGCCATATGCTTTACTCTCTGCTTTACCTCTAATGTAAAGAGGGAAGGCATTGCTGGGATTTTTGGATGAACACATAAAAAAGTAACAGGTCTAGAATCTTCACTAAATCAGTGCAAAGAAATAGGTTTTGACAGTGCAATATTTCTTTTAAAGTGCTTGATTTGGGGTACAAAGCTGAGGCCCTCACCCTGACCTCATACCTCCGATACAGAGATAGAATTGCCCTTGTACCCATTTCTATCAGCCATGGAGAAAGAGAAGAGATTGTTTTATTGAGCCATGCAGCCTTAAAAAATAAACATGGGTCCACAGGGATTCAAACAACAGAATTTCCCCGTAAAATGTGCCTCCTCCACATTGCCTAAACCTTATAGCCAGGGCAGCTTTGAACTCAGAGCTACTTACTTTTAAAGCTGCTCTCAGCAGCTGCCATCTCCCAGACAGAGAACAGCTGGGGAACAGGGACAGAGGATGAAAGCATTGGTCCTGCAGCTTCCCTCCCAAGCGTACATGGCTTGAGCTATACCAGTATGAATGAATACGTCACCATGTGTACGTAAGTATATATGTGTAGATGTAAATATTATATTTAGGTTTATATATACCCTGGTGTATTTGTATTACCAGAATACAGGACATCGGCTCAGTTCCACTTTATGTGGGTGTTAGCAGATGTGTGTATATTCTGTTCATCATCATCCACAATGACTTTACCAAGTTTTTCTGTGCGCTGTCCTATTTTGTCAATCTGCGCCTTGGTGTCTTTGTTTCTCTGATGAAGTTCTCTCTATCAAACATGAAGCTTAGACCTCAGCTCTTCCACCTAAATTATCACAAAAGAGAATTGGTAATTAAGTTTTAACAAGATTTAAATTATATTAAAAACAGACAGTTAAAAGGAGACACTGCCTTGGGCTTTGTTGTAAATTTGTATAATTATTTTTAGTCCCCTGGAGGATGCATTATTATCTTTCTGTATTTATAAAAATACTGCCCTGGAGGCACCAAAATGAATTTTATAGTCCACTGATTTGCATATTAATGTCAGTCTTGTGGTGTCAAATGTATTTTTTAGCAAATAAATGTCCATGACAATTATAAAAATTTCCAAAGAATTTTATAATATTCTTGATCTGGATTAATTTTTATTTTTTTTAAGAAAGTATGCAGTAAATACAAAGAAAATCAGCACAGTGCAGTGATAAACATATAGGAGAGATATGAAGCAGATAAACTAAACAAAACATGTATGGATTTTTAACAGTTTTTGTTTATAACAGTTTTTGTAAATGATAAATAAAGACAGGATCTGATCCAAAGCTCTTTGAACACACTGGGCTGAAGCTTTTTAACAGTACAGTTCTGTACATTTGCCTTCCTACAAAAACATGATCACTGTGAAAGATCCTTCTCTTGATCAAATATCCTTAGATGCTTTTCAGAATGAGAATAAAAATTAGGGGATAAAAATCAGGCATAAAGGTAATTACTTGCTACAGCCCAAAATAATAACTGGAGGCTGGAACTGTGACATCCAATGTTTTTATCACCTGATTCTAATTCAATGGAAGTTTGTGGATGTAGAGCCATCTCTTCTATGCTGCTACGTACTGGAAATTGTAGTTTGGTTAAGATTTGTTGTTCTCATTTATGAATCTACCCTGTGAAATCCTAATAGATTCAGCGTTGTTTTTATCCCTTACTTGTCTTGAATTTCATATTTTTTAAGAGCCACTTTTAAAGCCAGAAGTCCTACTTCTATAGTGCTGAGAAAATGCATAGGCTTCTGGGGCTTGCTTCAACAATAGCAGAATAACAATAATGATATCGTACTAATTCAGGATCCAGTCCTATATAGAGAAAACTCTTACCAGCAGTCAGTCAAAAGACAATGAACTCAATGGGAGATTTCTTTGTGCATGGATTGAAAAATTAAAAGCATAGTTAATAGTATTCCATTTTGTTATCAAGATAAATCCATTGGCCTTGCAGTTTATCTCCCTATGGAACTAATGTATTGTCAGCTGTAATAATGTGTTGTTATTATCAGTGCAATAATTATCATTGTAATAATCTTAAACAATTATTTGGATTAGAAACTTGTCATATTGTCCAACTTTATGAGAGCTAAATATATTTTCTTTATTTTTCCACACACAGAGTGAAGATGAGATGCTTGTTGTGTGCCAAAAATTAAAAGAGAAAGTGCCCTCTCAGAGTCTAACAGTGGCAGATAAGGTGAATTTTATAAAAATGGTTGAGGGTCAACTACTGGTTCAGGGCAACACTTGTTAGGCCATAAATGGGCTGATTGCATGTTCAGAACTACAATTTCCATGAAGTCTCATTCAAGGAGATATTAATGATCATTATTTAACTTTGACAAAATGGTGTCACAGAGGAAATGTATAACTGACACTCTCCACGGGTCCCTTGCAAGCATAAGTCCTGATATGTAATCTTTTGCCTTATATACACGTTAGCCAGAGTGTTTAAAGGAAAACAAAAATACTTTAAAAATAAAGGTAAAATAAAAAATGCACAGTCAAGACTGAGTGAAATGTTTCTTCAAGCTTGATTGCCAATCACGTATATAATTTTGGGGGATGAAATGAAGTTGTCTGAAAAAGCAAGCACAGAAAACTCTCGTGTTTCTTGTTTTTTTAAATCAAGAAATCTTTGGTGAGTTATTAAGATCATTTGCACTTGGAATTTTGTACCCACAATCAACTGCAGGAAATAAATTACAGATGTGATTCTATGGAACTTGACCTTGGAAAGCGTTATGATTTGGCTTTCATATGGAAGGCAGGCAGAGGCTGAAAATACCCAGCTCCTTGCAGTACCAAAGATGAAGAGAATGAATGACGGTACTGGCAATGGATCAGATATGAGCACACAATCACTGTTCTGCAGGGTAAGTCATGGCACACAGCATAGTATTTATGCCAGCCTTATGGTGGCTAAGAAAGGGTAGGCTGTGAAACTACCTGATCCAGTATGAAGTCTAACAGGCAAAGCTTCTCTTCAAAAATCTTTGATTAAATTTGAGCTAGCAGAGTTGTACTGGTATGGACCTTTGTATATATGAGGTTGGAATGTTTTTGACTCAGAATCACATGCCACAAAACCATATTTAACATCTTGTAGTTCTGTGATTTATAATGTCTGACTACAAACAGAAAACTATACTTCCTGTTCATAAAATATACTTAGCCTTTGTTTGCACTGTAAATCTTCCATAAAGGAGTAATGTTTGAAAGCAGGACCCGTTTGTCTTCAAGAGTTTGCCAAAGATATAAGGAGTTTTATATATACAAAATTATAAGCAGTACTGCATTTAACAGAAAAAAAAAAAAGAAAAAGGTATTTGGAAGAGCTACTGGTAGAGATGTAGCTCATGACTCTAAAAAATAATTTTCCAGTTTTTCCTGTTTTGCCATGCTTGCCCTGGGGATAAAAGCACGTTCAAAAGAAATATTTTTACACATACACAATCCAACTTTGTCAAGGAGTTAGAGTTTTTCAGGCAAATGTTTAGAATTGCTACCTAATTTTCTTTTTAATTGACATTAATATTTAGGGATCGGTTACCACTGGGCTTGATTCAGTGTGTGTGCAGCAGGGAAAAGATGAATAGAGAGGGGATGAAGAGGTGGCCAAAAGAGCCTTCCTTGTCTTCAGTCAACCTGTAGGAAAAGTCAATCACATCTGCAGTGCTCTGGGTCAGCCCGTTCTGCCCCTCTGGGACACAGTACTCCCATCAAGGGCAAAGGGGAAGAATTCTGCCATTGCCACAGAGGGATCCAGTTCACTAAACTAGGGCATCCAAGTGACTCTAACAGTACTCCAAACTAAGGAGGAATCTCTAGTCTTGCAGCTCTTGGATTGCTTGCATTGTGAACTGTTTAGTTGTAAGAGAAGTGAAGGTAAAACTGCTGCTAGGGTTACCTTTGATCTACACAAAAGCAGCATCACAAAGAGGCACTGGAAATCCGATTACACACAACGGTGTCTGTGTACCTGTGTTGCCACATTGCTAATGTAGTACTATAGAAAGCTGAATTTATTACCAACATCTTGTTCCAGGAGTTTGCAACCCTGTTTCATACTTTGAATGACTCGTTATACAGAACCTGCACCTCTGGACTCTTTCTTTTCTGGGTGGTGTCATTTTGAAGTAATACATTATCAGTTCCCATCACCTGGTGATGCATTACCAGAGGAGATCAGAAAAACAGCTGGCTCAGTCTCTCAATTCTCGGCGTCCAGCAACAGCTGACTGTGATGATATATTACATGAACTCTTCAGCCTATCGTTGTAATATATCAAAACAAGGCACTGGTCTGAAGGTGTATTACTCAAAGAAAGGCAAAGCTGAGTGAACCTGTCCAGAAGAAGGGTTCTGGTTTAATTATGGAGCAGAAGTTACAGTACACTGCTCAGAGAAGGTTTGTTAGCTTCAAAATTTTGGTGCATTGGTAAAATACAATTTTCATTCATACATATGATATTATAGGAGAAGGTCATGTTGTTAACTCAGTTTGGAGACAAACACCTTATCACATTGCATTCACACAGAGAGTTATGAGTATGAGCTGTATTTTTCATTTGCAAACCCAGTGATGCCAGGCAGGACATGATATGAAGTGCAACCAGTTAGAACTGAGGCAGCAATAAGTTTACTTGCTTCTAATGCCAGATGTGCTATTTCTCACTATTGTTTCAAAGACAGAACTCCCTCAGTGTGTTTCTTCCTAGCTCAAGTTCAAGCTTATTTTTATCAGGATCCAGGATAGCTCCTTCAGTGTACGCTAATGACTTCATATCCCAGTTTTCTCTTTGTCTCTGCAATATTAGCCTCCATGATCCTTTCCTTGCCTTTTATGCTGCTATGCGCTCAGCTTTATGTGCTTTCAGCAAAGCCCTTAGAATTGAACACTTTGCTGATGAAAATTCCTTTACCCTTACTTCAGTTCATTTCCACCCTACTGTTCTGTCTACACCAAGTAAAATTTAGTTGGTTTGATGCAGACAAACATGTGCTGAAAACAGTGCATAGCATGATAATACTTTAACCTGTATCTTTTCTTCTTTCTCTGATATTTTTCATTGCTCTCTGTCTAAGAAGTAAACAAAACTTTCTGAATGAGAGTTGGCAGCATCTGAATTTACATGGCTAACAGAAAAAACCCATTAATTGTTTTCATGGTGAATTGGAAAACTGAGGGACATAGGTTCTTGCGCTCCATGTTTCTGTTTGGTAGAAGCAGCAGAATCTGATGTTCTTCAGCAAGTATTTGAGAACACAAGCTGATCTGAAATGGGCACCATGGGCAGCAGTTGGCTTAAATGTCATATTATATTATATTATATTATATTATATTATGAATCAAAGACATAGCTGAGAATGAACATTTTACCAATATATTATATGAATCAGGACAATTTTAGCTCTGTTATTATTTACAAGAAGATCTAAGCAGTCCTTTATTTATGAAAGAGATGGCTCACACTGATATGCATGATAAGAGCCCCTGAATTAAACATGCAGCAAAACCACATGAAAAGTGTCATCAGTAGTTAATGAGAATGGACTAACATAGGGCTGTTACACCCACTTTTGTAAGCCTTGAAGATGGTTTGGTATGCTACAGATTTAGTTGTGAATGTGGATGACGTGTCCTTTGCTGCAATACCTCATTGTATTGGTGTTGTGGGAGGGTGTGAGGATTAAGGACAACAGAGACATGGCATGACACATGTAAACACCAGTTACAAAATAGCAGGAAGGGGAAGAATTAATTAATGGATGATATCCCATAAGGATGCCTTAGTGAGGGGGCAGGTGACACAGCTGCTGAGATAGACTGCTTCAGTGAAAGGATCTTCTTCCACTAGTTTGCTGGTTTTTAGAATATCAAAGTCCTGCAGAATTCACTTTTTCAGTACCGTGTGAAAGAGCAGCTCCATAGCGACAGTCGCTTGAGGTGTGTGCCCTCTTCATCACACAACACAGGAACTACTCCCCAGTTTTCATTACTGATGCAGTGACTCCACCTGTCCCAGTAGACAAGAACCTGGATTTTGTCACAGGAATGTAGCAATGCAAGTACACCATGAGAGTCAGAAATGCCATGCAGGTAGCCATTTCCCAATGTCACCTTCCCAATACTGAACGCAGAAGAAACAAAAAATAAGAATAGGGTACTGTTTAAACACATCATTTGGGTAAAATCAGCAGATTAAGAATTTATAGTCTGGTTGCACTTGGAGTACATATCTGTGTTCAGTGGGAATACAGCTGAGCCTTATAACTACTTACAATTTATAAACTGAAAGGGCTGGATTTATCTGTGATGACTTGATGTAGTTGAAGATGTCCCTGCTCATTGCAGGGGGTTTGGACTAGATGACCTTTAAAGGATCCCTTCCAACCCAAACCCGTTCTATGATTCTATGACTAAGGCCCACCAACATCAGGCTGCGCAGTGCAGGGTGGAAACCTCACACAGAGCTACTGAGCAAAGCTGGACATGACCAGCCTTTGGCCACTAACCCTCACCCTGTCCTTGTACTTCACCCTAGGAATTCTGAAAGGAATAATCTGGAAAAAACAAAGGCTACTGAAAAGTAAATCATACCTCACAGACAAAAAAGGCAAGGTGTCTGTCTTGAGTCGCTTCAGCCTTCCTTAGATAAGACAGGAAAGGACAGAAAGAGAGCTTTTGGAAGAAGGAATTCACTGCTCTGCTTTCTCTGGCTGGATACTACTAAAGTATGGCCTGGAACAGGTATTATTGAGATATATGGAACAAATGATGTTTTGATACACTCTTATATTTAGACTCAGAAGCATTTTTAACCTGAAAAAAAGTGTACCAGCCAGTCCATGAACTCCATGGTGTACTTAACGTACACCAGTGAATTCTACAAGAACTTCCTATATATTGTGACATTTAGTCAAAGCTAGGTGGCCAGTAAAGGACCTCAAGAGATTTGACAAAACCATGTTTTTATTACAATATTTTTCCTATTTTCTCCAAATTTCTTATGTGATTTCAGGTTGCATGGGGTTAGTTGCCTAAACTGGTACCTAATACTGCAAGTTTTCCAGAACATAACTTTTCTGCTACCAAGCACCTTGCCGCCATCAACATATTGATTAAAATAGTGGTTATAGTGTGCACCTGTTCACACATATGTATAAATTAACCTGTTTGAATGAGCTGAATGAGCTCAAGGCACACCCACACTGTAGGTCATTTTAAAGAAGCACACAGAGATAATAGACTCAAACCCCAAAATGCTCATACAGATGATTTTTGTCCTGACTTCTACTAGCCAGTGAATTCCAGACAAAAAAGAACAAATCAAGTTTGGTGACCTTGTATATCTTCTATCTTCTAGGAACTCGGAGCAATAAACCCTCCCGGGAAGGTCACTATTTTTTTAACCTCATCTAGGAATCTATTTGAAGTTAGTGTGGCACTTGATTCTGGCACTCCCTGCATTATCAGTGCTCCATTGTCATTTAGTATTTGGACAGCTGGGTTGCTATATTGTTCTGTTTCAATGAAAATCATTTCTTGTGTTGACTACACCTATTCTTTTCCGTATTATAAATCATCTTAAGCTCATCAGGGATATTATTGTTACCTTTTTCAATGTACTTTGAATACCAACATTCCCCAGCCACAAGTGTCAGCATATTAAGTGCCGTTCAGACATTTGAATATAATATACTCTGTTTCTAAGGCTTCCGTTGTATTACTAGTATGATAATTATTACAGCAAATGATAAAATACTGCAAAATTGTTTTCTCCCCCCTTAATAACATAAATAAAAGGAGCAATTAATTTCCTACAATAAAAACAGGCAATACAATAACGTACAAATGTGGAGTTTCTTCATTATTGCATCAAATTGCAAAACGGAAACATATAATTTCAAAAGGCTCATAAGCAAAAATGGAAACACAGCTGATGTTGCGTCAGCATGCAGTACAAAACTGTGAAGCTTGCACAGCTCGCAGCTAGTCTCCTCAAATGAACCAGTTAACATTTCTAAATGAAAATACATAACACAAAGAAGCTTCTCCGTTTTTTTTTAAGGCCTTACTTCCAGCATTCACGGCAATTTTCCAGGATGTTGCTTCTATATACCCATCCAATACTACAAGCATCACCAGTGATTTTAAAACCTTTCTATCGTGCATAGTTACGTCTATAGCTTTATCGACAGATCTTATGACAGATGGCAATAGTGTTTTCAAATGGAATCAACGTACTTCAAAACCGATAACCATCCCTCTACACCCCCATACATTTACCAGATGTGCTTTTAAACTCTCTTTCTGCATTGGTATTTTGGTTTGGTTGGTTTTAGGTTGCTGAGAAAAGGTAACACATTCTCTTTGACACCTCGTGCAATTTTACAAGAATTCAGGGCACATTCCCTGCTTTGCATGGAAAATGTATTTGCACAGTTGTCAGAATGATGGACAGGGGGAGAATGATAGGAAGGAGCACTGATCTTTGCTTGTTATTACATACAATAGCCCAGTAGGAATCATGATGTGTTGGTGAGACAAACTGTGTCCCATTCTGGAACATATTAAGTTTGTCTCCAGGACACACATGACTTCACTAGGGTGTCTAACCTCATTCATAATAGATGCTAATCTTTTCAGGGCTGACTGATGACAGCACTTCCTGCCCTTCACGGAATTAGAGCTGGGTTTTATCAAAGGACTCAAACTGCCTGCTAATTAGACTAATTCCCTTCATCATGAATTATTTATTTCCATTGGTAACCGATCACTGTGACATTAATGGGTTCTGCTCAACTTAGTTTCATACTAATATACACTATAAGTTAAATGTTTAAAAACTCCTGATACTTCACTCCAGGTCAAGTGTATCTACACATAACTTTTGATGTTTTCAATAAAAGTTTTGATAATTAAAGAATGTTAGAATAAATTGCTCATTGCTAAAAGAAAGAAAAAGAAAATGAAGTATAATTTTAAAATTCTGAA
Source organism: Nycticryphes semicollaris (assembly GCA_013400055.1). Classification (NCBI taxonomy): domain Eukaryota; kingdom Metazoa; phylum Chordata; class Aves; order Charadriiformes; family Rostratulidae; genus Nycticryphes; species Nycticryphes semicollaris. Next base: position 644,730 of record VXBJ01007286.1, read on the forward strand.
ATCAAGGTTATTTCCCCCCAAAATGTGACATAATATATACAAACTTATTTGAGATTAATAATAAGAGCCCTCTACTGCACTAATAGAGTTTCAAGGCAATCCACAGAACTGAATGCATACCCTCAGCCAGAACACGTAGTGCCTGTGGATTCAAAATTCTCACCCAGTGCAAGAAGTTTTGGGGTCATAGTATGAAAAATAAGTTCTGTACCTAGGTTCCATATATCAAATATACAATTAAAAAATAAAGAATACCTGAGCAGACAACAGCAGTGCCATCAAGTACCACAGGGTGGAGAAGGCCAAAGGCAGAAAGTGAGTCATCAGTGAGCTGCAAGTGGGAAACATACAAAGCATCATTCTGGGATGTCTTAGCAGAAGGATCTGAACAGGACACCAGAGGTCATCTATGCAGTATGTACAAGATCTCAGCTAGAGAACTGATGGCTGGCTTTTGGCATCACTCTTCAAAAGTTATGTTGACAATTGAGAGAAAATCCATGGAAGAGCAACAAACACTTAAAGCAATCTAGAAAACATGGACTGAGAATAATGTTTAGAAAAGAGATGATAGTATGATGACATCCTCACTTACGCAGAAGGATGTTATGGTTAGGCTGGTGATCAATTCTCTTCTCCATGTCCGTCACAACCAGGACAAGAAATAACCATTTCAGTCTGAAACCATGAAGATATACCTGAGAAATTGGGTAAGGGTTTCCTAGCTGTAAGGACAGAGAAGCACATGTCCAACCCGGGTAAGAAGGTGGTGGAATTCTCACCACTAAAGGGATTTTGGCCCAGACTAGATAGGGACGTGATTCTTAGGTGTATGGGAACTCAGGTCAGTCAGGAAACTATTTTTTAAGGGACAAAGATATGTCAGCTCAGTTTCCATAATGTAAGTTACTCATAAAATTCTTCTTCACAATTTTGATGTTTCTAAAGAAAAAAACTCCTACTGAAAAGTTGCAATTATTTAAATACTTCTCAATGATGTCTATTTTAGGAGCATTCTATTCAGAATAACATTTCAATTTTCTGTAATTTAAAAGTTGATCTTTTCCATTGTCATTACAGACACTGAAATTGACTTTCATGCAATTAATTAATGGGATTTTTGTAACTCGTGCACATGATAGTATAGTTCAGGCTGCATATTTTACAATGGCATTGTTTTCTATTGTTCTGAGTTGACCTGGGCCGAATGCCAGGTGCCCTCCAAGCCACTCTATCACTCTCCTCCTCAGCAGGATGGGGAGAGGGAAGAAAATAAGATGGGAAAAAACTCCTGGGTCAAGATAAAGGTAGTTTAATAAAGCAGCAGCAAAACTGTGTGAGGAAGCAAATGAAAGCAAAAGATTTATTCTCTACTTCTCATCAGCAGGTGATGTTCAGCCATTCCGTAGAAAGTAAGGCTTCAGTATGCACAGTGGTTGCTCTGGAATGCAAACACTGTAATAACTAATGCCTCTCCCCCCTCCTCCTTTCTCTTAGCTTTTATTGCTGAGCAGAAGTCATACGGTATGGAATATCCCCTTGGTTACTACTGTGGGTCAGATGTCCTTGCCCAAGATCTTGCCCACCCCCAGCCTCCTGGGTGACCGAGGGGGAACACTGGAGAGGGAGCCTTGATGCTGAGCAAGTACTGCTCAGCAGCAGCCAGAACACTGGTGTGTATCAACACCTTTCTAGCTACCAATACAGAGCACAACATTATGAAGGCTGCTATGGGGAAAATTGTCTCTGTCTTAGCCAGTCCCAATACACCTATTTATCTGAACTTTTTGGAGATCGAGGGACAACGTATCACTTGGACACTGATTTAATCTCTGAACCTCTTTTCTTTCAGCAAAATTTGAAGACTTTTCACATGTTATCTAACACATAGTTGGGCTCAAAACTCCAGTACATTTTACACATATTTATGACTAAGTGGTGCATGTTCTCACCCATTTCACAAAATAGGTTTTATTCCCGATTGATGACCCTGTTGCAAAATATGAGAAAAATGTATATAACACTCCAGAAGGACAGAAAAGAGGCTTGTTTGGGGGGTAATATTTGTAATGATAAGGTGAGTTTAAAACAATAAACAGTGGAAGATGGCTGGACAGAATAGTTTATATCTTATATCTCCTAGCCTAATAAAGACTTGGACTACAGTATATTTGACAAATAGCCATTTACATGATAGCTATAAAAGAACACATATCTTTCTAATTCATAGTGATAACACAGAAGTCAGATAAAAATGAGCAGGGATTATATTCAGTAAGCCCATGTGCATTTCTATCCCAGTGTGAGATACTTTGGCTGTGAAAATAAAGGTGTTATTTTTCTGCTGTTGAAGTAATACAGAATCAATGAGAGGCAACTGTGAGCCTCAATGGCATCAAGGGGGTTCTGTTGACATTCACAAACCAAATGAGCAGAGCTCTGCTGGATTGAGATGTCACCAGAAACCCCAAGATGGCATTACAGCCTTGTTTTTCTAAGTCGTGGGTTTTTTTGCAATAAACACACCCACCTGCCTTTTTATTTTAATTAAAAAGTAACTTTTTACATTTCTTTCCATTTTTCCTCCTCATCCTTTCCCCTCCCACCCCCAGGTTATCTGTCCTGTTCTGCCCGCCTTCCACTTTTCCTCCAACCCATTCTTCTACCTCCTGCCCCAACCTTCCTCTTCTTGTCTACCTCTCTTTTCTCTTTTACCTTCTCTCTATCCTGGTTCTTTGACTCCCCAAATCAAAATGTTTCTGGAATGGGTGACTTTGCTCAGTGTGTTAGCAGCGCTCCCTAATGTCATTTCACCAGCACAAACCATTCCTTCAGCACTGTGGACAGACTATCCTATTAAGGCAAAAGAAATGTCATTCATGTACCACTTGTTATTTGTATAGAACAAGAGACTTCAAGTAGCTCCTGATGCAGCAACATAAAATAGCTTTCATTTCAGAGCTAATAATACCTGACACTTGAACAGAGACTTCCATTCGATGTTCTGAAACCATTTCACAGGCATTAATGAATTATGTCTCACAAGTGTGCTCTGACAAACAGGCTATTCCCATTTCACAGATGGAGATAACTGAGGAGGAAAGAGAGGGGTAATTTGTTATTACAACGTCTCTCTGGGCCCAATTCTTCAATGTTGTATGTAAAGAATTTCTATTGCTGGCTTTAAGCCAACAGTGAGTAAATAACATTAAAGAGCACTCAGATGTTCCAAGCCTCAGTCCTTTAATAAGAGATCCCTTCTCTTTATATAGCGCAGTATGTTCTCCTTGCAAACTGGTGTACAGGCACCTTTGGGGACATTTTCTTTCATAATTCTAATTCATAAATTACTAAGGAAAAGGAGATTTTGTGCTAGATTGTTCTACCATCATAAATTAAATCCAGCTAACCCACCTTTTAATTCTTTATAAACCTTTCACAGCGGGGATTCTTGAAGGAGAGCATTTTTTAAAATGTGACATGAGAAGTGTATTCTATTAAAATAAAATAAAGTGTGGCCAGAAATTAGTATTTCAGCATCATGAAAAACAGCTAAGATCACAAAATAAGACGACAGTGGGCAGACAGCCCTTACAAAATGCATGTCAAAGAAACTGGATAGACCGGTAACTACAATTTGCCTGAATTAATAATTAAAATTATGAGTGTGTGCTGTGTTACTCAAAATGTTCCTGAGCTGTGCATATCAGAAATGAATGATATCATGAGATGTGTCAAAAGGATGTCACTTACATCCTCTATAAAGGTCAGCTCTTTGTAGTGATTTTTAGAAGTTTTTGCTTGCTTGGCAAATTGATAGAAAAAAAATTACATGAAAATGTATTTATATATGTTTTTATATAGAGTACATACATACAGAAACGGCACTAAGACTTGATGTGAAAAGCCGAGGAAAAGCCAATTAATCAGTGGGGGCATCAAAGACAAGGCATGGGTGAACAAGAAGACCAGATATACCAATGCCTGACTCCAATACTGGTGTTACCAGCAAGAATTTGGGTTCTCTGATCACAGTTTGATTTACAGGACACTGGGCCTGCTTGCAAAGGATGGAAAAACCCTATCCTGAAGGGAGAAAAGGGTACTAGGCCAAGAGTTAGGAAGGCTCATGGACAGGGCTTTACACTAGAATCAAAGGGGGAAGGGGATAAAAACAGGCCAACTAGTAATGGGCCTAGGGGTAAAGGGCCAAGGATGAGGGTGAAATCGGTAGCCCAGCTACAAGTGCATCTACACTAATGCACGCGGCATGGGCAGCAAACAGGAGGTGCTAGAAGCCATTGTGCAGCAGGAGAGCTATGATGTAGTTACCATCACGGAAACGTGGTGGGATGACTGTCATGACTGGAATGCTTTGATGAATGGCTATAAGCCCTTCAGAAGGGATAGGCAAGGAAGGAGAGGCAGGGGTGTGGCTCTGTATGTTAGGGAGTGTTTTGATTGTATAGAGCCACATTCCAGTGATGATAATGTTGAGTGTTTATGGGGAAGGATGAAGGGGAAGGCAAATAAGGGAGATTGTGTACTGAGAGTCTGCTATAGACCACCCAACCAGGATGAGGAGGCAGAGGAAGTATTCTATAAGTGGCTGGGTGAAGTCTTGCAATTGCCAGACCTTGTTCTGGTTGAGGACTTCAACCTACTGGATATCTGCTGGAAATATAACACAGCAGAGAACAAGCAAGCTAGGAGGTTCCTTGAGTGTATGGAAGATAACTTCCTGACACAACTGGTAGTTGAGCCTACCAGGGGAGGCGCCTTGCTAGACCCACTGTTCACAAACAGAGGAGGACTAGTGGGAGATGTGGTTGTCGGAGGCTGTCTTGAGCTTAGTGATCATGAATTGACAGGCCTGTCAGCCTGACCTTGGTACCAGGAAAGATCATGGAGACGATCATGTTGAGTGAGCTCTCATGGCAAGTACAGGGCAACAAAGGGATCAGGGCCAACCATCATGGGTTTATAAAAGGGAGGTCCTGCTTAACCAAGCTGATCTCTTTCTATGACCATGTGACCTGCCTTCTCCATGCAGGGAAGGCTGTGGACACTAGCTGTCTGGACTTTGGTAAGGCCTTTGGCAAGGTTTTTGGCACTGTCCCCCACAGCATTCTCCTAGAGAAGTTGGCGAATCATGACGTAGACAAGTATACTTCTTCACTGGGTAAAAAACTGGCTGGATGGCCGTGCCCAGAGAGTTGTGATTAATGGTGTGAAATCTTGTTGGCAGCTGGTCACCAGTAGTGTTCCTCAGGGCTCAGTTTTGGGGCCAGTCTTGTTTAATATCTTTATTGATGATCTAGATAAGGGTATTGAGTGCACCCTCAGTAAGCTTGCAGATGACACCAAACTAGGTGGGAGTGTTGATCTGCTTGAGGGTAGGAAGGCTCTACAGAGGGACCTGGACAAGTTGGATTGATGGGCCAAGGCCAGTTGCATGACGTTCAATAAGGCCAAGTGCCGGGTCCTGTATTTCAGTCACAACAACCCCAATCAATACTACAGGCTTGGGGAAGAGTGTCTGGAAAGCTGCCCAGCAGAAACAGACCTGTGGATGCTGGTGGACAGCAGATTTACTATGAGCCAGCAGTATGCCCAGCCAGCAACCAAGAAGGCCAACAGCATCCTGGCTTGTATCAGGACAGTGTGGCCAGCAGGAGTAGGGAAATGATTGTGCCTCTGTACTCAGCACTGGTGATGCCTCATCTTGAGTACTGTGTGCAGTTCTGGGCCCCTCACTACAAAGACATTGAAGTGCTGGAGCATGTCCAGAGGAGAGCCACCAAGCTGGTGAGGGATCCAGAGAACAAGTCATATGAGGAGAGGCTGAGGGAACTGGGCATGCTATAGTTTGGAGGAGGCTGAGGGGAGGCCTCATTGCCCTCTACAACTACCTGAAAGGAGGCTGTAGAGAGGTGGGTGCTGGCTTCTTCTCTCAAGTGGACAATGACAGGACCAGAGGAAATGGTCTGAAGTTGTGGTGGGGGAGGTTTAGACTGGATATTAGGAAGAGTTATTTTATTGAAAGAGTGGTCAGGCACTGGACCAGACTGCCCAGGGAGGTGGTTGAGTCACCATCCCTGGCGGGATTTAAGAAACGTGTAGATGTGGTACTTCAGGGCATGCTCCAATGACATGCACTAGTGGCTGAGATTGTAGGGGATTTTTGTGTGTGTATGGTTGGACTCTATGATCTCAAAAGTCCTTTCCAACAGTAAAGATTCTGTCACATCTTTAAAACAAAGACTTTTTCACTGTTCACACCATTTACGGGAGGATAAACATGCAAGATTCCTTACAGAACAGGGAGACAAGTGCTGGCCAGAAAAATATTGTTCGTTTGGTACTATAGAAAACTTATTTAAGTAAAATTGGTCTTGAGCAAAGATGAAAGAACAAATAGTTGCTCCAGTTTCTGAAACTAAGCACAGTAGGAAAAAAAATGAAGAATCTTGTGCAGATTTTTTGTTTGTGTTATTTTTTCAAAATCCTCATCACTGAAAAGTGAAGGAAGCATAAGAAGATAAGTTTTTGTAGAGGGCTGAAGTTGTCATGGGCTATTGCACAGGACTGTGTGAATAATTATGTGGATGCTAGAGCAGTGGAGCAAAACCAGACAGATAGGTTATTTTGAGGAGCAAAGACAGCAGAAGGAAGTTAGTATTGTGGCTTTGGGAAATCAGATGTGAGGGACAAAGACGGACAAGAAAGCAAAAAAAATAATCAGTTAGGTTGAGTAGCCAGTCATCCTGATATGCTATGGGGCAGCGAAGGAGGATCACTGGAGCGAGAACAAAAGGAGCTGCACTGGACCAGCCACTGCTGGCAGTTGAAGAAGATAATTTGTTCCTTTATTTTTAATAGTGCCATTAGGCTTGTGGCACATAAACCCACCTCATTTAAGAAGGGAATTTAAGTCCCTTGCTTGTAAGCAACACCTTGAAGGCAATGCTGACTAAATTACTCCTGTATTATGACACAGTCTACATCTTGTCTTAAACTTAGCTAGAATAAAGTTCCCTGCAAATATGAGCTTATATGGCAAAAAATGTATCAATTATCAATCAAGTAAAACCATTGTCTCCTGTATCAGCCCACAAGCAAACCTTGATATGAAGCACATCCAACACAAATGAACCCAGCTATAAATATAAAATATTAATATAAATATAGGCAACTGTGTAATTTACAATGTTTTCGTGCTTCCCAGCTATCTAGAGGAATATTGCCATCCAAATTCCAAGCTAGGAGTTAGAAAGCAAAAATTATTTCATGTATGTAAGATGCATGTGAAAACCTAAGGGTACCTAAGTCCCTCTCCTGCCTTCTTCCAAGTCTTTCAAGCTAGCTCATCCATCCCCTCAGGAAAACCAATTTCCTCTTTGGAACTGATGAGCTGGGATTTGTAGGCACCTGCCTAACTACAACATCCAGCTGCTGTTTTTGAAACAAAAGAACAGGTCTATGATTTTTTGCAAGCCACCTATATGCATAAAAGGTACCCCCGCAAATTCTGTTGGTAATGGGTTCTTTGCAGAACATTGCTTTGAAATCAGCTTCCCTGCTAAAATGAACAATTAGACAGTTGCCACAAAACCACACATTTTGGTTCCACATCTGCACATCACCCATCAGAATGAAGCCCATGTTTTACCGGAAAAATACGTTGTACAACAGCAACAGTAAGAGAGAACTGGGATCATAAAGTACATATTCTACTTTACAGAGCAATGCCAGCCACAGCCATGATTTGGAGGAAGCAATGTACATTTTCAGAATTGTCTTCATACATGATCATATGAGAAGTAGAATCAACTGACAGAAAACTTCACAGCCTGAACAGGCTGAGAGGTGGGCCCAGGTGAACCTCATGAGGTTCAACAAGAGCAGGTGCAGGGTTCTGTGCCTGGGCTGGAACAATCCTCACTATCAATACAGACTAGGGGATGAGGTATTAGAAAGCAGCACTGAGGAAAGGGACTTGGGCGTGCTGGTGGACGAGAAGCTGGACATGAGCAGGCAGGGTGCACTTGCAGCCCAGAAGGCCAATCACATCCTGGGCTGCATCAAAAGATGCGTTGCCAGCAGGTCCAGAGAGGTGATTCTGCCACTTTATTCTGGTGAGACCTCACCTGGAGTATTGTGTGCAGGTCTGGAGCCCTCGATATAGGAAGGACATGGACCTGATAGAGCGGGTCCAGAGGAGGGCCACAGAGATGATTAGGCGGTTGGAGCACCTTTGCTACAAAGACAGGCTGAGGGAGCTGAGGTTGTTCAGCCTGGAGAAGAGGAGGCTCTGGGGAGAGGGGCCTACAGGAAGGCTGGGGAGAGTCTGTTTACAAAGGCCTGCAGTGACAGGATGAGGGGCAATGGCTCCAAGATGGAGAAGAGCAGATTTAGACTGGATATTAAGAATAGGTTCATTACTATGAGGGTGGTGGAACACTGGAACAGGTTCCCCAGGGAGGTGGTTGAGGCCCCTTCCCTGGAGATATTCAAGGTGAGGCTCAACGAGGCCTTGGGCAAAGTGGTCTAGTTGGGGGTGTCCCTGCTGATTGCGGGGAGGTCAGACTATGACAAGAGATCCACGCTCAACTAAAGTTATGCCCCTGATAGTCCCAAAGTTAAAGCAAAATTTAGGCACATAATGACTACTTTGAACACATGTCCATGGGTAAGTCCAGCAAATAGAAATTAAAATAATTTTTTCAATTCCTATAACTTTCCAATTCCAGGAAGCTAAAACCAAGAGATACCTGCTTTGTTTCATAACATCCAGTTATGCAACTACTATTATTTCTGGAGATACTGGACTGTGAGAATTACACTTTCAGTATGAAGGAACCAAACAAAAATACCCAAACGGTAAAACTTTGATATTTATGCATGAGAAGATTTTTGAACTACTCAGTGAGTCATTTTATAGAGCAATTAACTTTCCTTTTTATGTAGATATTTTTTCTTCGTCTGCCACTTTCTTAACAGTCCTTTGCATAAATTGGTGAAATAATTTCTCATTCCCTCAGAAACAACAGCTGCATTGTGAACTCCTGAATTGGCATGTCTTTGGAATATATTATAATAATTCAGAAAGTGCTGCCATTTCTGTCAAGCTTTCATTCATACGAAGGTTGCTTCAAACATCCCATCCTCCCTCCCCCTTCCATTGCTATTGCTGATCTCAGTCAGATTGTCCAGCCACTTCCCCTGCTCTACCAACTCCCTCTCCCGCCTCCAGTCTCAGCCCTCTCTTTCTCAAGCTCTTGACACAAATCTCCTTCCCTTGCCCCTCCCTAGGTCTGGCTCTCTGTAGACTTCTCGGTCGAATTAGACACAAATGACTTGTCTTGACTTTCAAAGCCCTTTGTGGCCTATCTGCTCACCACTGACCCTCTCATGTTCAATATCAAAAGGTCAGCTCTTGCTTCCAATTAGTCTATGAGCCAAGGTATCTTCCTCTGACTATAATGCTTTCAAACAAGCCCAGTCATGCTCTTTCCTCTGTTGCCCCTCACACTTGGGTAAGGAATTGCCTATCAGTATCTGCAAAGCCCTCACATTCTGCCTTTTTAAAATCCCCCCTCAGATCTTCACTTGCCGTCAGAAACCGCAGCAAGAGCCATGCTGCTCATGTGCCAGGGCAATGCTAACCAACACAAAAGGAGGGCTTCCTAGGGGTCTTCCCTTGTTTGTGCCTCATTGGTGTTGGTCCTTTACAGGGAAATGCAATTTCTGTTTGCTTTGTTTGGCTGCACCTTGCTGAGGGAGTTGTGACTGATAGCTTGAATTAGTGGGTCCTTCAAAGATGTGCAAAATAATGAATAAGAGAAACAATAATAAGAAAAGTACAGATCCTTGCTTTCTAGGGCCCAGACTAGGCCACTGCAAAGCTCACAGCAAGTGAAAATTGTTACTGAATTAAAAGTCTTGGTCTGTCAACTGTAACTTCACAGTGGACCTTTCTCCTTTCATACAGAGCTGCCAAGACTGGTAAAACTATACACAGCTCATAGCTAAAGTTGAGTAGCATTCCATAGCAATTGTCTGTCAAAAAGCTTGTTTTCTTGCTCAATATCAGAGCCCTGCCCCACCTACTGGAAATTCCTACATTCTCAAAGCATCAAACACCAGCATACTTTAACTTGATCAAATTTCCCCATTTCGCCTCAGCATTTTTCTTGAAAATAGCTGCACTGCTTTGGTTGCACTTTCCCCAAAATTTCAGACTGAGATATACGCACAGGAAAAAAATAATTCTGATAAAGGTTATAAGTAATTGAATTTCTATTAAGGATCTGAAATTCATTCATATGAATAACTGAAAAAATGGCCATTCAATGGGAAGTTTAAGGCAAACTGATAGATAATGTCCCAGCTCCATATAATAAACAGAGTGGTTTATTATGAGACTAATTGTGGGTTGTTCAAGTAGAGGATGGAGATGTGTGTGTGGGAAGTAGCAGAATGGAGGTAGCCAAGTGAGTAGAGTGTAGGTGAATAGCTGAATGGCTTAACTGTTAATTTCCTTTTTTTTTTTTTTTTTATGATTTACATTAGTATGCAGAGGCGTGGGATCTAACTCTAAGAACTTTTCTGAGCAGGAAAAAATCGCACATAATGTGTACATAACCATGTGAAATACAGAAACACTATGTATTGCATTACGTAATTCACTTGAAAGTTGTAGATTGCTGACAGAAAGATCCTGCTGGGTTTCACAACCTGGGAATGTAGCTTTCATGAAGCAAATTATTCTTCAAGAAATGAGTAACAATGCCATTTGCTTCATACCTCTGACACAATATTTAGCTCTGTCATTTAAATATAATTGCTCTATTTTAAAAACGTTAGTTCTATTGATAAATGCAGATTGCAAGGAATAAGTAAATTCTCTTATAGTGATAAAGTGATTGTTTATTAGAAAAAGTAAGAAAGCTGACACTTATTCCACATTCTAGACTTAAAAAAAATATGTTACCATTATTATTGTAGCTTAGTTATAGTAATGGTTCAAGGTTTTTGTGGTCTAGTATTTTTAATACTCCAGTCACCCTTGACAGAGAAAAAAGATGCGTTTTCAAGGATCACAGCTTTCAAGCTGTGTGGAAATGCCCATTTCCAATCTTGAGAGTAATCACATACACACACACAGAAAAAGACAATGATATTTGGAGTAGTATTTATAAACTGAATCTAGGACAAAGTACACATTTCTGCCAAAAAGCATTTTTTTCATGGCTAAATTCACTGCATACTCAGAAATCCCACAGTACTAGTAAATTTGCCATCTTTAAGGGTATTTCATCCCTCTGGCAATCACAACTGCAGCCTTTAGCACTGACATGAAGCCATCACCTAAAAACAGCTTGTCATTTTCCAGTGAATATAAAATTTATATTGCTCTCCAAAGTTGGAAGAAAAAAAAATCCTAAACCCGCTAGCACCTGTTTCATGTCAATACATGTATATATATTTTTAAACAGAAAATGGGAAGACTTTTGACTTCACTGATTATATCATCTCCTCTGTGGTGAAATTCTTTCCATGCTTGCCTGAAAAGTTCAACTTCAAACTTAGTCAGTCTTCAAACTGGCAATATAGCCTTGACCTCTGCATTCAAACAACCATTCCTGATGGACTGGAAGCAAGAATCTGCATTTATGATATCTCAGCCAACTACACTCTCCAGATCAGTTAAATATGGTGTTCATTTTGGTGCAGGGAGCAAAGATCTGATGAGTTCAGGCAGCAGAAGATTCTGCAGCAGCAGCCAGAGGCCCTTGTTTCCTGGTCATGTGATGCTCTCCAGAATACTTCTTTCTGTGTGTCTCCCTGAACTCATTAGGAGGAGAATGGTTCATTCTGGCATTGGTATACAAGTTGGGTCTTACAGATGAGGAAACAGGAAGTTCTGATAATGTCTCTTCCTCTATGTCCCACTGAAAACTGAATTGGTTTTAAAATAATGAAATAAGATATGCAAGATACACCTATTCTTTTTTTACACTTATTCAGAACAATATAAAAAGAAAGAAAGGAAAAAAAAATCCAATAATGTAGAAAGGATTTACAATCTTGATTCATCTGGGTGTGTTCTAAGGATGGCATGTAGATCATTTTGTTCCCATGCTGTGCATAATGTGCAAATTTTGCCTTACTCTCAACTCTTAGTTTGGCACCGTTCAGAAGGACTAAGCAGAAATAAAATTGAACAAATTTAAAAGAGAGCCTTTTAACTTAGGAATACATTTCACAGATTGTTTTGCATTGCTGACCTGCTTTGTTTTTAGCAACATTCAAACTATTCAGCTTTGAATTTAGCAACGTTCAGCTTTTGGTTGAAGCTATTATTAACAGATAATCTGAAATTACACAATATTTCATGTTATTTCAAAACAGACAGTTCCAAATAGCATAATATTGGAGGAAGGGGATAAATATTAACACACGAAAGAAGTAACATAAGCTTAATCAAATAACTGCCTTTTCAATGACAGTGCTGCTCCAAGGCTCCCAGATAGCACACATGAGGCAGTCAATGGCTGTGCAGTTGGACTGGAAAACTATATCTATTTTAAAACCCACACAATCAGGAGAGACTTTTGACTGTGTTATGGGTTCTTCCCCCAGTATCAGATAAGGACTTAGGGTGCTTGTCTTGATATGAGGGAATTTTATCTGAAGGAAAACCACATTTTCCTTGTCAAAACTATTTACTATTTTTTAAAAAAAAAAGTAATTAAGTTTAGTTGTATTTAAAGTTTAAAAAGTTAAAATATCAGTATTTCATTTGGTTAAAAAAACCATTTCCTTCAGCCTGAAAATTTACTAAAATACATGGGAAAGCAGATGTGTAAAAGCATGCATGCATGTAAGTATTTATCTTTATATAAAAACAGTTAACACTGTGTCAAAAGCCCTTAAAAATAAGTAATTTCTAAATGCTTTCACAGAATGAAGGAATGCTTACTTTTACAAAGCAACATTGAAAGAAAATTCTTAGGAGACAAATGTTCTAAAATTTAGCACGCATGTTCTGCCAGAAATTTGCGTTTTGTTTTCATTTGCTGCTTTCCAACGTGAATGTTAAGAAATTATGCTGATAAAGTCCTTTTAAAATCAAAATCACTTCAGCAGGTCTTGCAGCCCCTGCTACTATTGTGTATTGTCAGCTCAATTATTTTAAGACAAATTCAGTCATATATATGACAGGCTGTTGGTCTATTTTGTGTTCATCTTAGGACACTGGTGCAATTTTACCCATCTGAGACTAAGATCTAGTCATAAATACTTCATGACTCTACTATACAGGCCAATCCCCGATGCACCCAAGCATGTGCACAGCTGGATACAAATATACACAATGCAGAGCATAAGGAGAAACAATACAAAGGGACAGCTCTAAATTTAATGCAAGTTAAATAGATCTGAAATAAAAAAGAGTATATTTTAAAAGGTAATTCAAAATGACATTTTAGAAAGTAATCTCAGAGTTGGTGCTCATTTAAAATCACTCACTTTTTTCAGGTTTGCCAGTTCCTCCTAGTTACCAACCAGTGCCTATGTAATTCCAGTAGCCTCTCTGCTGGAAGCTGGATGCTGTTGCACTCAGATTCAGCATCATCTAGTCAGTTCCTCTCTGTCACAAAATAAGAATTGCTCATTATTTCTCCTTCCTTTAGTTCAAAATAGCGCTGTCTGTGGCACTAACTTGAAATACAAGCAGTTATATTCTACCCTCCATTTTAGTATGAATGACATGACTCTGCCTAACTGTGTGGCAGGGAACAAATCAGGTTTTCTTTTTCTGCTTCTTCAGAGTAAAAGGGAGAATCGTGAGGCTGCCTGCAGGATTATGAAAAATTTCTCTGAACTTTTCTCTTATCTCTGACCTTGTGTGAGTCACTGCAGCACCAGAAAGTGGCTTCAAAACAAGACTTACATTCTTTGGGCAGTAAATAGCTATTTTCTCACTTAGGCATCTCCTGTAAACAGATACTCAATCATATGAAACTAACCTGTTGGAAAGGGCTGGATCACACTTAAAACTAGGTCAAGTATAGATTGCAAAAATGTGGAAGTAGATCAAAAAACACCCAGCTGGTGAAGCTTTGTGAAACCCTACAAGAGGTCAGAACCCAAAAATATCTCACTTTTATTATGTTTTCTTTCTCTATTTCAGGAAATCTAAATAAATAACAAGAGAACCTACCAGGACTTTCTTTAACATTCTGGAGACAGGCATGGTTCCTGCACTTCATCTGAAGAAGGCACGCATGGTGCTGACGTATGAAGGTCAGTACTTGGAGAATTACAGGGTTATCCAAAGCTATCCAGCATCTGAATAAAGGGAAAACAGCAGGTATTGATCAGTTCTCTGGAGAAATGTTGAAATGTAAAACTTCTGAGGCTGAAAGCTCTGGTTTCCACTGAACACTCTTCAGTATCATCTCATAGTGACTCTCACCACGATTCTAATTGACAAAATAAATCTGGCTGGTAGAACTAGAGCCACCTAAAACCAAGCTAACATGTCTTTTCCTTGGTTTCATTCTCCAGTCCAGGGAAAAAAAAAAACATGATTAAAAAAATCTGTTGTGGATAGTTTGCTCTGTGATAAAATCCCAGGAAAGGGTATTCTAACACAAGCCCATAAAGGATACACAAATACCGCGCCACAGCCTCATTCACTGCATTTACATTAGCAAGGTAGAATTAGTTCCCATTATCTGCTCGCTTCCTTCAGAAAAGCCTGTTTTCATTACTGTCAACAATACAGTCAGAGGTGGTTGTGTTCAACTCTCTCTACTTCACCCCAAATGTCAAATTTGTCATTCATAAGTCTGCCAAATAATATCTTGCAACTTCCAGATGTGTGCTAGGGAATGCAACAGCACGTGTTACTTCGGAAACAAAATCTGAGTTATGCTGGAACTTGAAGATGAAAAAGAAGATAATTAGAATTTTTTTCCAGTATTTTTGGGAAGCATAATCAAAAAGATAGAAAACAACACTCAACTAATGTAGCCTTCTGGCATCACTTACACAAAGTTTAATTCAGGCTTCCAAAACTATCTAATCTCTTCACTTGACCTGCAGAAGGGTGCCTACTCAGGCCTACAGAGCTTGTTGCCATCTTAGCTGAGTTATTGCAGAAAGTCAGTGGGAGTTACTGTGGGATTTACAGTGGGAAGTCAGTGGCCAAATTTATTCACACAAACTAGCTGGCTCAGACACATACCTTTTCTTTTTTACCTCAGCTTGAAGCTGGGGGAGCTACTCTTAAGTACCTTTCAAAATCAATAAGAACATGATTTTACCATTTCTGCCATTCAAGCTTTTTCTCCAGAAACAAAAAGAGAATGAAACACAGTGATCTGGAGTTTCCCTAATTTACTCTTATCTTGCAGGTAATATGAGGATTAAAAGAATGATTTCATGAGGCATCCTATAACTGGATTCTGCACATAAAAAGAATAAATCAATACATTGACTTTTCCTCACTAACAAAGATAATTTACCACAAACACTGTGTTTATTACAATTCATTCTGCTGTATTTCTGCCTGGTGAAGTTATTTGTCAATTGTAAAATGAAAAAAAAAAAAGCTCTCATCATTCCCATTTATTGTCCTTTCTCACCTTTAACTGTTGACAAATTCCATCAATAAAAAAAATTACCCGTCATTCTCTTTTGAATTTGCCTGGCCAAATCCTTGTAATTCCATGCCAGTAGAAGAAATGATGCTCTCTACTTTGCCTTGGATAAACAATGCAAATGTCATCAGAAGGTACCAGTATTCTTGTCTACAATATAAAATCATTACATAGAAGTCACAGCCTACTTTGCAAATTCACACCCTATTGCTTACAGTGTTTTTAATTAGTGGAGAAGAGTAACAAGACCCTCCAAAGATTTTAACACTTCTCACCTTGGAATCTCAGAATGCTCTACAAAAATACGTAAATCCTGCCTCCTAAGATCATTATAGATTAAGTTCTTACCTGAAATAAAAAACCAAACATCTGGGATAGAAAGAAAACCCAAAGCTCAAAACTAAGGGCTGCATTATGAATCTGTTCTTGCCCTTTGTAGAAATGATTTGGAAAGATAGACACATGAAAATTAATTGGACTATTTCAGCAAGTAAAATAATATGGTAGCTGCATACCAGTGAGGATAAGCAGCTCACAATTTGACTGCAATAACACCCAAAGTTCCACACTATGTCCCCTAAAAAGGCAGTGTGGTGTAGTAAGAAAGGTATTGGCTGGCCTAGAATCAGAAGACCCCAATCAGAAAATGTGGTGGAAAGAACCTAAGAAGATAACGTAGTTGAGCCACTTTAACAGATAGTTAACCCAAGATATATTTATCTAGCTTACAGCTACACTTTCCCAATGTCCCTAGGTAGCCTTGGGTATTGTCAAGTTTCTTTTATCATGAGATTTTTTTTTATGATTCCCAGGATTAACTTTGCTGAAATTACATTAACATCCTTTTCTGTTCTTCCTCCTATTTTTTTACTTCTTTCTCTTTCTAAATTGAATGTTTTTTAAAGTAACAACTGCTTCGAATTATGCTTATATATTAAGTTACAGAACCTTCCCCCTTGAACTTTCCAGATTATATTATAAAACAAATAATTTTTATTCTCAGTTTTCTGCTCTAGTCCATCTTTCATTTTTTAATCATACTGAAAGCAATCAGCCCTGGTCCCAGTTTTCACTGTAACAATATTCTAACTGTGAAATACTACTGATTTCCTGCTATACTTTGGACATTATCCCCATCCTTCTTGCAAGATACCATCATACTAAACAGCAAGACACTTTCACCCAACCAAAATGTCAAGAAAATGAAGAAGGGTTCTTCCTCTTCACTTTTATTTAATCATTTATTGTTAATAGATGCTTTTGATTCCCTAAAAGCTTTCCATCCTCTCTTCCTCTTATCCCTTTCCCCATCTTCAGGCTTGTTCTCACCTAGAACAAGCTCTTTTGATGTTCTTTCACTACTTCAATCAGAGTGATGGTGGTACTGACTTGGAGTTACTCACCCTCTGTGAATTGGATGGCAACTAATTTCATGCTTTTATCCAGAATTTCACCACAGGCACCTCATTTTCTCATCTTCTGTGAACTTCTTTTTCTGGTGATCATCACTAGCACATTTTACCTCAAGCATGAATGTAAACAATGACCTCTGAACTAGAGAGAGCTCAAGAGGGGGTGAGCAAGTAAAATGGTGAAAAAACATTAATTCTGTTTCTTTCATGACATCTTTATCTCTAAAACTTACGACTGAAATGTAAAAAGATGTGACTATCACCCTCAGGCCACAGCTGGAGACAAAACATCTTCCTCTGCAATGATAGCCATGACCAACACTTGCTTCAGGATCAGAAAGTGACTAAAAGGTAGCTTTTGTTTTAATGTGTCTGTTCACCATTTTATTTTTAGCTCAGAAATACAATAAATACAAAATTGAAAATGTATTTGGTTCCCCAGTGAAGCTTTTCTGGAAATGTCACTTAATTTTTTTAATCTGAAAATATCAATATGTTTATTTTAACCTATATCACACACACAGCCCAGAAAGCCAACTGCATCCTGGGCTGCATCAAAAGAAGTGTGGCCAGCAGGGTGAGGGAGGTGATTCTACCCCTCTACTCCACTTTCATGAGACCTCACTTGGAGCACTGCGTCCAGCTCTGGGACACCAAACACAGGAAGGACATAGACGCACTGGAGTGTGTCCAGAGGAGGGCTACAAAAATGATCAGAGGGATGGAGCACCAGCCTTTCAGTATCTAAGAGAGACTGAACCTGAGAGAGACTTTCTGACTGAGAGAGGAGTATCTTCAGGAGAGATGGGGAGGGACCCATTATCAGGGAGTGTAGCAATAGGATGAGGGGTAATGGTTTTAAATTGAAAGAGAAGAGATTTAGATTAGATACTAGGAAGAAATTCTTTACTGTGAGAGTGGTGAGACATTGGAACAGGTTACCCAGAGAAGTTGTTGATGCCCCATCCCTGGAAGTGTTCAAGGCCAGGCTGGATGGGTCTTTGAGCAACCTGGTCCAGTGGGAGGTGTCCCTGCCCATGGTAGGGGGGGTTGGAATGAGATGATCTTTAAGGTCCCTTCCAACTCTAACCATTCCATGACATTTTTTATTCTTTTGGGTGACTTTTTGCAAAAGAGTTGCTTCCTCCTTGTCAAGTGCACTTGTGATATGTTTAGTTTTTCTTCATTCTTTTGATATATTTAGATTGTCAAAATTATGCTTCAGTTCCTTCTAGCACACACTTCTTTTTGAAGATGGTGCAAATTTGAGTTCTTAGAATGGGGGACAAGAAAGAGGGAGGAAGGAAGTAGCAAAAAGAGAGAGAAATGCAAGAAACGGCAAACTAAAATTGAGATTGCTTCTAAATGTAAAATAAACTAAAAATGTAAACTAAAATTTCCATATAAATTTTATTAGAAATCACTCATGTTAAAATACCCTGTAAAACTGTCAAATTTTTTACTGGAATGGGAGTATTTTCACAAGTTATATTGCAGAGCAATAGTTATAACAAATGTACAGCAAATCACTTCCAAATACTCACATTTTCTTTTTTGGTCTCTATTTCCAAGTTTCCCCTTCATGTCCTCTCCTATGACTCCTTTTCATGCACTGACTTGCTTCCTTGTTCTTTCTAGAAATAACCTTATGCTTCTCATCTCTGTGAGCTTCTAGAAAACCTCTTTCTGTGTAACAGCTCTCCATAGCTTGGCTCCACCAACTTTACTATTTCTTGCTTCTGTTTGTTTTATTCCTTTCTTCTTGCCCTTGTGCTGATTCCCTAATTCCCTCAGCTCAACACTAATTCTTCACTTGAGTCTCCTCTGTTTTCTCAGTAGAGAACACTGATATCTGTTCCTGTTCGGACTAGCTTTCTTTTGTCACCTACAATCCAAATCCATATATATATGTCCTTGGAGGAGAATGAGAAAGGAAAATCTATCCCTCTGTGTATACAACTCGTTCATTTGT
Source organism: Nycticryphes semicollaris (assembly GCA_013400055.1). Taxonomy (NCBI): domain Eukaryota; kingdom Metazoa; phylum Chordata; class Aves; order Charadriiformes; family Rostratulidae; genus Nycticryphes; species Nycticryphes semicollaris. The sequence goes on from VXBJ01007286.1 coordinate 663,788, forward strand.
GCTTGCTCTTTTTCAAATTCAAACTTATTCTAATATGGCAGACAGCAAGCTAAACTCCAAAATGCAATGTTTCTGGCAGACACTTGGTGTAACATACTGGCTAGATGTGGTGTTGCAGAAGGACAAGCTACTCATGCAGCTGCATTCTCCTGCTCAGAAATTAGCACGGTGCCTCCCACAGCAGGGAACATAACTGAAATGATGTGAGTAGGGTTGTTTCCAACCAGAGATGTTTTGCAACACCCTGTGCTTCATCCCCATTCTGGTGACAAGATTCACCTGCTTCTCAGTTAGGGTTCCCTTGCAGCAAATCTGAGGATATACCAACGGATTAGCCAAGAAGTTAATTTCGAAGACCAGGAATAGACTTAATTACTAAAGGGAACAATATGAATCCTTCCACTTCTGTGGTCAGTATGAATGGAAAAGCAGAATAAATTAGGATGTGAGTGTCTTCATTTTTCATGGTTTTCCTCCCTGTGGAGGTTTTCCATTTTATATTTTATTTTAAGTGATACGAGAGTGAATCCTGATGTCAGTGATCTCGGGGTGGCAACATGGGACCCATCTCAGTCACTGTCTCTAGGTACAGTACAAATAATAAGTAATGATCTTGGCAATATCCAAATTTCTAAGAGAATTTTTGGAAATAGTATCACAGAGATTAAGTGCTACATCTAATTTTTTAATCAGTTTCTCACAGACAGCAATGCACAGGTGCCTTGACCTTAAACTTAGGTAATTATTATAATTAAAGAGCTAATACTCCATTCACAAATGTCTGCTGCACTATCTCTATTGTCTAAAACCCATTATTCGGCACGTAGTTCTTTTTCTGTTCCCTGTTTCTTTGGAACTATTCCAAGAACTGCTCAGTTATTGTTTAAACCCTTTCTCAGTATGTTAGTGTGTTGGTATTTTGTGCTCTGCATTCTATGACTTATGGATTATTCCAATTTTGGAGAGATATTTTCTATATCCATTCACAGACATTATTCATCCCATATCCAGCAAATATAATACCCTTCTAATCAATCATTACTGCAAGCTCCCCAAATAAAACCATCCTTTCTTTATTATGTTAGGCAAATTAGTCAAATGAATGTTTTGTAAAACTTGCTGTCTTTTTTGGTCCCTTGGCTCTCAGCCTGTCTCACTCCTCCTCCCATTTATCTCCTTTATCAGTGAGCGCTACCCGTACACCTCAGCTGTATTTACAGGACTATTTTGTCTTATTAATTTTGTCACTGGAATGAAGTCTGTGCAAATGAAAGACTTTGTCAGAGTGGCTACCAATGTCGAATTTCTGTCCAAATTAATTTTAAATGGTGTAGTTGGGGAGTGGGAGGGAGGTACACACACTGAAGTTAAATATTTAATTTCATTTTCAAATATTTAAAAGAAAAATAATATATTGATTAAAAGAAAGGAGTATTTCTCTCCTTCTTTACCCTACAGGTCATCTTGGGTAGAAGAAAGATGAGTTCAATTCCTTCTCCTGCCTGAGGGTTTTTGAACCACACCTCCTGGAAGAATGTTTAACTACCATGTTACAGAGTTTTCATATTCTGGGATAAATATTCTCTCAATCTCTCCTGCTGGTGCTATTCCACTTGGTTTAATATACTTAAATATTCTGAGAGACAATTAAATTGACTCAATAACCTGAGGTTTGGGGTATTCATGTGGAAAATGGGACCTCAGGGTTCAAGTTTTTGCTTCAATAAATATCTAAATATGTTTAAAAAAGAAGAACTTCAACAGGAAAAAATGAAGGAACTTAAACAAAAGTATCACACAACAGTCTCCAAGGCATTCTCACAGACAGTGACAACTGATGAAGAGGAGAGAATATGGAGCCCAGGCCTTCAACAGATGAAACGCATGACAAAGGATGGGGATTCACTGGTTTTGTGAAACTAGCGTAGACAAGTGTTTTTCTCAAGAGAACTGTTCAGCCACTACATAGTAACTCTGCTGATAATTTTGGCATGACAGTAAATGTTCATCAATCCCTATTTATACTTTTTTTTGGTTATCACAAAAATAGTACAATATATGTCCTTACATAAGAAGCTTGGGGAAAGGAAGGGAGATATTACTGCCAAGCTATATCCTTGGAGGCTAGAGTTCAGTAGGTTTCATTATCATAGAAAATAGCTACCAATAGGAAATAGTAGGAAGAAGAAGCAGTGAACAGAAAAGGAGTCAAATTATAAATATACAACAACCTCTGGAACTGACTTCTTTAGTGAAAAATAAGTATTGTTGCTTAACATCTCTGTTGCAGTTCTGTACAACAGGTGAAGGATGGATACCCACTTTGGAGTTATAACCTGAAGTTCTCTTTTCTGTGAAATATAGATCTTAAGATGAAAACACATAATGATATAAACAATTTGCAAAATTACATTTTGTATAATTTCTATGGAAAAATGAAAACATGCAGAGATCTGCTTCTGCTTCATAACAGCTCAGGGACTTGCTTCAGTCAGACGCTTAAGAATATACCTAAGTTAAAACACAACTGCAGTCCACAAAGACACACATTTATAAAGCTTGCCAAAGAATACCACAAATTATATATACTACTCCATGGGAGAAATAGTGTAACATCAAATTGATCTGTTAAAAATTTATTTTGTCATGTTCCTGAGTGTTCCTCCCTCAAACCATGGGGGCCTTTTTTAAAAGAATCCTGTATATTTTCAGAAATTATGTTTTCTTTTCTTCATAAAGTGTTCATTAATTAAAGCAAGACAATATTGTCAGCAGAGATGCATCTGTTACTCTTAGGAGTCTCCAGGACAAATCCTGTTTTGATGACGTCTGTCTTACTATTGTCCTAAAGGAGCAAATGGCTAAAGATCGAGTTCTTTCTGATGTATATGTGTTATATATGCAATTAAGTCTTGCTATAGTGAAGAATCACTGTCAGCAGAGATTATTTTAATGGATGTACAGTATTACTTTAAACTAAGTCTTCACCATCTGTTCATCTTAATTATAAATGCAAAACCAACATATCTTACATTAGCATCAGAAAATGGGGAAATATCAGTGACTGAAATGTCCATATATACTCTTTGTGCAATGCTGCATGCATCTGTGCCATTTTTCGTCTTCTTTTCCAAGCAACACAAATTGAGAAGGGGGGAGAAAAGAACGGAGTAGAAAAGTGCTTATTCCTCACAGATAATTTTCTGGCATGGTTGAGTATTTTTTCTGGCAAACAAGGATTCATTACAGAAGATTTCAATACATTATGCCTCAGAATGCTTTCCAAAAGCACGTACTCTACTTGCACTCATACCTCATTCTAGCTCTTTCTGGCTGCCAGATAAGGAAAATTAAAGAAAGAGCCAGCACATGCTAATGCCATCTAATAAATGACCAAAAAGCAGGTAAAAAAATAAACATGAAGTTTGCATATGAATTCTTTCAGCTTTCTGAAAATTTCACATGCTTCTGTAGGTAGTAAAATGGTAATATACACAGATTTAACTTGTATTGTAATATAAGAACAAGTCTGGAATAAAACTGCATCTGAGTTCTAGGGCAAAATAATCTCACCAAAATCATCAGCAGCATAACATGGAAGAAAGACAGCGATAAACAGTGCCTCAGATTCCTAATCCTGTCTCTTTAGAGAGAGTGCTGAAGTTTATGACACTATAAATTAGTTTGCTTTTCTGCCAGAAGTTTAGCATTATAAACAAAGCCAGAACTAACACAGTAGGTACTACTCTTTCACCTCTGGTTAAGTCTCCAGATACTTTGAGTTCTACCTCTTGCACTCACAGCACCAGATAGCATCCAGGAATATTCAGAGAAACTCTGGACCAGTTCCACCTGTAAAACACTTTCCAGATTTATATTGAAATTAAGAGCTTGTTTTCTCAGGCAAGCTAGACATTGTTCAGGGTGATAGAACACAAACTTGTATCCTCACAGGATTATGATCTAGAATGAAGGAAAATTCAGGGAAAATTATAAACTAGTGTCTTGCAAGATAATAAATAGTGCCAAAATTTATGCAAAAAAAGAACAAAACCAAACCCCAAACCCTGGCCAGATTCCATCATCCTCCAATTTTCAAACTAGTCCTCATCAAACTTGAGAGTCCACTGCTAACTCAACTTGCAACCAAGGTGTGTCCAAATCCACAACTGATTTGGCACATTCATCCTGAAATAAACCGTAGTATTATATAAATGTATGACAAACAAAATTGTTGATATAAATCTCCACTTTACATACAGGAAAATACGCATGGAGCAGTCTAACTCCAAACTGAAGAGACAAGATTAGCAGACAATCCCGTTTTGTAGATTCTTACCACTAATTGATAAGCACTTCAGAGTTGTCTGGCATTGTGTCATTAAGAAGGATAATCAAACTCAAGCAGAGGTACAGAATGCAGAATTGGTTGATACATAACAGCTGTATCAGTTGCAAGTGTATACAGCTATGGTATAAAGAAAAACTTCTATGCAAGTCTTTAAACATATTAATGAAAATACGTTTGGAGAGGTATTTCCTAACATTTTTTTTTACTTTGAAAGTTGTCAGGAAAAGCACCACAAATCATTAATGCTGATAATTTGTACTGAGGAAATGTGTATGGCTTACATTACACCATCTTACATAACAATATCAAATATGAAAATCAAAAACATTTTGTAATAAACAGCATTTTTACTGATTGCACATGATTATGTTAAGCAGCTTCTTCTAACAGTGTCACAGAGGTGATTTAATAGCTCCTATAACTAATCTTCCCAGATGACCTCTCCCCTCTGCTGATGAAGCCTATTCAAAACCTACTGCCCTTTGCTCATTTTACCATCTTTTATTTCCAAACTCTTCGGATCATAAATACTTTTTGCAAAATTCATCTTTCCTCTGAACAAATTTTCTGTGGACATCTCACCTCACCTATGTGAGTGATGTAAAAGGAAACGCGTCCTTATCACTGTTCTCGTTATTATTATTGTTTACCTGAAACCACCACGTGATCTCTAAGTATGAGAAATCACTCCTCAGGTATCTGACATCTGTGTAAAGTACTGCAGTTTCCAGTGTCTTTCTTTCAGCACTGAAGAAAAATGTGGCTCTGAGAAGGAAACTCACACAGCTCATTTTTAACAAAAAAAATTGAAAAGAAAACCCATCTCCTAGATGTACCAAACAGAAAAAGAATGTTTAAAAATGCTACCATCCCATTCAAAAAACGTAGAGAAAATGTAATATATAAACCCCAATATACTTGCACAGAAAATACACAGAATGATGTAAAACCACAGCTATTAATAAAGAACTTTAAAAAAACCAAAACTAATCTGGAAGGAGTTAAAAGGAAGTCGTGTCATTATAGCTGGAATGAGAAGAAATTCAAAGTTACTATCAAGGTCAAAAAAGGCAAAGAGGAGAGAAGTTAGAGTTCCCTATGAGAAATGTAGACAGCAATAATCCTTGGATCCCGTAGGAGCTGCAAGCAGGTTGCCACAAGCAAAGCAGGAATCCCTAGGGGGCAGTACATAATTAACAATTTGAAGATGCAGCCATTGTCAGAAAGACAGGGACTGCTACCCAAAAACGTGAGCAAGCATTTTGTTTTCAGAGCAGCTTGCTGATTACACTATATACCCATATTGCTTGCCCTTATATAATAATGAACTACTTTCTGTTACAAGTATTTTCCTCTAGAATCATTAAATTTTCTAGTAAAATGCAGGAATTACAGAAGGTATGGAAAACAAGCAGACAGAATGAAAGAAAAGCAGTAAAACACTACTGTTTGGGGGAGGGGGGAGATAGAAAGAAGAGGAATTAAGCATCAATGTCGTCTTGATTGTAAAGGTAAAGTAAAACTTGAGTTGATATATAAATGATATAAAATTATTTGTATATAATTTGCAAAAAAAGAGCTACTGTGGACTTGAATCAAATTAAATCATTGATACAATAAGATTTTTCTGATTCAGCTCTAGGATTGAATGATTTTTCATATGATAAACAAAGTCAAATTTCTATTTTTGTTTCTAGGTAAAAATAATGCAATAGTTACAATGTTTGCCTGCTGAAACTACCAAAAGGAGAAGTACCTCTATTCTTCAGTTATGAACTCAGGGCTAGCGATCAGAGCAGGCTCGGAGAATACCGAGAGATTACCTGCATTATACAGGATTGTCAATCAATAAAGCTGTGATTTCACATTTTAAATAATGGAGATGCCAGGATATAGCCACCTTGTAAGTCAGGAATTTTAATGGTTGCCTCTATAGTGTGTCTGCAGGTGTTGACAGTGTTTGTTTGGTTTTATCCTTGAGAATGCAAATATCATAAGAATTCTGGATATCCATATGCTAAAGCAGTATATACGAGACACATAAATACGGCCCATTCATATGTCATTTTCAGCTGCCCTTTCTGATCCCAAGTTAGGGGTGATAAATAATGTTAATATTCTTTTATATTAAAACCATATTCTGGAAGCAGAAATCAAATAGGGAAATGACTGCAACTGGACAAGATTTTATCATTTCTATGCCATTTCTTTGTTGTTATTGAGGACTTAATGCCTTTCTCTAACAGTTTCAACCACAACATTCCATTTCTGTTCTCTAAGCATGGGGTTCTGCACAAAGTGCTATCATGCCATAAAGATTGCAGTACTAAAGCCACTTCTGAAAACTTCACATAAATCATCAGCTTTGCAGACACAGAAATCAATTAAAATTTCAAAGACAGGAGGATAAATACAATTTATCAGGACAGAGTCTGTCCCTGTTCTTTCTTTGATGAGGTCGATTACAAAATTCAGCAGGAGAAAAAAATGATTAAAGCGTACAGACAATCATGTCTTCTCATCTCATGTTCTTTTGGCCCACTGTAGTTGCATATGAGTATCTTACGGTCCCTTAAAAGGATATGGTGCCTAGCACGCTTAAAGGTCGTCTGTAAGGCTACTTCAGAATTTTTCATTTTGCTGTTAAGATTTTCACTAACCTATATTTTCTTTTTCTGTCTTTTTTTTTTTTTAATTTTCTGTGGTCAAAGCTCAAATCCAAAGCCTAAAATTAAATAGAGGAAGGTCTGACACTATGTTCAGACTGTCTGAAAACTTACAGGCCTGAGTTCTGTCATTTAAACTCACAAGGGCATTACCTTGGTTTTAAAGCAGGTTTATAGAAGGATGGAAAATCAGGGTTGTAATTTTATGAGAGATTCTACTATTCAAAAAGAAAAAAAATTCTTACTAACAAAATTTACATATTTTCCATTTTTCCAAAACAAGCAGTAAAAGAATTAGTTTTTATATAATAAATATAATTTAAAAATTTCAAAATATTGTCAAGCCACAAAGTTGAGTGATTACCAGCTTCAGAGCCAAGAGCTCAGTATCCTTAGAAGCTTAGCCTATGCCTTTTAGAAATTCCTCAAAACCAACACAGGACATTTTGGTTGCCATTAGTTTGGGGTTTTTTGAATGAAAATTTGCTTCTTTACGGCATGTCAAAGCAGCTTTATTTCATATGCAAGGGATTCAACAGAAACACCATGAATGTACCCATTTCTAAAATGCAACTAAGAAACAGACAAATATACCAAAGAGGAGAGTCCGTCTTGAATCAATATTGCCTTCACAGCATGGTGCTGTGAGAGAGATTATCATCCATCAGACCTACAGGAGTAAACTTCTTGATTACAGAATTTTGCTGATGAGAACACCAGAAAATCTCTACTCTGCAGCTTTCATTTCTGATATTCTGGACTCCATTACATAATACTCTTTCATCAGTGACTACAATTTATTATGCACTGTAAATGTAAAATACTTATTTTACTTTCTGTAATTATAGGCATACCCCTAGTAAAGGATCCATCCTTGTAGCCTTTATGTTCATGTAAAAATAATCTTTTAGAAATCTATTAATACCACTATAGTTATACTGACCATATATTTTGAGAAAGTTGTAATTTTTTTATTTTAAGTTGTCAGCCAAAGTGGGGTAAATTTCCCATTATTTTCAATGAATTTCCAATAGATTAAATAATGTTAGCTACCTGTTACTACATCATCCTTGAAGTTAAATCCCTCTGTATTGCAGACCCCACAGACTTGAAGAATATTCTTCTGATGTACATGCTAACTTAATTAGAAGCAATGTCCCCTGTGATCTCAGAAAAAAAGCTTGTCACAAGAAACTTTGAAATATTATCTATTTCATGAAATGGTGCAAACAAGGACCTGACAACTTTTAAAGGGCAATTGGCAAGATTATATGTTTCTTTCCTAAATTACAGATAAACTGTGATAGTAGGAACTCAGTAGGAGCCAGGAGACATTGTTTTTAAGGCATTTAGTTTTCATGTAATCTGTTAGCTTGGTACCAGGTCACCTGTCTGTGAGGTGGAAGTTTCTCCGCTTGCTCAGAGTTTTATAGAGGCAAGACTTCAGATCTGTTGCCTCTCACGGTGCTTCTCACATCATCACAGCTTTCATCTGCCTGGGCTGCACATCACTTGACACAGATGCCTGCTCTGTACTGGGAACTTGTGTCGTAGGTTACCGATGCTGGTCTGAACTTGGGATGGGTGGCCAACTTTTTGCAGCCTAAACAACATAAACATGAAAGTTAAATTAGCTTTCCTTAAAAAGACCGAGAAGAAGAAAAATGAAAACTGCAGATGAGAAAATGTCACACACATGTGGGTGAGATGGTGCCTCCGTTTGTTTTCTGACATTGTTTACTGGTGGAAAGTGCTCACAAGAACAGTCTACATATGAAACCAGACAGAGCAGTATTGCAGGGTCAAAATTTAGAGCCTTTACAGTGACGGGGAGAAGAAACTCTACGCTATCTTGTTGAACTTGATAATTCCACTGCCTACATACAACCTGACTGGAGTCATTGGTTGTGAAAAGCAAACACTCTCCCAGAGCTGGTATTTGGGAGTCAGTAATGAACGGTTGCAACATAAGAACAAAATGCCATGGCAACCCAAAATCCATACCCTGAGCATCTCCTTATGTCTGGTGACTAGATGAACTTCCAGTGAACTGTGAAAGATCGCTAAACAGTATAGACTTTACTTAACACTACTTCCAACTCCAATTAAGAGAGAGTTGCCATAAGGATAAATTGCATAAGAATGCAACTGACAGGATGACTATAAAAACAAGGCTAAGGTAAAGTATTTCTTTTTGCTTGGTAGCAGGTATTTCCAAGATACTTGCTCTATGAAAAGTGATGGGCTAGAATTTAGTAGTAAAATCTTCATAGACTGATCTAAGTTGCAAACTACTGATCTGAATTTCTGTTTTTTCAAGACCAGCCTGTGGGAATTACATGGAAGTCTTGACTGGGTCCTGTTCTACATTTTGTGTTATTTCAACTTTTCTAATGTAGTTTCCTATGTAGAATGGACATAAATCCATTCTAAAGCCTGGCTTTTTGTTTTGTTTTGTTTTTTCACCGCTCATAGAACTAACTTTTGGGTTTTCTCGGTGGTAATCCTTGGCAAAAAGTCTGTGAAGGAAGAATGATCTCTATAATAATGACTCCTGTATGTGAAATATTCTGGCTGTAGGCCAACCTGATTAGTTTCTGTCTTTCTGTGTTGATAAGCAACAGACTATTCTGCTTTCATCCCTAAAAAACAGACCTAAGGCTACTTTCTTGTACAGTTAGAGGATGATAGCAGGTTTAGGTAAACACCAGCATTGGCTGAATCTCAACAAGAGAGACAACCCTATTGCCCAGTTCTCTGCTTCTGTAGTTTTTGAGATGAAAAAAAGTGTTACAGCTTGCTAATACAAAATAAACATTTATAAACATCAAATAGTAAGTTTTTCTTATGTGACTTATTGAAATTCCTATTTGGATAAAATAACAAGTTCTTCTTGATACTGTAATTGAGGAGGTTCTCTTCTATTTACAGAGAAGCAGCACAACAAACTTATGCTATCTCAGACTGCTTGACATCTGGCCCCAGGCTCAGTTCAGTTTCTACATGCATTGCTTCCTGTCAGAGTAATTAAGTGCATTTTTCTTGATTAACAAAAATCCAAACAAGATAAAGAGCTAATTTGCTTTCTGCTCTGGGTCCCAGTGGATGAAGCCTGTACATATTTCTTGGGGGTTACTATTTTCACTTTAGTACTGAGATAAATCTAGTGATTTTCCTACGAATGCTACAGCCAGTGTAGGCTTGAGGAACTGAAAGGAAGGAGCCAGTATGAACAGAAATGTTTTCTTATTTTATCTTTCTGTGCAAAGGGAGAGATACAGATTTTGAGTTAACACTTGCCAGCAATTGGAGGTTGACATCAATTTAGATTTACATGATACATACAAAACAAATCTGACCAAGGCTATTTTGCACTTCAAATTACATGGAATTCAATGAGTGAACACTCAGCAAAAGCAATAAGTAATTTCTTCTGACAATGAACGGGGAAATACTGGTTTATGCAAGCAATATGTGACTGTCTAGCAAATTTTGTGTAAAAAATAATCTAAATAATTAAAATAATTGGAACTGAACTGAATTGGTGCTGAGGTTGGCACCTGGCACAAAAATAAAATGTCTATAGGAAGAAAAAACACTTTATCAAGCACTTGTCAGATTTAGAAATATGGAAGGTAAGCCTCAGAACCTCTCTTAAAGGAAGATTTGTAAATCTCATTCTGTCTCCCCACCTACACTTTTAAGCACAAATTCTAACTGCAAAGGAGTAACTGTTCCTGTATGAAGTGACCCCTTGGAATATATTAAGTAGATGATAGCTCATCCATCAACTAACCCCTTTACAAAATATGGGGCTAGCTTAACAGCATTAAATAAATCTCTTTCCTAAAAATCCATGTAGGTTTCTAACATGTGAAGATTTTTTTTTAAATATCCATCATTTCCTACCCACATAAAATATTTGAAACCACTGTAATAATGAATTTTAAAATACTCTTATGGGTCAAAACACAGCCTGCCTTGAGGCTCTATAGTGGATTTGACATGACCAGCAACAGGTTCATGGGTCACGCGGAGAAGGAGCCAAGAATTCACCATGGGTAAAGACTTCTTGGAAGTATTAGAAGTAAAAATGATTACATTTCCTATTAAAACTGTGCTAAATGCCTGGTTTAGCCTGGTCATTTGGGGAACTCATATATTTCTAAAGCTGTGAGGTTATTTTTAATACTCTTGCAGGTCACTTTTAAATGAATTTGCATTTCAGTGATTATCTTTGCTGGAGCATGTATTATACCTACCGAAAGTAAGGAAACTTACATGTGCTGCTGTGTAGCATCCTCAGACAGAACACGGTTCATTGCAGCATGAAGCTCATTGTAGTGCTCTAATGATTCTGTTAAAATTCTGGTCAGCTTCTCCCAATCAGATACTGGAAAGTAACGAGGTTCTCCAACACCATGGGCAAAGTGGCAGTAAATTAGTGGCTTATGGATAAATACGTGCTCATCAACACCCTGGTGGTAACAATATAGAGACATAAACAAGTATTCACCCAGCATATTAACCCTTTATCACAATTTTCTCCTTTGTGTGTATGCGTGCGTCCTTACTAAAAGTTGGCCGAGGCTGGGATTGATCCTGTTAGTTATAAAAACAGCATTGGAGACTCTCTGAATTTTTTCCATCAGACTCTGGCACCATGCTATTTCTAGAAGTCTAGATTCAATACCTCTTGCACCATGTCTTCTCTCTGGAGACAGTTGAGAAGGGTATAAAATATAACATAGGTTTTGGTGATAGCTTTTCATTTCAGCTCCTTTTCTGGAGGGAAATGAGTTTACTCAAAATTACAATATTTTTTTTCCCCCAGGAATTTTACGCTATTTATATATCATTTAATGTAGTTTTACTCTGCTTTCCTTGGAGTATCCTCTACTTCAGTGTGTTCTCCATTGATTGCTAATATTCTTGTCTTCACCACGGCATGTAACCATAAGGCAGTAGCATCTAAACAGAAAAAAGGTAAATAGTGTCATTACAAAGAAGAAACTTGAAAAACGATGTTTCTTCAAGTAAAACAAAGGACAAGATACTTTTTATGACTGCAGTGATTTTGCATTTATCATCTTTTCTATTATGGTGAAATTGAGTCCATTCAGATCAGGAACAGAATTTTAAAAAATATCAATGATAAGCAATCTGTATAGTATATAGTTCCAATATCATGACATTTTTTTCATCTTCATAATGCTTAGAAAATAATATGGCATGAAAAAGGGTAGACACATGCAGACACTTCTCACTTCATGTTAAGAATCACACTGCAAAGTATCTCCAGAAACATGGATGAGAATTTTGTTAAAGTGTTTGGTATCTTTTTTTTCTCCATACATTTAACTGAGCAAATATAGGATGATTTAATGGAGACATAAGAAGACCAAGTCAATAGGAACCTCTGTCTCACCAGGGTGAAAGTATTCCCTGCAAAAACATTTTCATTCAGCCATTTATTTTTTTCCTTATACATGAGATACTGTCAATCCCTCATTACAAACTAAAATGTTTCAGTCTCTGATATGCATTCTTGGGTCACCAAAACATGAATATTTACTTCCCACAGTATGTACGTTTAATGGGCAATTAATGACCTGTTGTAAAAGGAGGAGTATAATGAGGTTGTGTTTTGCCTCGAGAATGGTGAGCCCTTCCCCCTTGCCCTTCTTTCTATGACTTTCATCTTGCTGTAATCCCATTTTATTTATCTCTGACACACCTCTTTCTCTTCAGGAGACTGACTGTATCCTACTGGAGTCCCAGCTTCTTTTTAAAACTTCTGTTTTCTAGGTTGCCTTTTATGTTCTGTATTCTTCCCAACTTCACTCCCAATGTAGATTAGTCTGGCCTACCAAATACCAAAGGAGGGCACCAGTATTATAAACATCACATCAGACTTGAGATTGCCTAAGACACTTTTTCCCTTGTTTCTGATGTGTTGTTCAGCTCGACCCTTGTGGGTACCTTTCATTAACTATCACTTTGCTACTCCAACTCTGTTTTCTCATTGGTTGTTATCAATCAACAAATTCTGGCTTTGTTAAAGGCAATGAAAATGTCCCTCTTGACTTCAGTATTTCACTCAAGATTGCCAGCTCTGGCTTGCTTTCTTGAAGAATGTTGCATTCATTTTTAGGAATTGGCAGATAAAGGCCTCTCTGCCACAAAGTACTAATACAAATTCATTCAGCTAGGGCTTTTGCAGTCTGATACTTAAGACTAAATCCAGCAAGTGTGTTAATAGGTATTTGTTGAGCAAGTAGCTCATGTAACCACACTTCCCCTAACACCTTAATATTCACATACAGGGTAATTTAATGTCATTTATCTATTTTTATGTCTGCCACATATAACTACTGGGATACTTTGATTTGGGTTATTAAGTATTTGGGGAATGATTGGGGTATTTCTGGTCAAAATGCTGCATTTTGTAGTGACCTTTGATCCAGCTGTATTAAGAAATTCTAAAAACTGACATCCCGCTTTCTTCCATGGTTTTAAACATATGTTAAATAAGCAGTTCTCAGGAACTATGGGTGAATTTCCGACCTCCATCCAAAGATGAATATTTCCAAATGCATTGAAGAAAGGAAATTGCCTTTAAAACCTAGGCATAACATACAAAAGATCAGAAACTGTTGAAGTATAGAAAAACAAATTATGCTCTCAACAGCACAGTTATCCCAGCAATATCTCTTACAACTAGAAAGATATTTAGTGTGCTTTTTGTAACATTGATTCACCTTTGCCAACCTCACATACACTCTTTCAGGCTTCCCAAATTGCTGCTGTCTCCCACACACCTGCTGATGGTCTCACACTACTGCTCACTTCTCGCCAACTTGATCCACAGTACTAGAAATGTTCTCACTCATATGGAAAGTGGCAGCTGAATTTGTTAAAAGCTAACCCAGATAGGAAGGCTAAACAAAAAGCAAACCAGCTTGGAAAAAAAAAATAACACCAGATTCGGTGAGTTGCCAAATTTTACGTTGTTTTTGCAGTGATTCTTGTTTCAAAGTATGTTCAGAAATGTTTGATCCAATAAGTGCATTTGCTTTCACTTACTTCTTTTCTCCATCGTCCTTGCTTTCTGCCTGCAGCATGCAACAGGCAGTACAGGAATTGTACTAAAAATACATTTTTTTTTCCCAGAAATATCCTGCCAAACTTTGTGGGCACAAAGCAGCAGAATGAAATTGGAGGGCCATTTTTTAAAAGATAAACTGTCATGGCAACAGATGAATTTGGACTTGCAAATAGCTGAGGAAGGAATCATGGTGCTATCAATCTCCTATGGGAGTCACTTGGACTCCTCAGCACCCTACATGCTCCTGCATTGTCCAGTCTGCTCTGCCAGTAAGCACAGGGTAACTGTTGTTCATGTGCTTAGGAAAAGGGAAAGGAGAGTGGAGAGAGAAAGGGAAAGGTGAGGGAAGGGGAGGGGAGGGAGAAAGAGAAAAAGAGGAAAAAAGATCTGTCATCTTTAATCCAGAGCCCAAATTTTGTCCTTTGCTGACAGGCTTCATCTACTGGATGTCTCATTCATAGATTGCAGCAGAGTGGAGAGATACCACGTAAATTTTATGTGAGCTGCCCTCCGTAGGGAAGCAACCTGATTTTGTGTGAACCAGAAGTCACAGACATGTTTACTTGGCTTTTTCAAGTGTGCAAGGACCATAGATCTGCTATATTTGTATTGTTTCTTGTACTCAAATCAGTTTGTTCAAGGTTCATACTACATGGCTGTAGAGACAGGCTCAGAATTTATACATTTGGGAGTACTGCCATCTGCAGCAACCGTTCACATCTTTTTCACGTGGCAGCTTATCATGGTTGCCAAAATTTGGAGTTTTCCAAAAAGCATGTCCATATTTTGCCCTCCACATTGCTGCAAGGTCATCTATCACATTCATGCTCTTGACTTGATTAGAAGCATAACTACAATTTTCTGAAAAATTGGTCTTACCCGCTTGTTTCTACTACTCCCCTCTCCAAGGAGGAGAGCCTGGAAACACACAAGAAACAAGACACATGAGATCTACTAGTAGATCTAGTAAATGTAGCTAGTAAATGCTAAACTTTTAACCATAAGCTTCATTCAACATAAACCTAGGAATAAGACCATGACTGTTATGTAATGCATTAGGATTTAAAAAATATAAAAGCAACAATAACAACAACTTTGCCAGGAGTTTCAGACCTGACTGAATCCAGTGCAAATGTATGTGAAACATGGTCAAAGCACTTTTATCCTAATAATTACAAGAATCTATATATTTTATGGTTGAGATCCTCACTGCCTAAGAATGCTGCATTCTTTCTGCTGTCCTGTGGGTCACCATAAGAAAATGGTATTACAGAACTTAGAAGATGTTCAGGCACAGTGATTACTCTGACTATTGGCACAGCCTATACATGTATACATCCATTTGGGGAGCCCTCCACTGAGTTAGACTAGAGATGTTAAAAGACAAGTGTTACATACATTGTACAACAATCTATAATGTTTAGTAAAGAGAAAGAGCATTTTTTACATACAAGAACTACATGGAAAGACCTGTATTACCTGTAATATATGCATCAAATCTCTTAAATTAAAACCTAATTGAATCCAGTCACTGTGGGTAGAAAGACTTGGGTCATTTTCCAATGCAGACAGATTGCATCTTATATGAATGAGATGACAGATTTCACTACACTGTAACTGCAGCTCTAGTGCTGGAAAAGGATATTTATGGTCCTGCTCAATATGGTGGTTAGAGCATCCATCTCTGGGAAGCAGACAGCAAAGAGAGAGAAATGTCTCTGAGAGATTAAAAAAATAGTATGTGTGGAGAAAAAGATAATTATTTCTTTTAAAATATACCCACATAAATATTTTAATAACACTAAACCCCAGAAATTGAAAGCACGAGTTGAAAAGGTTTTCACAGCCAAAGCACACAGTGTTAAATATCTTATTCACTCCCTGTCTCACTCGATGGAGATCATAATTGCTATCAAGTTAGTATGAAACCTGCCAAATGAACCCAACTTCAGGGCAGTGTGCTCCTTTGCAGCTGTTTTCTTTCCAGAATGCCTAATAATCTGTGTATATTTAATCAAACTGGGATAGTTCAGAGTATGAATGTTGCTTAGGAAGAAAAAAAAAAAAGGTAGTAAAGCAGATAGCATCTTAGTGGAGTACCAGGCAGAAAGGAACCGTAATGGAGTTGTTAAATTTCTTAGGAAGACTAGTATATTGATCTTTTATCTTGGATCAATCCAATTCTAATTCTATTATTAACATCTTTGTGGTCTTTTTAGCAGTCACGTAAAACTGAGAGAATGCGGAAAAATTACTTGAGAATGGTTTTTTTTCCCACAGATGTGGCTCAGATAGAACTGGTCAAATAACAGAATCCCTCATTTGTAGAAAGTTTCTACATGAAAGAAAAAAAAACCCACCTGTAAATCAGAAAGTTAAAAATAACGTTTCCTGAAGCTAAACAGAAGTTCATAAAACTCATACACTTTTGCAGAAATTACACTTTTGATCAGGCAGGATTTTCAAATGAAATCATGTCACAGAACATTTCTAATCAAGCTAAATGTAAAATATACTAATATATATGGTTTCATGACTTTGATTCTCTGCAATGAAATCAAGCTGTATGAGAATCTATTTGATACAGGTTTTTCAATATCCATTAGCAAAAAAACCATAATTGTTGACAAGTTCAAATACAATACAGATGACACCTCAAATACTGGAAAGATGGTTTCAGGGGAATGCACAAACACCATTTTTAAAAGTCTATGTGTTTCCAGGTATGAAACAATATTAAAACTACACATATGAAACCACTGGTTAGGAAGGAACTCAACATAAGGCAAAGAAACCACGCTAAACATATTTCAGAGTGACCAGTTCAACTGTAAGTATAAAAGGAGTCAAACAGTGCAAAATGGTAGCCAGGCACACGGTCTGCTATTGAAGATAAAAGGACTCCCACACTTTAGGATAACAAGGTTTCTTAATTTCAGCTGTCATTATTAGGTGAATAGAAGCAAATCTGCCCTTCAACCTCTTGTGCAATGTGCTGAATGAATGTCTGAAACACCAACTGAACTTGCCCACTGAAAATCTGTCCCTGCAGTCAGGACCCCACTCTGTCTTGACTCTCACAGCCAACACTGAATTCCATGATCAGAAGCCAGCCTACAGGAAACCAGTCAGTAAGGGTAAATAATTATAAAATGTTATGGTATAGCTTTGGTATTAAGACTATAATCTTATTTTTGATACTTGATCTCCAAAACCCATTATTTAATTTAGCAATAGAAGCCACAATTGTCTAAACGTGAAAAATTTGCATGTGATGACACATACATACACACACATATATATGACCAGCCATACCAGCTCACAGCAAGTATTCATCCAGACTAGGATGCGGTCAGCAGCAAACACCAGAGGAAAATAAAAACAACACAAGAACATATGATAGTTCCCCTCAACACTCTCATAGTTTTCAAATATTTTCATCTCAGGAGACTTTCTGAGTGGCTTGTGCTTTTTCTTTACATGAATTGTAGTAGCCTTCCAGATGTAAGCATTGGTTTGCCCTTGAACACGTGACAACTTCGGTTCATTACAGCTTTTGGAAAGGAGTTGCAAATGCCCTTTACCCACTGCATGAACTCCCACTTCCTGTCTTACACCTCTCTCTCCTGTTCTCTTCATGTGTTCTTACACTGTAAGGGGCAACAAATAGCTGGTCCACATCCACCTTCTCGCTAGCAGTTGTGATCTTGTAGACCTCCAATATATTTGCTCAGGCTGCCTCTATCAAGTCCCAGCCTCTGTAAAGCAGTTGTTTGCTGTTTTTGTTGTCCCTGTTGCCTTTCTCTGCAACTTTTCCAATTCTAAAACATAATTTTTGCAATGAAATTACTAGAATTTCATATAATTTTCAATATACAGGTGAACCAGTAGAATAATTATGTTTCCTGTTTCTTCTCTGTTTCTTCTCTAATAACTCCCAACAATTGATGTGCTTTTTTAATTTGACTTTTGCCAAACACTGAGCTGATGTTTTTGTGGAACTATTTATCATAACCCCCAGGTCTTGCTCTTCAGTGCTAATTGTCAGTTCAGAGCCTATCACGTTCTGCATGAAAAAGGTTTGTTTTTCCTAATGTACATTTACTTTACATTTATACATACACTGTATTAAATCTGGATAATTTTATTACCCAATCACTTTGGCAGTTCTTCACAGCTGGTCCTCATCCTTGCTACCTGGAAGAACTTCATGTCATCACCAAACTTTGTCACTTCATTGTTGACCCCCATTTCCAGGTATCTTATATATATTTTTAAACAGCACGGATCTCCCTGCCGAACTTCCCTGGTGACCCCTCCTCCATTGTAAGAACCAGTCAGCTATTCTTATCCTCTGTTTCTCTCATAACTGGCCAGCTATTAAGCCATGTGGCAACTTTCTTCTATCTTGTAGCTGGTTAATTTCTGTATAAGTGCTTAGAGCGTGATAATTTTGTCAAAAGCCCATTGGAAACTCAAGCAGACCATATCGGTCAAACCACTTGGTCATGCTTCCGGCTCAAAGAACTCCAAGAGATCTGGCAGACAGATCCAGCTGTTTCAGCCTTCAGTGCTTTTGGGTGGAAACTGCTTATTACTGTTAATATTAATTGTTCTGTCTTTTGGTACTGTTATTCCTTTCTCAGTTTACTAAATTTCAGGCAGACCCCTGCTGATGTCCCCACTCTCTAAGATTTCTATGAGTGAATAGCCCCAGTTTTACTTACAGCAAATATCAGTACAAAAAAAGAGTTTAGCTTCTCTGTATAGCTTTTATTCACTGAGTAGTCATCTTGTATGCTGGTCATCAGGTGTTTCTGTTGTGATTGAAACAAAGGTTTAGTGGAAATTTTGATCTCTGAAACTAGTTGCTCCTTAAACTCTTTATGAAGAAATCTTTAGATTTTTATGTTTAGTCTTTAGTTTACAGTCCTTCCTACTACCTTTGTTTGGACACAACTTCATTTTTCTGAATGAACTTTCCTGTTTCTAGTAGCTTTCTTTCCTTGGCTGATTAGGCATGCCAGTCTCCTTTTACTCTTTCTGAAGTTTTTCCCAAAGGATGGGGCATGCTCTGCTGCTGTGCCCTCAGCTTAGTGATCTTCTTGCTCCCTGGAAGGATTTAATTCTTTCCGTGGCCCATTTTAGCTTCTTTTTAGTGGGCTTCCTTGTTTTGACAGAGTTGCTCTTTTTGAAGTTAAGCACACTTATAGTGGATTTTTTTTGCCTTTGTTGCTCCTGTGGGGGGACTGAATTGAAGTACATTATGGGCACTGTCACACAGCAGCGATTCCATTGTGAGATTTTGAACCAGATCCTGCACATCACTCAATACACAAACAAGCTGTCACTCAGTGCGGTCCAGTTGTTTAGGGAGCTGATCTCAGCCCCTCAGAGCTTTGCTGCTCAGCCATCTCAGTCACAGGTGCATGGCTCCATCGGAGGATTTGCGTGGGTCTGTCAGAAACGGGATTAAGGGAACCAAATCATTGTGTCCTCTGGTAGACTATGCATTTAGTAAATATGGCGGAGAAACAAGGTTGCACAAAAGTGTAGTGCCTGTTGAGGTAAACATTTATTACATGCATACTGTTATTTTGCCCCTCTTTGGAATTCAAACCCTAATGGCCTTAAAAATTGAACCCCCCAAGCCTGAGCATGGGTACAGCCAGTGACAGACAAGATTTTGCAGAGGCAGGAAAAACATTTCTGCTGTCCAACTGCCACAAACAGCTCCTTTGATCTGGCAGACAAAACATAGACAACAAATGCTCCCTGAAACAAATTAATCACGAATCAATTTTAATACCAAATAAAATTAACCCTTAAGTTAAGGATTTTCTCCCTTCTTGTCATCTCCCATGAAAGACAGACCTATGAAGTTCACTAGAGGCTTCCACATCTCTCTGCATTGTGTTTAGCAGATTTCCAGGCTGGTCAAGAAGAGTAGCACCATAAATCCTTAAGACAAAAGTAGACAAATACTCCTGCTGGTGTGTGATGGTTTGGAGACCTCTGTGTACCCTTTCACTGTACTCCTTAGAGAGTCAAAGGACTTTTGAGGAGGCGTGGGGCATCTTACGAATGATTCTTGTTTTACAATATAGTGCTTATTCGCCTATGTGGGCTTCTGGGAATGCCTTGGTAATGAGTCTAACTGAAAGTTTCCCAATATATCCCATCCCCTCAGCACCTTTTATCTAGTGCTTATAACTGTGTCATTCCTTGTCTGCTCTGTGTGAGACAGAGCACCATCTGTCTACTGTCCAAGGCTGCAACAAAATGTTAGGATGTTAATTCTCTTTAAATTAAGAGCTTGAGCATTACCGTGAGCAAAAACATTTTGTTAAAAATATGGCATTTGGCACACCTACCCAAAGATGCTGATTTACTGAAAACCTTCCAGCAGTGGGATTCATGCATGTGACACACTGACAATTGTGAATTTCTTTTTAAAATCAGGTTCTGTCTGTCATACCTATGTAGTTACAAAATAACAAAGGGATAATAAAGCTCAATTGTATATTCACAGTTTGAGATTTCTATTGACAGATCTTCACACTGAATGCTTCTGCAAGAAATTGTGATTATGTAGCTCTGTTAAAAGAACTGAAAACCTCTCCTTTGTTACACCTCTCTTACACACCATTTCTATCATTTGCAATCTTTTAGGGGATGTGTCAAAGTTGACAGGCCCAAATTTGGCCTTCCCTCACCAAATTATGTTTGTAGATTTAGAATGTCTTCCATGTAGGAAAAAATCCCAGCAGTCAGCCTCTCCAAGACAAGGGCTAACTTCTTTGCCTAACTGCATGTCACCCAATAACCCAGCAAAAATCTACCCTTTCATCCTACAAAATGCAGGTTTCTGCTCATGTTCTACACCATCCCTCCTCTTATGACCTACATATTTAGTTGGTACTGAGCTGAAAATCAAGCTTACTATGGTTTAGAAGGTTCTATTTGTTCAGATTGTTGCCTCTAACCTTCCACTGCATTGTTGAGAGCTATATTATATCACAAGTGTGAGAGTGATCTACCAGACCTTTACTTGAAAGTTACAGAGCGAGACTTTATGGGTTATCTTCTGTCACATATCACATTGCATGGGATTAACAATGGCAGCTAGTATAACTTCTTGGACTTTTGTTTTCTAGCCTGCAATAGGAAAGCTGGATGGTTCACTTCATCCAAAAGAATCCTGAATCTGCAGCAGTTAATTAAAATTAGAAGAAGAGAGGAAAAAAAAAGAAAGAGAGAAGAGATTTAACATAATATATATAATTAAAGAGTGTCTGTTTGGTTTTGCTTCACTGAGAATCCAAAAGGATTCCAGGAATAAATTTATATGTTTGCAAAAATGTACTTTGAGATATTAAAACGTGAAGTGCAATAGCATAAGACCGCAAGTTTGGCTGTTGAGCTGTTCTTGACAAAAGAAATAGAATAATTTCAGCTCAGAAAAACTGTCAATCTCTTAGATAATTAAAAAAAAAATATCAAAAACCAACAACACAACCCAAACAAAACAAACCAAAGGATACCTAGATTCACAGAGTTGCAGTGCTCGTCTTTTCCTGCTGCTCATGTTAACAACTCCGTAGTTAACAACTCAATTCACTTGAATGTATATGCCTAAAGTAGGCCACTAGATTATAATCTCTCCCTGCCTAGATTTGTTAGAGAGCTGTATCCAGAAGACTAACATTTTGATGCAAGCATCCTAAAGTAATTGCTCAAAAGTCCTAGTGAGTCCTAGCCACTGTTCATTCAGATACACAAGTATAACTGAAATAACTGTACAGGACAGACTAAGGGCATCTTCCTTGATCTACCTCTTATCTCCTCCACCCTTCGGAATTTTTAACAGGGTGCACAATGGTGATTGGAGTTCCTGGACATATTATGCTTTAAGGCATTTCAAGAAAAACGGTAACAAGTCCTGAATCTCCCACACCTTACTAGACCATTGGGCTTTTGGGGTAAAACCAGCAACATCTCTTTTTCCCTTTTACTCCACCAGCCCTGAAACATTTGACATAATCAAAACTCTGACAAAAAAGGAACAGCAAAATTCTATACTGCAGTTATGAAATGGCAGTTTGTAGTATATAATAGAATCATGGAATCATAGAATCATTCAGGTTGGAAGAGATCCTTGGGATCATCAGCCCTACTCTACAAACTCCTCCCCTACACCAAATCTCCCAACACCACATCTAAACGACTCTTAAATACATTCAGGGATGGGGACTCAACCACCTATATATAACCACCTATATATAATACTTCTAAACTAGATTGGAATTACATTGCCTTTGATGTGACAAGGGGCAGGTTATAGGAAGTCAGAAACGATGTCTGAAAATACATTTCCCACACTGAGGCTCTGCTTCAGTTGGTTGTTTCCTTTGCTCACCCTGCAGTAGTGTTGTGTCTTGGCCGCACTAGTTACTGCTTAGCACTTCTTGAAACCTTTCAGTACATCAGGGAGGCTTTCTAAAGCAGGACATTAAGTAGAACTTAAATGTTAAAAAACATATTTTGTTCAAACCACAGGAAGAAGTTGACATTAATCAGTTCTTCTGTGTTTTTTTTTTAATGTTCCAGTGTCTTCCTAAGTTAAATTTGCCTTAGTTCTTCCTTTTTGCTTACAGTAACGTTATTCTGTGGTGCCAAACTAAACTGCAAAATAACATGGAACCCTTAGCAACCTACATTTCCCTTGGAGCCTACGTGTCTTAGTGTATGCATTTAAACTATAGTAATAGAAGTTTTTTTCCTCAGATATGCTGGCCATGATTTGGATATAAAACAATGCATAAGCACCTCTGTGAGTGACCAAAGAATTTATCTCTAGAAGATTTAGTTGCTTTCTATGGCAAGTATAGAAACATCTTGGTGGAGATTCTCCTTTTGCACTTAGGTCTTCCTCTTTCAAAGAACAAACTTCAGTTGCCTTTACAGCTTTGTGACTCTATGTCCACATCAGCTGGGAGCTCTCAGTGACCCAAGGACCACAAAGAGACTGTAACAGAAATCTCCACAGGGAACCCCTGGAAATCCTACTAGGCTCTGAGGTTGCATTAGTTTTTCTACACACTCCTTTTATGCTGATATTTTCCCTGTGAGGTTTCCTTGTAAAAAAAAAAAAATTCCACAGGCAGAGAGCGAGCAGGTGAGGAACCAGAGGCCTCAGAGCTAGTGCACAAGCTAAAGCTCCCACAGTGTATCTCTGACTTATAAGGAATGAATGGGTTTTATGGTGAGCTGTTTTCCTTCCAGAGTTTTTTTAATTTCTTCTCCCATACTGAAGTCCAATCAAGGACACATACCCCATGACTCCCTTTCCCTGAAATCTCAGATCCTTGGTGTTACAATGAGTACTGAAGACTGATTCAAAGGCTGGCTCTTGCACCACTAGAAATGCTCAGTAAATCCTAACAACAAAAGTGGAGACGAACACTATAATAGAATCTTCTTAAACAAATAACATCAACTGAAAACTATTAAAACTTTTACTGACAATTGCAGTCAAGGCATTGCTGTATTAGAGCATGAAGCTAAATGGAAGAACAGGAATTAGTATCAGGAATATAAAGATCATCAGTGAAATTAATTACCTTTAACAGCCCAAAGAAATATAATTTCTTTCGGTTTTCTCTTCCAAGGATTTTTGAAAACACCTGCCAAGAGAGTAGATGCTATTACAGCAAAAACTAAGACAATGCTTCAGACCTATAAATATATAATCAGGTGTTTCATTTTAAGCACAAGTCCTTCCAGGAAACAACCCATGGGACCCACCTGACCCAGCTACTCCAACACCCACTGCTTCAGAACCTAAATGTCATTTTTGAGATAGAATTTGAATGAATTGTTTCCCCTCTCCCAGATCAAAATTGATATGCTTGGATAAAATTAACTGAAATCATATGGGATGCTATTCATTAGTCATCTGTAATATCTCATAACTAATAATAAGAAGAGGGTACCACAAACAAATTAAAACACTTCTACCTATGATTTATAGGATATTTATAGTTTCCATTTTTTCAGACCTTGGAAAAAACAAATATTCCTGGTGTGTGTTTGGCACAGCCTCCCTTTATTGCTCTGTCTTTAAGTGCATTTAGAGAAGAGATGCCAGACTACAATTTTAAAAAAGGAAATCTCCTCCTCTGTTTTTCGGAATGCTGAACTGTGAAGTGCAGAAAGTGGGAGAATACCTTTTCCCACAAGGATGTGGACACAGAGGGGTTGAAAGTCTAACTCCATCTAGGAAACATCCTTTAATTTTTTGCCTTTTGTGCCATGCTTGTTCTCTGAATGCTGTAGGTCCTCCAAACCTCATAAAGCTAAGTGAGCTCTTCAATTCATTTTCCACTGGTAACTGAGAGTATGTCAAGCCAAGACTTGTAGATTCTGGAAGTTGCATATTTCTTTACCATTGACATCTAACCTCCTTGCTCACTATTTTTCCATTTATTTTTTGTTAATTTTTTGCTTCAAGAAATTTTGCCTGACTCAGCCATGGCACTGCAGAACTGCAGGATGCACAGAAATAATAGCTGTTATTTTAAAGATTGTCTTTAGGATAAAGGTAGCAAAAATAAGCCAGTGTGTCACAGTATTCTCTGCCCATGTCCAACAATAACCAGTGTGCTAAAATCCCTGTAACTGCAATTATCACTCCTTCCCTTTTGAAATGTAGGCTATAGAACTAATAGTTTACAGCAGGAAAATAGTCATTTAACTTTTCACATTTATGACAATGAGTGATAGTTATACTGCATTAAATAAGTGATTTGCTCTCCTAAAAAACATGTCTAGATTTGATCAAGGATACGTAAAGAGGATGTCAAAAATTCTATTAGAATTGACAGCATTTCTATTGAAGAGTTACCATTCATCATTAATTGAGCTAATTGAGTTGCTCAGAGACTGTGCATGTGATATAAGGATTTTTGCCCTGACTTTTTAAATCCTGTATTTTCCACCAGCACTACTCAGAAACAATCCCACTGATTGCTCTACATCTTAAATGGTGCAAAACACAGCTATGGGAAAGAATCAGGCCCATTGAAACATATGGAATTTTACAGTTACAGTTACACCTTCTTCTTTTGGTAACACTGATGGATTATTAACACTGCAAAACTAAAATGCAAACAAATATTTCAGGAAGACTACACAGTATAGTATTTGTAACTCAGTGTAGTATAACACTGCATTAGCCTGTCACTGAAAGGTAGTGGAATGTAATATTAGAGTTATTGCAATATCTATAAGCACATTTTCTAATATGAATGATATGCCATAAACATAACTCATTCTACTACTGCATGATATGTTGAAATAATATAACATGGTCATAAATGAAGAGAAATGATGTTGAATTGCTTGCTGCATTGAAATACAATTCAAGAAGATCAGAATTAAAATAGAGACACTTAGTAAATGCTGCAACAATGGTTTTATTCTTTGAAAAGTGTCAATTGTATGTGAAAATGAAACTGCAGATACACTTTAATATTTATCGCACCAGGTACTTCATTCACATTGTAGAAAATAGCCACATCAGTGGCAGAAATGAGGTATGAAGTTAGCTTGTGTAGTGGATAAAATTATAATCTGGTGAGGTGGTAGGAAAGAAAAAAATTGCTCTCTACAAATCTCCAAATGAAAAATAAAATATAGGGCTTCATAATGTCTTATCATTTAGACAAACCTATGAACTGGAGGAGCCAGACAGAAAAAGGAATATGCTTAATATGTCAGATGTGGGGTTTGTATTGGAAAACACTCTACATAATTCAGATACATTACAGCTATCTGTCTGTTTATATAAAACATGTTAAAATAAGCCATGAGTGAAATAGTTGCGGATGAAGAAGTGTAACTGTCTCAGATTAAAACAGGATCTGAAAGATGGGATCAATTAGTTCAATTCCTATTCTTACCAGTAACAGATAGTGATTTCTTGGGAAAGTCATTTAAGTCTGCTTTATCTCCTCCATCTGCATAACAGATATGCTATTATTAGGGCCCTCAATGGGGTGTTATGTGGTTTAATAGTCTTAACATTGAGGTCCTTGGGTGTAGAGTTCTACGTAAACACAACTACTTCATTCTGACAGATGGTAGAGCAGCACCTTTGAGCTAAAGCTACAAGCAGGTTCCACTTAAATTATTTACATGTATAGTTCTTGCTTGGTAAGTGGCCTGTCTTAAAAACTGTGATTTTTTTTCCCCTGAATGCATGCAACATACATCTGTTTTTGTCAATAAAATTGAAAAAAGGAGCAAAATGAGAAAGAAAATATGGTGCTAGAGGGCATGCTTGTACCACAGAATTGAGTGTGATGCAGAGACTGCGGAATGAATGCTAACCAAGCTCAGAACTAGGACCCAGCTAACCTGGTTAGTTAGCCAACCTTCACAGTGTTATTCTGAAGACTAATGAGACACTGTGAGGATTCACTGTTTCATTCCATCTCAGCTGCTACTACCTTGAGGAATCAAACTTCTTATCATGGCACTGGCTTGCCTGGTGCAGATTACTCTGCAAAATACTAGCAACAAATCTTCAAATTACTTCTGAAAAGTGAAATAAATTTGATGGAAATTTTCTCTACCAATACAACACGAACATTCACTTTCCAGATGAGACAACACAGGAATACAGAAAGAGAATTTGCCAGAGCTCATCTACAAGGATCTCCTTGCAGATCTTTGAGGAGAAAATTGTCCTCTCAGGTGATAAGGAAATCCCTCTTTGATATCACCAAGCAGGGAACATCTGAAGGATGCTTAAAACTATCAAAATATTAAACCAAAGCAATGAAAGGTGCTAAAAGATGACAATACGTCATGTGCAAAACTGAAGTCGTTCAGCAGCATCAGAAAAAGTATGAGTATCATCAATTTTATACAGTCCATATAATAAGCAAACATTTTTGTTAAGCATTAAAAATGCCTAGTCACCACATGAGTGATATAAATGCAGGCCAGAAGCCAGCTCGATCTTTCAGAACAAAGCACTCATCCAGCAACAAGTGTATTCTATTCATCAAATAAAGAGAAAAATGTAATGTCACAGCCTGATTTTCTGTGCCGAAGAACTTTGCACTTACCATGCCCCACAATAGCGTCATCCTCCTTCAATGGAGCTGTCAGGTCCAGCAATGAGACCATGCAAGAGAGCCACCTCAAGCACAAATGAAGGGAAAAAGAGGGTGAGGAACTGAAGAATTCCATGCTGTGTTCAAAAGGAAAATCAATGAATTCTCGCTTTCCTCCTTCTCTACAGAACCCAAGAACGTGCTGATGAGAGAAGTACAAAGCCTTTAGGAAGTTCAACATTGGTAAATATGGGCTTAAGACTGTAAATTTCTAATCTGGAGCACCAACATTTCCCAGCAAAGCTGTTTAGAAACAAGACCTTAGCTCCACCTGTTTAGGGAAAATTCTTTCCTGGGAAAGAATAAAATGAAAAAATGAATGAAACAGCGAAAAACAGCAAATGAGGGAAATCCTGAGGCAATACCAATCAGAGTAAAATAAAAATGAGAGAATAGATGGATATAGGGAGACATACACTCATGGAAAAGTATTTTGATGTAAAAAAAGAAAAAATCCAATGTGAATTAATCCTTGTGGCCACTACAAGTTAATTTCCTTCCCATGTGAACCCTTTGGTAGTAAAGATGACATGCAACACCCCTCCGAAGAGGCACTCAAGTTTACCACCTCGTAATACATGGGCCTAGGCTGCAGCCTAATGACCCCACATGGTCATGGGTGAGTGCAGCAGTGCCTGTCCATATACTGCAAGCAGAGAGAAGGAGGCAAAGGGAAGGGAAAAGATCTCTCTCCTCTACCTTGGGACTATGCAAGCAGTTTTCTCATTAAAATATAAACCTAGTAGCACAACATACCTGCTCAGCAAGGCCATTAAAAGGGTTCAGACTTCACAGAGGAAAAAAAAAAAAAGCATGTACATGCAGTGGCACATATCTGTTTGTGTCAAACACCCTGGTAACCATCTGCAACACCTGTCATCTAGCTCATGTGGTCCTGGTTTTCCTACACAGAAGTTTGGGCCATGGCCCCAAGTAAGGAGAATTCCCTTTTGCCCTGGCACAGCCTCATAGCCTCTCAGCAGAAAGAAAGAAGCTGTGAGAATGACACAAGAAGGACATGGTGAATCAGCAGCAAAGGCTGCAACCAGGTCCCATTGAGCAGCATCCTGCAGACAGCTTTTGAGTTCGCTGTGCAAGTAATTCAGCTGGTTGATTCCCACTCACCTCTAGGCCAAGCTTAGCAAGTACAGCATATGTCTGGGGACAAGACTGGGCAAGAAGAGCAGAGTGGAGCAGGATGTGGGTACATGCATACTGCATGTGTGGGCAGCTTGCACACACTCCTCCCTTCCGCTTATCACATGCATCCCTTCAAGGGATGGGTGTTTTATGTTTGCTTTTTCTTTTTCCCCTGGGTGTGCAGGGGGAGAGAAAGTGAGCAGCCATCCTCCAGCACTGACTCAGACTGGTCCTTGTTCGCAGAGCACTATTAAAGTACCCAGAGAACAGAGAGTTTTTCCACAAAAGCACACTTTGCTGACAATCTAGAAAGGTTCAGTCTGGAAAGGACTGAGCAGATGGAGCAGTTTGCTGTCCTTGCAAGTCAGCAAAAAGGATAGTAGGAAGAAAGGCAAGTGGAAGGGCAGAGATTTCTTGTTTAAAGGTGTTGAGAGGAAAGATTTGGTGAGAAAAGAGAAATCCAGAAGCACAAATCAGAGTTACAAGGTGCCTAGGAGGCAGTGATTTCACTGGTGTGGGAATATGCCCTCACTTGCAGCAGCAAACTGTGCAGAGATCAATGCTGGGATGGCTAAAAGCCCTCTGTTACCTGGTAAAGATTATTCCTCCTGCAACCCCTGTGTTTGAAATATTACCTCATGTCCTTACAGAGGGATCCTGTGGCATTTTTCACAATGATGCCAACCTGAAGTCACAGACAGACTTGAGGACAGCCAATAGCCAGCAAGCATGCAGAATGTGACTGAGTCCTCTACAGGTGTTGTGGTTGTCAGAGTACTTGTCAAAACAGATCCTGCCACCTCCCTCCCTCACACTTAACAGTTCATAGGAGTCCTTAGAGGCTCTGCAGCAATGTCAGGGTAGGGTGGTTGAATTTATATAGGGCGGCTTCCAAACTCCAGAGGATAGCACAGTGCCAGAAAACTGCACCAAAGCCCAAATGCTAAATAAAGTAAATTCTCACTATGAAACACAAATACCAAAAAATCAGCATTCATTTAGAAAAACACAAGCCACCACAGTCTGAGAAAAAGCAGATATAGTTAAAAGGAGCAATGTTGAAAGTAATTACAACAGAAGGGCCCCACGATGGATACAAGGAATACAAGGTTAGACTTGAGCATACACTGCATTTTGGAAATGTTGCCTAAGAGCCAGAACATCACTGCTGTGAAGCTTTATCTCATTACCATTCTTCCCCAAACCAGGATCTCTGCTTGGATTTCATCTTCCGTTGGAGTGAATGTGGCATGGCAGCACATGGTAGAAATTAGCAAGAAACCACTAAAGAAAATGAGGCACCCCAGCTTCAGCTACTCTGGTAGCAATTTCAGATGTAAATATCTCAGTTTTCTACCGAAGTATTTGGAGTGGTGTTGAATTTTCCTTTTTCCCTTTTTTTTTGTTTTTGTTTTTAATAAAAGTCAAAACAGTTGCAGAACCTTTGAATAGAAATAGTTTATTTCATCAGAAAATAATTTTTCATCAAAAATTATGTTAGAAAATCTTGTCCTTAGCAGTCAATATATATTTGGATGAAAAAGGGCTCTGAGGCTTGAGATCTTGACATATGTTTGAGATTATACATTAGAATTTAGATGCTGTTTTTCTTCTTGAACTTTTTTCATTGTATTCCTTCACTGATCACTTTGCTTTTTCTAAAAAGCAACCGCTGTAATTTTACTAGAACACTAACAGTGAGAAAACAGCCCTCAGCAGAACTTTAAAAAGGAACCCATAGACAAAATACCAGAGGAAAGAGATGCACCAGACTGTGCAGTATTATCTTAAGTAAAACAGTGAAACTTGCTGTTCTATTTAAAACTAGAAGCACTAGAAAATGTACATATCCTACCATAACAATGTCACATAGTCATCAGAAGTAGCTCTTCCCTAATGAGGGTTTTCTCTGACCTATGGCAAAGGGATCAGACGCATTAAGCAAAAGCCGTGCAGCCCAATACATGAAAGCCCCCTTCAGTCTCAGCCAGTCTGCAAAAACCACACGAACACGCGGCTCATTGACAGCACTCCAGGGGCTCACACCACGCATGGCACTGACTTATCTGTAGAAGGGAGATGAAGTGCAGCCAGGCGATGTATTCTGCCTTTCTCCTGGAAAAATATCACAAATCAAATTGTTTTCCTTTGCTGCACAAATCCTTTCACCTCAGTTGAGTAAGCTAATAATTACTAATGTACAGAGTTCACATCTGAGTTTGCATGTGCCCCTTTTTTTGCTGACTGCAAATTGGGTTTGCCTTTCCAGCACTTTCAGCAAGATGTTAAACCTGTTTCAATTGCAAAAAAAAATATGCCATTTGCCTCCTCCAGTTTGGATGTTAGAGACATAAATATCTCTGAGAGTTTGGGCACGCTGCCCATTTTTCACTGCTTACTTTATGTTAGGAATATGAGTGGAACAGCCAAAATAGTGAAAACCAATGATATTATCTTGTAAATGATATTACTTAGAAAAATAAAATAATAATGTAACATGTAATAAAATGAGCAGTGGTAAGTAAGAGAATAAACCATGCAAAATATCAAAACAAACCTAGTGTAAACATTTTGGCCACCGTGCTCTAAATGGTAAAATGCTGCTTTTAGAATGAAAATTGTCTTATCATATTGCTATTGCCCTAAAGTAATAGAGCGCTGCCCTCCAAATATCCTGAGGAAAAAGATGTGGAGACCAAAACAGGAGAATACACATTTGTCCTGAGAAGTGTGGCTTATAGACTTTGCACACAGGGCTTGGATTGCTCCAAGAATAGTGCCCTTTTCTTTCATCAACTCCCCTGGCCTAAAAAAAACTGGCAAAGATAAGGCCAAATTTTGTCTTTAATGTGCAATTGTCCATGTGACTTTAGAGAAGAGATGATTAGTCTAGAATTTTATACTGAAACTATAGCTTTGAAAACATGAACAATGACTTAAAAGCACACCTCAGCCTCATGCTGAGAGTCTTAACTGATGCACAGGAATTTGTAGCAACAGCAATGACAGGTCTCCAGTATAGTTATATCTCTGAAAATGGTACATACATTAAAGTAACTGTCATAGAAACTTCTGCTTCAGAATGTGGGAAAACCTGGCTGACACCACTTCAGAGGAATAGCAGAAAGATAGGTGAGCATCACCTCACTCACATGCTGGCAGTGGTTTTCTAGAGGTACATGTAAATCTATTGACATTAGGCAAATAAAATCCAATTTAAGTGTCCTCAGGAGAAAATATTCAGTTATAAATTACAGTATGAAGAAGCAGCAAGCCAAAGAACTCTGTTGTCCCAGGAGCTCTCCTGCTCACCAGGAGGAAGGTATGGGAAGAACAATGAGCTCTGCTTTACCTGCACAGTATACACAGCCAGAGCAGCCTGTGCATGCTGGGTCCAGAAACCACACATTGGGGCCTTGGGAGCATCCTACCGTCACTGATGTCTGCTAACACTCACTGCTATTGTTACCTGTGTTCACTGAGTACAGGAGCATGATCCGTTCCCTACTCCTGCTGGCCGCACTATTCCTGATACAGGCCAGGATGCTGTTGGCCTTCCTGGCCACCTGGGCACACTGCTGGCTCTCATTAAGCCAGCTCTCCACCAGCACCCCCAGCTCCTTTTCTGCTGGGCCGCTCT
Organism: Nycticryphes semicollaris; assembly: GCA_013400055.1. Taxonomy (NCBI): domain Eukaryota; kingdom Metazoa; phylum Chordata; class Aves; order Charadriiformes; family Rostratulidae; genus Nycticryphes; species Nycticryphes semicollaris. Next base: position 695,877 of record VXBJ01007286.1, read on the forward strand.
TCAGCCACTCTTCCCCAGGTCTGTAGTGCTGCATGGGGTTGTGATCGAAATACAGGACCCAGAACTTGGCCTTATTGAACCTCATACAACTGGCCTCGGCCCATCGATCAATCCAACTTGCCCAGGTACCTCTGCAGAGTCTTCCTACCTTCAAGTAGATCAACGCTCCCACCTAGTTTGGTTTTTGTCTGCAAAGCATAAGAATATAGAAGGCATAAGCATACAGAAGAGAAAAATTTTATGTACTCTTTTTCTTTAGCTTCACTTGCCAGTGTTTTAACACTGAAGTTGATAACAAATACCTACTGCCTTCCCTGTGAGCAGGTGCATGGTTTAAAGCTCAGCCTGATATATCATTCACTACTGTACGTAAACGTAAAGATGCATGTATGTAAAGGCGTATGGTCCATTTGTGCATTATTAGTCTAATTTATAGAAAGAAATTTACACAATAAAATCCTCCCCTGTTAATGGCACTTACAAAATTTATCACAAAGCAGCAATGAAACATCCAGAGTTCTGCCAGCAATGTAATATTAATCACATATTTGCTAGGCTGCCACAAAACAACACAATTCAGAGTTGTCCAGAATATTCAATATTGCAATGAAAAGCACAAACTGTACTTCAAATATGTCTTCACTATGAATGCATTGGTTCATTTACCTTAACAATGTGAACGTGCTCTCATTATTATGTTCAACTTGATTAGTGTGTAGTCTAACATTTAAAAGTGCACTTCAGATGGAAGAAGGTATGAATGCATGATTGGCTCCTAATAAATTGAGCAACCCCCTAATGAACTGTGAGGGATCTATAAGAAACTGGTAGACACTAGACATAGACACTCAGAACCAGCAAAAAAAGTGGTAACAGCAAAAGGAAGACAGAGTACAATTTCCTAAATACATTTATGCACTGTGCTGTAATGCTCAATGCTGTCTGAAGTAGAGCAAATAGGAAGGTGCACAGTTCTAGGAAAAAAACATTATTAGAAATTTGCAGAGGAAAGGATCATTGCTATTAAAAACCAACATGTAAATGAGCACTTTGGCTGCTATGATTTGGAACCATGTTACACAACTGTACGCTATAATGGAGCAGAAAAACAACATCGCCTATCCACTGGTGTCCAGGCAAGTTTTGTGTGAGTGACATTGTCATACAAAATCAAGTCAGAAAAAAAGTGAAATCTGTATACAGGGGAATGGGCGGATTTAATAGGGAAGATGAAATAAAGAATTTATCTGAGGAACAATAAAGTGAAGTACAAATCCACAGCCTCAAATCCAAATCCATAGGAGTTGACAAAGAACTATTTTTTATGAAATAGGAATATATAATTACTTGGCAATTCAGCTAGAGTACATACAAGAAAGAGTGACCAGAAGAAACATTGTCTTACTACTGAAATGTATGAGGCTGCAAAATTCTTCTTTGTGGAAGAAGTAAAAGTTCCTCTTTGGGAGACACTACAACTAAAGCTATATAGTAAATTAAGGGTGGGAGCATGGGGTGAGTGGGAAGTCACCTCTGAATTCTGCACCTTTGTGTTACAGTGAGAGCCTTACTGCTCCCCTCATCCAGGTATCCAACTGTCTCAGAAATGACATTATATGACATTTCAGCTTTATTTTGTTTCTTTATATACTTAATCTTTGCTGGCTGGACATTTAAGCATAGTAGGTGGTTTAGCTTTTTTTTCCCCTGACTCCCCTTGGGGGCGTGGGGGAAGTAATTATAAGACAGGTAAGTAAAAAAACCCCACAGGCACTTTTTTTTTTCCCCTGAAAGGAGTAGTACTCCATCTCTAGAAGCCCACACTTCATATGAAAATGAGTGTTCAGCTGGGTTGTGTGATGTTGTACACCCACAAAACAATGTATGACTGGACCACAGAGATGGCAGTGAGTTAGCTGCAGTGTGGCAATGTTTATATATCTGGGGCACTACTACATGAATACCTCTGTTCTTTTCTAACCATGATTCCTGCCTCCCTATAGCTGACAGCTACATTCTCCTGTCATTGAACCAGTAGTTATGGAAAAAGGGTTTAACATTTGTAATATTTTCTTTTTCAATTATATCCTACTGGTTAGAAAAATGGACAAAGCCCAAATCCAAAAAGCCACAAACCTAAATAAATACCCACATGCAAAACATAGTTCTGCAATAATTTGCTTACCTGGGGAGATACACTTCATCAGAAGGTAACAGCAGGATCATCTACTATGATCTCTTTTCATCTCTTATGAAAACTGTAAGTATTAAACAGGACTCACATAAATCTAATGACACACCTGCACCTGGCCAAAGCTGTGTTTTCTCCTAGGAAACAAAGAAATAGACCCTGTCAGCCCACCTCCAGTTTGCAACAGCAAAACAGGAATAAATGGTATCCCTTTAAACTCTACAGAGACAACAAAAGTAGTGACAACGGGTTTAGTATTGATGCTCTTCAGCAGCATCTGCTGGTTACCACTAGTAGGGCAAACACCTCCTTCAAAAAGTGAGAAGGTACCACTGGGTAGAGAGGCATGATTTCCCCCATGCTGGAATGGCCCACTGGACAAGGTGCGGGACTGAGCTTAAGGAAACAAGGGCCTACAAACAGACTTGAAGTGTAACTTTGGGTAAATTGCGCCATGACTCAGTTTTTCATCCATGACAAAGTTGGTTGGGAACCTCAACTGATTGGACTAGCTGATCTTTCAAGGTCCCTTCCAATCCATGATATTCTGTGCTTCTGTGAAAGCACTTGGCATTTTATGGTGCTGTTAAACATTCACAATTGTGACTGTTACAAAGAAAGGGAAAACAGACAGGAGAATATTTGATGCAGAACAGAAGCCAATATTTGCAGAAGATACTCAAACAAGGAGGAAATATATTTGTTTGGACAAGAAACTACAACTTTCCTTCAGGAGGAAAAATAACTAGAAGGCATGAACTGTCTGGATGTTAATATGGTGTATCATATGCACATAAAGCTGTAGAATGGTTTGCATGGCTACCTCTGTGTGGTAAACAACATAAATCCACTAGTAAATCCATACTCTCTGTATTCCAAGCAGCTAGATTTCTGAGGGACTAATGGCTTTTTTTCTCCCTCCACTCAGAAAAAGCTTGGAATATTTTCCTATGTGAACAATCTCTTTCTGCTTGAAGAATAACCTTTTTGTTTAGTCCACTTTGAAGTGGACTAAATTATACAGCAGAAAGCCATTCATTGAAAAAACCAACCACCTACCATTGTGAAAGGCAGTGTGGAAGAGCTATTTCAATTCACACCCTCTCCTATGTCACAAAAGCTTCCTTAGCCAGGTGAAACCCACAGTGTTGGTGGACCTAACTGAGGACATCCCTAGACAGTACAGGGTAGAGTCCATCTCTTTCTGAAAAGTTTAGGTTAGATACAGCAACAGTTATGGTGCCCTCCCAACCTCCTCACTTCTGCTTCTCCAGTATTAGAAAATTGCTTTCAGTACCTGGCCAAATCTGAGCCATTCCTTTGCCACACACCACATTTGAAGAAATAAAACTCTTGTCTCACAGTGGAATGATCTTTCATCAGCCTGGCAACAAAATCTTCTGTCTATATACTGCCAAGCATTTCTGGGTGAATATAACTGCAAACTACCTAAATAACTGCAAACGTCCTCACTTAACAGAAATAATCTTGTTTTAATAGTTGAAAATAAGCAAAAAATCCCAAACAAAATCCTTTCACAACATCCTTTCTGGCACTCCTTGTAAATGGGTATTGCTTTCTGGGAGGGAGACATTGACAAGAGGGAGACAAAAGCCAAATGAACATGGTACAGGCCTAAAGAGAAGGTGGAAAGGACACTGTGGCAAATCTGGCATACAGCTTTGGAGAAACCACTCAGTGCTTCAGTCTTTCTACAAAACAAGACTGATGATGCATTTTGGTAATCACAAAGTAAGACAACAAGTTCTAAGGGACCAATGTTACTGCCATTGCTACTTCCCAAATTAGCATAAAAGGTTGGCTAGGTCATCAGCTCCTTGGGGAAAAAATAGCCAAAGAAACGGGAGCACAGGTATTCTGCCTGCCACGCAGGTGGTGCAGTTTTAGGTTGAGTCAACCTTCCTTTGTGTTAAGCACCATTAGAACTTCACATCTTCTCATGGCCCTACATTTTTGGACAGTTGTTGGATAAAGGCCAAATCAGCTGGTCAAGTAACCACGACCACCAAGTATAACTATGCCTCTGGGCCCACTACAGCTTTGTGGCTCTTGGGATGTTTCAGCTACAATGCCCTGGGGGCAGTGGCAGCAACTACATTGTGTCTGCTCTTACCTAATCCAGTTTTTATGACTCACAAAAACTCATTTGTGTGTGAGAATTACTGCCTTTTCAATTGACAGTGAGGGAGCAAAAAATCCTCAAAAGAAAAGCTTATCTACTTACATTATAGTCTCACGCATTTTACTACGTGTTTACTGTCAGAACATGTTGCAGTTAAAATCTGAATCTCTGCCAGACTGCTGACAGACAGAATATGATCTATCTTAAGATTTTTTTTTGGTGAAGTGACAACTGCTAGTCTGTAAATACTGTGTGCAATAATAGAAACACTAATTTGACATAGCTATATGTTTCAAAAATGTTTGTACTTTTCTTACATTTTTCACTCTTTTTGCAATTCCAGTCAGCAAATGCATGATCATTGATGCCTGAAGTTGCCACAGCATATTTTAAGATACACAAATTATAGGAAATATTTATTTCACTGCTGTTGTTAAAATGGTGTCTTGTTGTCTGGTAGCTTTAGATTTACCTATAGTTGCTCTTAAAATCAAACACAGACCTGAAATTTCTACACACATGATGACAAAGGACAGTGAGGAAAATCAAAGCAAGTGAGGACAGTGGAAATCTGATGTACTTTTCCAGTTAATTACAAGGTTTGTCTCTCAATGAAGCACACAAAACCAAACAAGACTGAAGCAAATAGTAGAGCTCTAGATTCAAGACACACTAGAACTTTCCCCAAATTTCACAGTACAATTTCTTCACTCCCCATGTTTTACACAGCATGTTTAAACTTAGACGTTTTTAAACTTCAAAATGATGCCTATACTGCAGGGGACTTAACTGGCAAGTGCAGGGCATCCTAGGGCATCCTCTACCATATTTCTCATTTCTATCTCCTGGAGCCCAATTCTTCAAATGACAACATCAAAATCATTATATTCTATTGCCTTTCATGGCTGTTGCAGTTTTCTCATATTACCCTGCCTGTTTTAGAGCATACTGTAAGATAGCATTGGATTATGTATTGAAAGTCCTTAAACAAAAAAAAAAATGTTACTCAAAAAAGCCTCTTTATCTTAATTGTATCTGCTAAGTTGTCAATCATTATATCCATCCCATTCAAAAACAATTAAAATTATTAATTTGTATTGGTTTTAGTGGAGCTGTGTATGAGAGTCATTTTTTGCTGCGATTCCTTTAAACTTGCATGTGTTAAAGGAGAATAAATGTACATTTGCAGGATGGCAAAACACAGTCACCAGAAAATCTTAGACTCTAGTCAGCCCTATTCAACTCTTTTTTTTTTTTTTCCTCTTCACTGAGCTTTGCATAAAGCTAACCCAAACCCACATGGATTTCTATAATATCCAAAAAGAATGACAATGAGTGATGTGATGTAGGTGGAAACTGCCTGAAGAAACCTAAATTGTAACAGGAAAAAAAATTGACATTTTAGATTTTAAATGTTACACAGTTTTTATAAAGCTTCAGTCAATTTATTTTATTTATTCTAATGAAGAGCATTACAACTGCTTTACTGCACTGAAGCAAGCATCGATCACACCATTAATCACACCTTGTGAATAGTCACAAATCAAGTTCTAACAGCAAGCACTGAATCAGGAGCAATGAAGCATAAACTCCTTCACAATTTATGATCTCTCCAATTGCATCTTTTCAACCATTAAATTGCAAGATACCATAAATTTTTATCTTCTTCACTTCAGTCACATTATTGATTCTGCCTTGTGAAATATAGAATAGCTGTAAATCTAGGCTATTGAATTAAATTTAAAGTCTTGACTTCAGAAAAGAAACCCAACACACTGCCATGGCTGTTAATTTACACTGAGGAACAAATGATAGAAACATTAAAATTTAAATGGACAACAGGGATTTCAAAGAGCCATAGTTCTGTCAATCCTAGTCCTTGTCAACCTTGAGGGTTTTTCTTTTAGCAAAATTTCAGATCGCAAAATATAATAAAATAGAAGCTTTGGGTGGATGCAGAACAGATAATTCTTGCAAACAGGTAAATGATGAAGAGGCTAAATCAAAGCTACTGAATAAATGTGTAGGCTTAAAATAACTCCACTGAATTCAGCACAATTTACCTAACTATAAGGCTGAGGTGCTTTAATACAAATAAAATTGGCATACTAGTGATAATATGTCTTTAATTGTCAGGTCCCTAGTGAAAAGGCAGATTGCTTTAATGTATCTGCAAGATTCTCTTTAGGAGAGCACAGGCAGGTACTTCAGGGAACTGTGTGTCCATCAGAAATCAAAAGAAAGATCCACCCAGGTGGAAGCCTCTCTGGATGGGTGGGAATAAATGCAGATAGAAAGGGAAGCACTCAAGGAACTAGAAGGATGTTAAAGTAGATCTGGAATATATCACATTGGAAGAAAGCAGAGGGTGTGACCTGGATTTCCAGGGTACTGCTAGAGAAGGGAGAGTTTCCTTATGCTGTTGTGGGTTGCCCCTGTGAGAACAGAGCCTGGCCAAGGTCAGACACTAGATGTTTGCTCCTTCTGCTGCTCCACATGCCCTGGCTGTCCAGGTGTCTGGACTTAACTCACCGTCCTTTCCCAGCCTTTGAGGTGTTTCGTTCTACTGCTCCAGTCTACCACAGTTGGTTCCCTAAAAGCTCTTTGCCTTCAAGATGAAGGCCTTACTCTAGCACGGCAGAAGACTTTCCCCTTCCTGGGAGCCAGGGACAGGCAGGACCCATGGTCACCCATCAGCTGTACCAGAGAAAGGAGAAGGGACCAGGACAGTGAGGGAAGCAGAACTAAGGGCACAGCCAAGGTGGAGCTGGCAAGGCAGGCAGGCAGCCCTCCTCACTGGGTGTGCAGGGTGTGGATAGGGGAATTTCATTGCCAGGAGCAGTTCCATGGTGGGATTGCTGCCAGGAGCAAGGCCCCTTGAGCTTCCAGTGATAGCTGCCTGCTTCCCTCGCAGCTGTGTGTGGAGGAGGCTGGGGTGGAGGCAAGGGTGGAGCAGCTGAGATGAGAATCTGGGAAACCATTCAACCTAAACATGTTGACTTATTTAGAAGTTGCCTACAGGTACTTAGTTGTCTCTTGAGCCTAATCCTATATATATTTAATCCTATAAATCAAATAAACAAATGGGGTGGTCTGAAGAATTTGTAGGATCAGACATTGGAACTGAGGGTGGGGCCGTCCTTATCTGTCTGGCACGTACGTACTCAGCAGTAACCTCCATTTCCTCCATCAGCTTTTTCAGCCCATGAGTACTGTTATCTCCTAATTCTTTGCATACAGAAAAATTTTGCCAGATGTTAATTTTGCAACTGTTTTTACGCCTTAACTTCAGCTCACTATTTTCCTATCTGCATATCAGCTTAAGAGTCAAAAAGAAAATCCTTAGGGAACTGGAAAGTAATAATTACAAAATTGCAATTCAAACTTACCTCTATTACTTCCACAACCCACTGCTAGCATCACGTTACATTCTCAGTACAATATCATACCATAATAGATCATATTATTTCAGGCAAAAAGGTTATTTGGCAGCACACTTTGCAGAGGTACAAAAAAAAAATCAGAATTTATAACAAAAATGTGTAATAAATTCTTACAAACCCCAGAAAGCAGTGTTGGTGACATTATACTTATATCCCCAACATGCTAAATACACTATGTTCCTGGGCTGGCATTTTTCACTAGGGAAATGAGTACTCCCTACTTGGGACTGATATGGCCCTTACTGAGAAATGAGTAACTGTGTGCTGTGTCACCATTTACCCAGTGCCAGCAGCAAACATCTCCATTGTGCTTTTCATCAGAATAGCTATTGCTTTCTAGCCCAAGGAGTGATGCACTTCAGTGCTGACTGAGCCAATGCCCAGCAGAATTCTTCTACATAAAATGTAGACATACATGTACAAATACGAAGTATTTTAGAAGTTAAATTCAGATTATTTACAGTCAGACACCCAATTCAGTATAAACACAGTTCGTTCTGTGGATTCTGTGTTGTGTTAGTGCCATAAAGCTTTGCATTCCTAGTGATTGCAGAGCTGCTCTGTTGATTACTGTCACTTGGACTTCAACGTTATAGACAAAACATGATGCTGCTTCTATTACTAGTTGTATTAAAATAGTTCATATCTGGAGACGACTATCCACTTCCCTTTTAACATCTGAATTTTTTTCAGACCAAAGAGTAAGCTTGTATTAGGTCAGGGAAGTAAATGAAGAGGAAACTGTATTGCTCTTTTTGCTTTGCTCCATCAGTTCTTAAATTCCATGAGATAATCAATTAACAAGAAAACAGAGCAAAAGCTGAACACAAGGGACATGCTACTTTCAATAAATATTACTTTGGCAAACAGCAATAGAAATTACCAAATTTGAAATGGTCATAGGCTCAGCCTCATATCCAGAGGTTTAAGTACTTCTTGTCAGGCTTACTTCAAAATACTTTGGCTTGCTTTGGTCTGAAATTTGGTTTTAAAAACTGGAGAGAAGCTGTGCATGTCTGAAGTCTCTGTGTATCCAGTTTTGCTGCTGGCAAAATTTCCATGACCATAGTTTTTTCATTTCACTTCCTATTTCAAATAAAAAAATTAAAACCACAATCAACCAAAATGCGAGATTCCAACTATGAATAAACACAGACGTCCAAGAACAGACAGTGCTTGCTTGGGTCTTTTCATCTTTGATTGTGAATTAAAACTGCATCTAGATTAGTAGTACTTCCCATGCTACTATGGACCAAACTGGGAAAAAACAAGAAAACAAACTGAAGCCCAATAAGGAGATGGATGTGTCTCTCGCTAAACCCTCAGAAACATTTTGCACCTTAAGATTTGGGTTTCCTAGGAAAAAAAAAAAGAGCAACCCTCCAAAAAAAAAACCCAAACAAAAACTCCCAAAATGTACAAAACCTCCCAAACAATTAAAAAAAAAAAACCCAAACCAAGCAAACAAACAGGAAGGGTGTGGGGGAAGAAAGAACTGTCTAGCAGCAACACTCCTTTTGGTTGTTCAAAACTTAATCTCAGGAATCTTGAGTATCCCAGGAATAGTACGGCTCATGGAAACGAAAAACTTTTAACAGGAGAGAACTGTGAGGCGGCCACAGTGCGTGTATGCAGTTTGGGAAAACAGTGCAAAAAGCGTTGTCAAAGCTGGTGTTGCTGCATGAGGGACAAACTGCAGGGCCTAGGATATTCTGCTAGTACAAGAAGACATAGCAAGTGGGAAATCCTTAACCATGCCTAGGTTCTTGGTTTATAATACAGATGTACTATTTAATATAAAGATGACTCAACTGAACTTAAACATAACAAACCAACATGCTTTCTTCTTGTGGAAAAACACAAGTGACAAAGTTTTCTTCATACAATACCTGTTTTAGAATATGCTTCCTGTTATAAAGTTTAAAACCCAGACACTTGTATTTGCAAATGAAATACACTTCTCAGAATTGAGAAGACTGGCATCACCATGCAATCCTGTGAAGAACAGAAAGCCTTGAACAGAAAAACAAAAATAACAGAGAAGTTTTAAAGAAGTCCTCACAAACACTTCAGTAATAATGATATAATATAACAACAATCCAGCACTGCAGTCCAATTTTTAAATTTTACAGATAATAAGTTTTACAGCACTACCTGAGGTTTGTCAAGATACTTTACTGAGTGATTGATGGAAAAATGTTATGTTCCCATACTCAGAGCTGGGATTTGCGTGCCCAAGGGTAATAAGACATAATCTTTGAATTAGTTCTTAACACAACCACATACAAGCACACTGTAGTCTGAAAAAGGCCTCCCATTATTATGTGGGTAAATTCATAGTCCTGGTCCCCAGATATCCATCCTTTCTATATCTGGACACCATATCAGAATAATTCTTGTGTGCATGCTCTTTTCCTCCATGCTTCTAAGCAGCCAAGAACCCTATGGTAACCCAAAATCTGAAATTATATAAGTGGCTTCTTTTTCCTGACTATGGGAGGACAACCTGTATACTAGAATGAGCCCTCCATCGTGACAGAGTAGAGCTCTATGAGACAGCTCTGACTGCCATTTGGAAGGATGAGTGCTACAGCACCCCTTTAATGTTCCTTCTCCAGGACACAATGGTATTTGTTTGAAGGGGTGAAGAAGTATGCCAAGCAATGAAAAGGATGGATCCATTATGCAACAAGTACTCACTGTGGTATAAATCAGCAGGTGCTGAGGATGCTACAGGGTTTCCAGTAAAAGGTGTAATCAGGCCTTCTAGTGCCTATGACTAGAACCAGCAGTCTGTGAAGAAAGTGCACTGCTCTCTTCCAGAAAAAACAAGATTCCCTAAAGTTTTCCTTTGTCTTCAGAAGGATTCTGCCGTTCACAAAACTGTTCTCAGAAAGATGGCTAGGATTGTTCTCCTCTTTGGCCATATGTAGTCCCACCAGACAGGACTAAGAAACAAAAGTCATTACTGCTGGATATATAATTATTTTCTAAATATTTACAAGATGCATAAAAAAGATGTTTCTAATATGATCTGCAAATTACCATTTACTAAGCAACAAATTAATTAGCAAAATTTTCAGAGAATCTGAAAATCTTACACAGCAATATTTTAGCCAAATTTGAGGAAGATCTGTAGCAATCTGCAATAAAATCCTGACAAATAAAAACATAATTTCTACGAAACTGATGTTGGTACAGACACCAATACTTCATGGGGGGAAAATAACCCTAAACATAGAGAAAAATCCATCAGAATAAAGACATAATTATACATTGCTGGCCCAGAAGCTATACTAGGTCACATAATAACCATCTGCTGTATTTCTTGCTCATAAAGGGGTCCATTTTCACAACTGTAGATTTTCTGAGGCAGACTTTTCAAAATAACATGAAAAAACAGGCAAAAACTTTTTCTCTTCCAAAGGAAGTATCTTGACTCCAAATAATTTGTGGTCTAAGTACTGGCTATGGGTGGCAGCAGAATCTTGGAAAATGAGTGAATAAAGGCATATGGGCAACAGAAATGAGAGAGGATTGATACTTGCCTTTAAAAATGCGTGTATAAGATAAGCTTGGGGTTGATGAATGGTTTCTGCATATGCGACACTTTAGGGACTGCTGACGGTAGCAACTCTTGGGAGAGTGGTGGTGGTGAAGTGATGCTGAGAGCCAGACACTGTTGGAAAGCAAGAAATGAGGGGATACGCTCTGCTCTGTATGTTTGGCTGAATGTACCAGTGACTGCATGAGTCACACCCTTCACTTTGTAATTTTTGTCTGGTTGATTGATATGAGAACACCAAGGTATTTCAGTGAAGATAGATCTCAAACTCAGATATCAAAAAGATTCACCACAAATGTTCATCTTCTTTGTTATACAGCATTCACTGTCTTTGTTCTGACTGCTTTGAATATCCATTTTGTCATTCAGTAAATGTTTCCTTTTGTGCTCAAAACAAACAGCCTTTCTCCATCAGGCTGAAAGAGGATGGCATTTAAAGGTAGAGTCATTAATTAGGTAATCTTAGACTGAATGGTTACGTTACAAAAACATTTTACTTCCCAGCAGGGGTATTTCAGAGAGTGCTAAGCAAATTTTGTGAATTTTGTAATGGCTGTTTGGGCAATATGTATTCTCTCAAAACACTTATTGGTCATTGGTACAATTATTGCAATTCTAAATGATGTTAACATTGCAGAGTCAACCCTACCTGCTAAATATAGATCTGGTCAGTGTAAAAGAGAAAGCATGGCAAAAGCAGGTGGAAAAATCCTAAAAGGCTGAAGGTACAGTAAAACTGGAAAACGTCAAGAAGTTTGAACTTGACACTCAGCAAAAGATGGAAAGGACAGACCTACTGCAATTTTACTCTGTAGCATTTAGCATGCGAGGCAGGGTCATGAATGCGTATTCTTCGCCATGAAAGTAAATTAATAAATAATGTGATCTATTTAAGATACAATAACTGTTATTTACTACTTCAGATCTTCTGCATGGGTTATGACAATTCTTTTCTGATTATTGGCTAAGATAATATTTTATTACATCTCCCATTTGTTTGCTTGCCTAGACTTTAAGAGCTGAGTAGAGATAAAGTGTCGTTAGACCAAGGCAGAATGGCCAGCTGAAAAAGAAAAAAAGAATTTTGCTATAGGGCATGTGGAAAGGGCAAGAGAATACTCCTATCACACCCCTTGCACACTACCAGGCCCCAGGCTCTGCTTAGACTTAACCAACAGGCAGTGACCTTTCCCATGTGCCAGAATTAGACTAGCAGTCACTGCAGAATAACATCGCCCTGTTATCCTCTGCTATTACTGTCATGGATTTTAAACCGATGCAGAAATTCTACTGAAGAACTTCCAAATTCAAACTAAATAAATAAGTTTGAAATCAGACCTTAACATAGCCAGACAAGTTTCACAAGTTATGTTTCTCTGTAATGAGCTGCGTACATGTTAGAATCCCCCAGTTCTGCAGAAGGGGAAATCACAGTGTGCATACTCGATAATGAATGGGAACGATGCAGACGTTTACCATACTATGATTTTTATGATTTCATACATGCAATGTGCCTGACTGCTGAAGACTGCTTTCCTATTCAACAGCATGACAGGCAGATACCATGTTTTCCATGGCACTGTACATTTAGTTTCTTGGGAGCAAACTTGCATTACTGTATAATTAGACAGATATATTTAAGTGCACCTGCTGTGTCAATGACTCTTCTCCGTGCCTTGACATGTCAAACCTGAAATTAGCCTGTGCCTTCTAGAAATGTCTGTAGTAAAGGGTGAGAAGATGCTTTTCTCTGGGGTCAAATCCTGCAGGCATTGCACTTGAAGCAGTGAACTTGCATTTAGAAGCACTGACCCAATAATACATTGGCACAGTGCTTTATAGCCTTCAGCAGGGCATATATTGCATTAATTTCTTTACTATCCCAACTTTGAATGACCATAGAAGGATAAAATGGTGTTAAGTTCACACTGGCAGAGCAAACAGCTGCATATGCATCATACATAGGCATGCTCTCCTTACCTTTCTGTCCTCTCATCTATAACATCCACCTTTGAAAACCAGATTGGACAGTAAGGAGCAGAATGGAAATTTTACTGTTACCCATATTGTGCCCTTTCGAGGAATGGAAGTAATGTTTTTAAAGTTGCACTGCCAAAATACAAGGAACATACCTGTCAGAGAGGTTAATATTTGCTCTTTGCAAGTGTCAGTCCAGCTTTGCACAAACGCAGAAAAATGCAATATTAAAAATAACCACCACCACCATCTTTGATATAACAACAGAAGAAGTAACGACAAATAGTGGGAATTTATATTGATGCTGTAATTCTGTAATTCTGCTGTTGAATCAGATGGCAGAACTTCATCTAGCGTATTTACTTACTCAATCTTTTGGTTTAACATATTTAACTACATATGGCACTCCTGAATTACAGCATGAAGCTGAAAGTGCTGAGTGCTCCTAATTCCCATTGACTTCCCAGTGGAATGAAAAGAACACCTAGCCCTTTGCAGGGTGAGGATGTAGCATGTTTTTGCTCCTAGCTCTTCTGTAGTAGAATCTCCTAATGTGTATTCCAGATGGCTTCTCCTTGAAGTGCCATTTCTCCCAAGCCCGACCGTTAATAAACTCCCTATAGATTACAGTCTGGAGGCTGGGAATTTCTGCTTCACTCTGCAGCAAAAAAATCTGTAGGCACTTTAATCTGTGTATGGGTAGTTGCAGAGTTATTACATATACCCAGTGAAGGCTGCACTTTATTGAACAGAATCCTTAAAGATTAGAAATGTTACTGATTCAGCTTGGTGTACTTATTACCAGTGAGATGACTTAAACTCACCAGCAGCAACTAGTTCGTTAGCAATGAAACAAACACACCAAAAAGATACAAGACAATTTTAATGCTGCAAGAACTAGTCTCAAATTCAAGTACAAATGAAACCACCTGACTGTGTTGGCTCACTTTCAACACGCCAGTCTCCCTGACTTTGCCAAAGAAATGTTCCGAGTCTCACACTGTGAACGACAGAATATATGACTCCAGTGGCCCATAAAAAGAAGCAGAGAAAATGTAAAGCTGGCAGACAATGTCATCTACCGGCAACAACTGTATGACTTGATAAATCTTTTCTGTTGTTTCTGCTCCAAAGGTACAGCTTCAAGACCAGAAATATTCATAACTACACACATGCACTGCAGTTAAAATGTGCTCTTGTATATTTTATATTCCTAATGAAAAAAATGGAGGGCTAATTTCACACCTGACATATAGGTATGACTCAACAGAAGTCAATCGAACCGCATCACTTGCTGAAAGAATAAATTTAACCCAGAGTTCTTGTTTCATTTTAACTTATCAAGAAAAACTCAGTGCTAAAATTAGCTTACAGTAGAAGTCACATGATCACATGAATAAATCTCTTCCTGCTAGTTCTGTGAAGATGCCTCTGGCTGTGAACCATAGCCATCTGTGGGCAATAATCCTGTCTATCTAATAAATATCAGGCAAAGTCATAAATTACGTGAGGCTGCACTGTATATTAGAATAAAGGAACAATGACAGATGGCAGAAAGCCCATGAAGTCACTGCAGGAGTGAATGTAAGTGTGCAAAAGGTAGTGCAGGAACGGCTAGGAAATGTAGGTACATATAGTCTTCAAAAATATTTTGCAAAGAGTAAATAAATGATAAGTAAACTGCAAAATATACAGGTAAAGTGCTGCCATTTCACAGAAATGGAAATGCACCTGTATCTTTATGCCCTGCTCTTTATAACCACTAAGTCCTCCCTTCCTCTCCTTGTAGGACCTGGAGAGCCACACAGTCTGAAAGACATTTTCAAGAGAAATTGTCTTCAGGAATTATGCAATGCTCCATGTACTTTCTCTGCCTGGGAAGTGAAAGTGGCACAAAATGAAGCAGAGCAACAATGTGGATGGAAAATACCTATTAGGAACAGCTCTAAATTCACCTGTCTTTTGGAAAAGGTAGTTTTTCCCAGGCACCGCAGTAATTGAACTGGAATATGTGAAATTTCAAAACTATTAGAAACCCAGATGATAGCTAATTAAACTGGCAAAGAACTTTAGATATTGTGACCTGACCTTCCCACCTTAAGTCTGTCTATAGCCTTAAAAATGGAAAATAACTTTCCATCTAAAATTAAACAGTCTTTTTGTGGCAAGCTAGCCTGATGCTGTCATTAACCTGATAATTTTATTTATGGACCCCAGCCTAAGTCAAGTGTATTCACGTAGACAGTGTCACGTTTGGATACAGTAGCTAAAGTTTCTGCTCAAAAATGGCTAATTTCAAGCCCTGGAAGTCATAGTGAAACACCTTCATTACTTGGTACCAATAGAACTTAATGAAAAAAGCAAGAATTATTGTCATTGCCCCCTGCTTGTTTTTAAGTAGCTGCAGTGTTCGCTGGAACAAGGCTCATGGACTGGCCAAGTAAAATAAATTTTTTTCCCAGAAAACACTACAGTGGTTTGTGAACTGAACAAATAAATCCTTATGCCCTGCATATCTTGCACAATATGCATTAAAAGAAAACACCTTGATGATTTCAGGTATGCTGCATATCATGGGATCAAGGAAATGGACATTTACCATTTTAACCAGATTTTCATCTGCTTCTACCTCCTCTACTTACATGGTTTTCTTTGACTCTAAAGATTTTCTTTGTTACTCCTAAGTTAGAGGATTTTTTTCCCCCACAGAACATACGGACAAATAGGACTTAAAACCATTCTTTTGAAAGTGGGAAAAAAAATTCTTTAAACTATATTTGCTCAACGTTAGCCTCCAATCACTTAGGTTAAAGATTTCATAATGTTTCATATGCTGGTTCTCGAAGAGCCCTGGCAAATACATCAATGGAAACTTAATCTTGATGGAGCCCTTCAGGTTTTTGTATGACCATTTTAGTGACTACTGGCAGATTTTGTATATCACTGACTTCCCACACTTCTCCCTACAGCCATTTACCCTACTCATAACAATGATCCAAAGCCACCGCAGACTTCATAGGCACTACCTTAAGTGGAAATCCCAACACACTGGAATGTTAATGAGTTTATCCCATTTTACACACAGGATTTCTGCAGGATTGGGGTCACATCTATGCTATAGATTTGAATTACACGTGAAAATCCAGTGTCTGCTTTCCAATAGCACTTACAATAGTGTTGCAAAATATTGGATAATTGAAATCTTTCAAAATCCTTCTGGAAGACTGAAATATCAACAGTTACCAAAACTGAAGAATGCACTATTATTATTCCCCCAAAAAGAAATAATACATGGGAGTTTTATCAGCCTTTAAGCAGTAAACAAAATGCACTGGAACATTCAAGGCAATTTCACTGGTTGGAAGAGTAATCACCACCCAGAAAATTAGGACAAAATTTTCTGACTGAACCACAAATTAACTTCACTGCATTACAGAGCTGAGCAATTACACTTTAGATCACACTTTGCAAAATCTGAGACATTCATTAAAGGACAGGTGACAGTTTAAGGCAGTTACAAATCTCCTCCTAGGGCACAGGGATCACGTGGTATGTTTAAGTCATCTGGGGACTGTAAAGGGAAAAGTCGTACCCATCTGCCCCCTATTCACACCAGCCAGCAGGCAGAAGCCAGTCCAAAGTACATACAGATATATATTAAAAGACATGGTCATGGCTGCTGCTGTGTCCTCCTACTTCTGAGGGCAAAAATTTTCCAAGCAAAGCTTTGGAAACTCCCAGAGTTGAGACTTTTACATTGAACAATGCATTAAGAATATATGGGAGGGAAAATCCTGTGCTGGCAGATGGGAGGACTGGATTAGCTACAATGGCCTGTTCCATTTTTAAATTCTATCATCAGATTTGTCCTCAAGTACAAACCCTCTAGGAGTTTCTTGGGGGCGGTCCATCCCTCCACAACCCCTACTGTGGGCTCTGGCTTAAAAGCCACAATAGAGTCCTTAGAATCTAACAACAAGAGCTATTCTAGGCGCTGGTTAGGAAAATGGGATTTAAAGGAAGTTTCTACTATTGTGCAAAATTAGGGCAAAAAATCTCCTTTCAGATAAGCAACAAAGTATATCAATTCCAACAGTTTGCTCTCCTGCTGTTGTATCCATCATAAAGAAAGACAGTCTTTCTATAGTGAATAAAGGTGATCGTCTAATCAATTAAGATTTCATAGAAAATACGGAACAATTCAGCCGTCTGCCCCACCCTCTTCCCAGGTTGAAACAAGACCTTTCCACTTTACTCTGCATGTCACTTTTGTTAAAATGACAGGCACCTCACAGAAAACACCAAACATACATGTAGAGAGGGAAGAATTCCCATTTTGAGATCCACCATACAAGTGAAGGTTTTTGAGCTGTGAATTTGATTGCCGTATGCATCGGACAATTGCTTATATAGCATGATAGGTATCGTTTTCGTATATGTAGTTATTCCTGTATTACATTCTAATCATGATTACATGTATTTTGATTTCACCAATATAAAGAAAAGATGCTTATGAAACTGATGGAAAGTGTGCATCACACAGAAGTACTAGTAATACAATTCACGGACCTCACTATTGTTCATGACTGTTCAGTCATTCAGTTGAATATGGTCAATATCTCCACCAAGGACAATTTATTTCAGGCTACCTTGGACTGTACAGTTTGGGTTTTTTTACATTTGATGAAAATGGGCCTTTGAGCTGAAGTCAGAAAGTTGATTCCCTTTAGCCAGAATCATGTAATATGTTAATCATTCATTTATCCAATTTAACTTGAAGATATCCTAGAGACTTCCAACTCCTGCACTGAAGGATGAAGAAACCCGAATGTTCGTATATATTGATAGTCTTAACGCTAAAGTTCCACAATGACAATAACTTCATGTTGGTATAGGTTTTATGCAGCATCTTTAATCTCTAATGACAAGAACAATGCTAGAGCATAGCTACATTTTCACTTTATCTGGAAATAAGTTGGAAATATTTTCATGACCCTTTCATATTCAGAAAATATAAGTAGGAAAAGAGACATAAACATTAAGTGTAGAAGGTTAGCACTGAACTCATGATTCTAACACATTTTCTCTATTGATAGTATTTGTTTACATGGGTTTAGCTTAATAGACAAAAGAGAAAAGACAAAGAGAACAATAAATTAAAGAAAGCCCAGACTGGTGCCCACATGAGATGCAGAAAACATGCATGGACAAAAATATATGCCCTAAAAATAAACTATAAGATGATACATTACAATATAGGTAACATTACACCATACTTACCAAATCTATACAAACCCCCATCATTTGCATAATTTTTTGCACTAATTTTATTCAACTTACGTAGAGTTCATACTGTGATTCACAGAATCTGTTGTTCTAATCTGAGGTTATGTTACTAATGCTTTTTAAGTATTGAACTTGCAATACACACTGTTTTACCAAAATATTTCCCTTAAAAAAATCAAATAATTAGCAAGCAAAGCAGGTGGTTTAGGATGATATTTGAAAATAGGATTTATTTTAGCTGACTTTTCCTGTTCCAGCATTTCCAACCACAAAGATTCAGTCATAGCCAACAGTACTTCTAATTGTGAGAACTGAAAGTCACAATGTTTTCAAATTAAAGATTACTGATAACCTGGGACATATAGACAGATATATATTTCACAAACACCCTTATAGTATTAAAAATCCTACAACAACACCCCCCACACCTCCTGCCCCGATTTTTATTAAGGACTTTTTCCCTCCCCACAATTATTCTTGAGATTTTCTTTAAGGGTAGGAGAAGAACCCAGAGGTTTAAACTAAACTACTTCAGAAAGATCTGACTGACACACAGAAGTGGAAATTCTCAAATGATTGCTTTATTTATCTAGACAAGGTTGGGCTAGTGTTGACACAACATTTTCAGATGTTTTTAACATTTGATTGTTATGAAATATACACAGTGCCCTCAAAGCAGTTACTGCCCAAGCCCGTTCTTTGCAGCAGTGCTTGTTTTATGTAGCTCACTTGGGATTTACCTAAGAGAAGAGCTAAAAAGAAATCTAGATCAGATGTTCTAAACACATAATAAGAGAGGCAGACCTTAAGTACCCTAATGGTTATATCTTCCTGACATAAGGCAGACATCCCTACTGCAATTTCAATAAAATGCTATGATCTTAAAACACAAGGCAGCCACACGTGTTAGTAGGACTCAGTATAGTACCCCTATGCGACAGCGAGACTCTGCAATTGTACTGCAAGATCTGGCTTACCAGAACTGATGAAAACCCTATGAGATCAGCTTACCTCAGACTTCAACTAAATCATAAAAGTCTCTGATCCTAGGCTAGATAAAAATCTACAAAAGCAATCATTAAATGACTTACCACATTTCTCAGGAAGTACCTGCAAAATAAAAAAATAGATTAGAGTTTCCAGAACTAGCAGAGTAAATAAGAAAGCAGGGATTGCAGACAGAAGGGTCAGCTATATGTCTGGTGAGAAGGCCCAATAAGCCCTTAGATGTTAGAGTCATGAAACAGTGGTACAGAAGTAAAGAAAGAGATAGGGGAAAAAATCAAGAGGGCAAAGAGCATGAAAAACATAATAAGGGCCTTACTATGCCACAAATTGCTCTGTTATTCTGTTTCCCCATTTTGCATTCTGTTACTGGATCATCAGATACAGGGAGAATTCAAGCCTGGCGTGATTTGTTCTAGATTTCAGTCAATTTTTGAGAATTGTGTTGCACATGGGCAATGAGCTGTTCTAGCTACTTAAAACAACACTGGCTCCTGTTTTATTCCTATCTGTAGCAGTGACCGTCCCTCCTCCAATACTTTTGACACTTACTTTTTGATTATTTTCCATCCCAATGAGAAGTTCAGGTAGCCAAGTCCAATTTGCTCAGGATTCTTTGAGTCTGATATCAAGTCACTTGATGCATTAGCAACTCAGCTCATTATCTCAGTCATTGCAGTCACCATGTGAGACAAAACTGATGCCTGGGGAAGGCACATAGAGAGGCATAACTAGCCAGCGCTGAAGACAGATGTGTAACAGAGAGTCCACTCACCAAGCCACAGATCCTTTACTGTGTATTGATTTATACTTTATGTGTCTTGGTGATTACTACAGCAATACATATATCTCACGTGAAAATCTGTTTAGGGAACATAACATGTTGGAATTGGTAGAGCGTTTTCGGTTTACTGATGAATGGGAATTTGCTGCCACTATTACGTGCCAAACCTTACCTTGTGCATATTGCTATGAATTTCACTGCATCTGTGAGGACGGTAAGAGAAAGTATCAGTCTGCTATAAAAGTTGGTAATACAGAAAGTAAATCCATTAGTTGATATGTACCAGAAAATGACTTGCAACATACACCATATTAAAAAAAAAAAAAA
>VXBJ01007286.1:716606-747079 GCA_013400055.1 Nycticryphes semicollaris
AAAAAAAAAAGACAAAGATCAGCAGCTGAGCAGCTGATAGGAAGAACATTAGTTACACTGAGATTCCAAGACTTTATTTTGTGAACAGCATCGTCCTTTGAACTCCAAGCTACCGTCAGCATCCTGCTGCTCCATCTCTTCATATAAATCGCTTGCATAGATCCTCATGGCTGACATTAGGTAGCATTAGTTACAAATACTCTGCCAATTTGAAGAGAATGAAGAAATACAGAGAAATAAGTTTTTTAACTCCCCACATAGTTATTTCAAATGCTTTCTATGTTTGTCAATCCTTTTCTGTACCCAACACAGCCATTCTCTTCAGATTTGTATGCTTGTATATAAAATTATGTAAGCATACCTTTGTCTTGCTACAAGAAAATTCTGAAATTACAAAAAAGAAAAAAGAAGGCATTAATGTCATGCAACTTCAGAACTTAGATTTAGCATTAGTTAAAAACTAATTGCAAATTCACTATAACCAGCATATGCTTCTTGAACTTTTCTTCAGGAAAGATGACACAGACTGTAATTAAGGATAATTAATGTGTCAGATTTTGATAGCCTTAATCAGAAGCTTAATGCTTTGACCACTCTTTTTATCAACAGGTGCTTTATAGGTCTGGTCTGAAGCATTCATTGTTTAGACCAACCTGGCATAAACTGACAATGCATCACACCTTCAGGGGCAAAACTCCATGAGAAAGTTAAATAGTGACCATCAGATTCCAGCATTATTTTTTTTGTGTGAGTGTTTTATTAGGTGTATGGGTTCAAATTCAGCATAACATTTTAAGCCTGTGGTTAAGTTTCTATTGAAATCAAAGTATTCAGAGCATGTGCTTCAAATATGGTATGTGCTCCCATGTTTTATTTAATATAGCTAGACTGCTAAAAAACCACCAAAACAACAAAAATATAATGCTGTTAGAGATTTTGGCAATTTGTTTCAAGAATACCAGACCAAGCTTCTGAGTAAGTTAAGGCAATACCATCTGGATATCTAACATGAAGCTTCCTAAGCTGTTGTCACTATCTAGACTGAAGTACAACAAAGCGAAGAAAAAACAGAGGTAGAGAAAACCTTTTTAAAATTCCCTGTGAAAATATCATTTTTCAATTATGATTCCTGTTAACAATATTCTACCAAACCAATTGTAGTGCAGTGACAGAACAGACTAGTGACTGGTGATTTAGTGAATTTCTTGCTGAAAAGTCAAGTATGAGAAAAGTTGGTGCAGTGAGTTCCATCACATTGAAGGTGGCGGTCTTCAGCCTCCCTTACAAAGATCAGTTCTGTGAGTCTCACTAGTGCTTCTTTCTTGGACCCTGTATGAGAAACAAAACCATATTTCTTTGGGTTAATGATTTGGGTCTGTAGGTAAGAGTAGATAAAAAGCAATTTAAAATAATTCTGATTGTTAAAGTAGAAATCAAATTCAGGTAATGAAATAAGAAAGTGTGATGTTGGGATGAAAGTGCTATATTATTAGCCAATACTCTGTTTCACTATTGTGCAAAACAGATATTAATATAGACACTCATTACATATATAAAGTATATACCTATTTTCATATGTATGCATCAAACTTAGGTATTCACATGTGTATGTACAACCATATATATGCAAGCATATAGACATATGCTATAATCTATTTAAGAGAAAGAAACAGAAAACCCTATTCTGCCTTTTCTTATGCTTACAGCTAGTAAAGGCATTAGCCAGATGTTAAAACTCGTAGGCATCAAACAACAGTGATCATTATAGTCTTCAATCACCCCATTTAGAATTTACAATAAGCTAAGCAGAAAGCCATTATTTCCACCTTCAATATAAAGTTTTCCTCAGGCTGCAAACAGAGTTCTGCAATGGACTGACACACCATCTGTTCTAACTTCAGAACCCTTTTCCATGAAACTTCCAGCAAGGGGAACAAGCTATTGATGAGACCCAGGAATATAAGGACATCATTAGTTAGTATCATAGTAAGATTAAAATCCCTTGAGGTCTCTCATCAAAACCTAGATTAAAAAGAAACAAAGAAAGACAGAAAAGACTGACATTATAATAACAAACCATATTATAAGGCATAAAATTAACAAACATTATGAATTAATCATACTTACACAATTACAATCCATATGGCTAGTTAAACTCAATCTGCTACCTGTAGTGACATAGTCTGGATACTGTATATTCAATGCCAGTGCATTTCTCCCAGGATGTAATTACTTAATTTTGTGAATGAGAAAATGATGTGTAAAAGCCAATGTTTCCATGGATTCAGTGCCCCAAGTCAGATAAAATGCATGAGTGCTTATCAAATCTCATGACACTTTTTAACCCTATTTCATCACATTCATATTACCTTTAGGTATGTAGAAACAGTAAATCCACATTCACACTAACTACCAAGGTTAATACAAGAAACAAACTGGGTTCAAAGTTTAGCTCTCTGCAAACAGGACTCAAGATTTAGATGCCAATGAATGGTAGAAGATTGATGAAATTAGTAATTCTTCTGAAGTTTTTTCATCACTTGAAGCATACATATTTTGATCCTGAGAATAACCACTTTCTCTTTTCCATTCCACTTACATTGAGACAGATTTCAGTTTTTCTGGTCTTGAGATTCTGGTTCAGTCCCCTCCTTTGGCACACACAGCATGTCCTATCTGGTGACATTATGCATTCTAAAATTCAGGATATTGAGATCTCCTCAAAAAAAACAAAACAAACCAACCAAAAAAGACCAAGTCGAGTGTCTAATATTTTAGTCCTGTATGGACATAGAAATCCAAGTTATTTTGCATCTATAAGTGAAAGTGCAAAAGAAATATATAATGACTATTTGAAATAAAGACATTTATTTTCCCCAACATTTCATTACTATATTTATCTTAAGACTGATGGAATCAGATACAGAATAAGGCATACACAAAGCATTTCAGGTTTGGGGGCTGGAGGTTTGGTTGTTTTTTTTCTATTTGGTTTGGTTTGGTTTGGTGCTGTTTTCTTTCAATGGACAGATACATAGAAACAGAGCAAACATTTTTCCCTTTCCCAGTTTCTGACTGGAGGGCATTATTTCGAAAAGATGTACTTTTTTTGGGTCCACAGTCTCATTTACCTTCATTATTTCTGACTTGTGACACCTACACCATTATGCGATTCCAGAGAGGACATTTGATTTCCTTCAGAGGCAGTATAATGTGTCCTGAATACATTTAAAAGCTACACTGTGTTGTCCTGAGCAAACTAATCCCAGAAACAGCAGAGGTGGCCTTAGAACACAAATGGAGCTTTCTCACTGGCCGAGAGCAAAGTCTTGGCCCTGATGACTTTGACCAGTAAATGCTTCTCTTATTCAATAGTGTGCATTTCATTAAAGAAACCAAAGGGCACTCTAGTCAGTCTAGAGTGATTATTAATGCACATTTTGAACAGTTAAAATAAACCGGCTTTCAGGCACACGCTTTACAATACCTTGTGAGGAGTGTTATACTCACCATGAAATCCTGTGCTTGTCATGTCTTATTGCTTAATTAAAATAATGTAATCAAAAACCTCACCGAACAAATGTTGACTGGAAAAATTATGCTAATCTTCTATGTATCTACTATTCATATATTACTTTGAGCAGAATAAGTTGACTAATGTGTTAATAAAATGAAACATGCCCAACTATCTTGTCAAATGCTATTTTTATCTTAGCATTTACATACATTTGTCATGAAGGGGGTACATTCTGAGGAAAATTAATAAACACTGTTATGATTAAACATGTCTGACATGATGTTCTCGTCTGAGCATCAGGCAATGCCACATGCATAGGAAACTCTCACTCATGCAGTCACAAGGCCAATGGCCTCACATCAAAATCGAAGTTACTCTGAGCAAGACAGCTTGATTTAGTAAGATGCATCTGGTTATATTTGCTCTGAATCTGGTCCTAAGCACTCATGTGAAAAATGCAGCACAAAGCTTGAACTGAGTACAGCCTGGTAGGACTGAACACTGAATTTCACTGAGACTAGAAAAATTTTTGTGTGGAAGGGAGAAAACGAGCAGAATCTTCTCACTCTCTGCAGCTACTTCAGGAAGTACCAGTGTCAGGAAGCAAGGGGGACCCAGTCTCCACACACAAGCAGACATGCTAGATTTTCTGCACCAGGAAGGACTTTAAAAGTGTTGCACTTAGAAAAATTGACAGTTAGGGAAAACGAGAAGAACAGAAAGACTAGTAAGGAGAGGGACTGGAGAAGTGGTGCCATTTGTCCTTTTGGAAAAAGCAAGGTAAACCTATATAATTATGCATCCCAGCTTTCTTAGAAAGGACAGGTCTTTTAGCAGCCTTCTTTCCTCAACTCTCTGAAGGCACTGGAAAGAGATAATCAAGACCTGAGCTCATACAGGAGTGTACACTAATGACTTGTCTGCTTTCTCTCTTACTGCTGCTAGCATTCAAGTACAATGCCAAGAGTATTTCTCACATTCTTACCACTGAATATGCTGGAAATCCTCTATAGTCCATTTCTAATGGATACTGCCCTGCCCCCCAAATTCTTTAGTATGCTTGCCTAGCAGCAGCAGCGTTACCAGAAAGTTTGATTTTTTTCCTCCGGCACCCGTTTAGATACAATACAACATGTAGAGACAAATTAACTTTCTCACAAATCTCTTTGAATTTGCAGCTCTTCTGATGTCAACACTATTTCACAAAGAAGTCTGAAATCACTCTTGTATAAGCTCTGCAAGGTGGAAAGAAAACATGAATACATGAGACAGAGTTGTACTGCCACCATCCTCTCAGTGTTGTTGATGATGAGAATTTGTGCCTAATCCATAGATCAATCAAAAGCATCAGTGGCTTAATGGCAACATCAAATTAATTAACATGAGATCTATGAGCAATAGGGATGTTTTATTGTAATCTTTTAACTTGGGCATTTACGGACTTAAAAATGTACAGGAAACAAATTGTTAATACTAGCAATAAAAAAGACAAGATTAAGAAAACCTCATTAGTAGTTCACAGATCAATAAACATTTTTTGTCTTAGATTAAAAGACCAGAAATGTCTCAGAATTTGATAAACACAAAAGACTGATTTTATACTAAGCCAATTTTCAAAAAGTGTGTGCTTTTCTAGAGCAATGATATAACCAAAAGAAAAAGGCATTAAAATCCAACTTTAGCATATATGCACAAGAAAAGTTGTGGTAAATCTCTCTTGGAATACTCAGAAAATTACTCTAATAAACCAGTAATGCTTTAGTATTATATGCCATCTCATACCTAAATATTTGAGATACTCAAGGGGGAAGAAATTTCCCAGATTTTTTTTAAAGTTAAATTTTGCCTCTCCCACACAGCATCACATAGCTCAAATCCTTAATACTATTAGATCCCTCCCAGTCTTCTGTAATCTGTTTTGCAATGGAACACGCAAGATCTTGAAGTCTTAGTTGTCTCAAGTCTTTCTAGCAAACTGCCCTCATGTCAGTTTCCTGATCTTCAGCCTTTGTCTATTTCTTATTAGTGGTAACTTTACTTTAAGACCTAATGCTATAATACAGGAAAAAAGGGAGAGAAAAGGTTTTTTATATCAACCAAAACCGAACTTTGATATTTTCTGGAAGACTTCTTTTTTTATGTATTTGTTGCTATGAAAATCTGCCATTTTCAATTCAGCAGTCTCACCTAAAACTCAGAAGAAGGTTAGTGTGCCATCAGATGACACAAAAGCCAGTCTAAAAAAAAAAATCACTTTATTTCTGATTTAACTTTATTATTTGGCCGAATACCATCCTGCAGTGTCTTAACTTAAGTTCCACGATAGAAAGCATATCTACAGAGATGGAACTGCATTCATAAAAGCATTCCTATACTCCAGTTTCGCATAAACCTTTATAGATACTTCAAACTAGCAACAGTAAAAAGAAAAAGAGCCAGCTGCAGTGACGAAGGCCTGGAGTACCAAGATAGACTTTTTTTGTGGAGTGTTCTAAACATAGTTCATTGGAAGCACAGAGATTTCAGAAAATATTATAGGTACTTTTGTTGCTACATATGTTAGAAGGATAACCATGTCAGCAGAAAAGCTCTAATGGCACATTCCATCTTTTCTGATCAATGACAGACAAAGGCATACTTACTCATTCACTGCAATGTGGTAAGTAAGAAGTGTGCCTTCAAAAGAGGGCTTTATTGTGCCTTTTAAGGCACTTATTTACTTTGGAAACACGCAATTCTAGAGAGATTGGGAAGTAGAGAGATTAGGAGAAGGCTATTGCCCAGAGACCAGAGATCCACAGAAGCATAGAATCATTTAGATTGGAAAAGACCCATAAGGTCACTGAGTCCAACNGTGCGTTTTGCCTGCTACACTGGCTACCATCTGACTCTATCTTTACTCCATACCATTAGGTATATACACATTGGAGAAATCTGCCCTGAGCCTTCTCTTCTCAAGGCTGAACAGTCACAGCTCTCTTAGCCTCTCCTTGCACATCAGACACTCCAATCCCTTAAACATCTCTATGGCCGTTCACTGGACTTGCTTCAATAGGTAATTGTGTTTCTTGTACTGAGGAGCCCAGAACAAGAACACAGCCTTGCTGCCTTCATCTCACTTCATTTAATGGTCTCTTATGCCTCTAGTATACTCCTAGCGCAGTAAGCTTTATCATAAAGTTATTGAACTTTATTTTTATACCTGACCACATGTTCCCTGCCTGAACTTGATCTGCATTTTTATTTAATGGATGTGAGACTTCATATATNATCCACAGAAGCATAGAATCATTTAGATTGGAAAAGACCCATAAGGTCACTGAGTCCAACCATTAAATGGACTCACAATGCCTAGCACTCTCATAAAGAGCAAGGGCACCACCTCATGTATGAGACCTAAGGTAACTTCACACATCACAGACAGAAGAATAGAATTGCACAACAGCTGAGGTTGGAAGAGAATTCTGAATATCATCTAGTTCAAACCCTTTGCTCAAAGTGGATCAATTAGAGCAGGCTGCTCAGGACTATGTCCAGTTGTGTTGTGATTAATTCCAAGGATGGGGACTCTACAGCCNTGCACATCAGACACTCCAATCCCTTAAACATCTCTATGGCCGTTCACTGGACTTGCTTCAATAGGTAATTGTGTTTCTTGTACTGAGGAGCCCAGAACAAGAACACAGCCTTGCTGCCTTCATCTCACTTCATTTAATGGTCTCTTATGCCTCTAGTATACTCCTAGCGCAGTAAGCTTTATCATAAAGTTATTGAACTTTATTTTTATACCTGACCACATGTTCCCTGCCTGAACTTGATCTGCATTTTTATTTAATGGATGTGAGACTTCATATATCACAACATATGACCGTTACTTTTATTCTCCTCTGCTAAGAAAAACATAGAATAGCCCAGCAAAAGGGTTGTTTAATTTTGTCCAAGAACTTCTGAAATGAAAACAGTTAGCAGAAAAATTTAAATCATTGTTTATCAAAGCATTTCTAATGTTTTGATGACTTATAGCAAGCCCAGTAAAACAAGTAAATGAATTACTACATTGTGTTAGATTCAGAAGTAATACAACTCCCTTCTTACAGTAATACAACATACATAATCTCATCAGCAGCAGTGGATATATAAATTAAGAGTATATAATTAATCAATCAGACTATTCCTGAATGAATTATGTAAAGAAAAATCAGCAGACAAGGGCAGGATTGTATATAGCACCACACTTCTCTTTTTGCTAATGACACACTTCATGTAATTCAGTCTGATTTTAAATTTAAAACAAAGAATGTAGTCACTCTGGGGCAAGGGCAGTGATGAATTTTACCAGAATTTTGGTCTCTGAATTATTTGTGTTTATATGAGACATCATTCTTGTGCCCTTTAGTTTCACCTACTGCATGTATGATGGTCCTCTCCTGTGATCGGTTCCACTTGTCTGGCATATTTCAATATATTATATGTAATAGCCATATCTTCATTGGATAGCACTGTCTACTTACCTCTGAAGATCCTCAGGAGCCCATTCAGTGACTGCACGCTACATTTGCAGCAGCTCTAGGTAGGTCATAAACTTATAAGGAGTATCAATCCTCATGGTTCCCGATATAAACTGTATGCCTGTGGGATGCTGCAAAGGGTTTCTGCAATTATCATCAATGACCAATGACAACATTTTCTACAACTGGACAATTCGTATCCTATATGTAAATTTTCAAACCTCCTCCAAATATTCAGCTTCAGGAGAATAAAGACAGAAGAGTGTCCTTTTGGTCTGACCTATAGCCTGTTCTCAATCAGAATTCTCCTTCCTTTCAAATCACTACACTATGAATCACACACTATGAATCATTTTGGTTGGAAGAGGCCTTTCATTTCATCAAGTCCAACTGTTAACCTAACACTGCCAAGTAACCACTAAACCATGTCCCTAAGCACTACATATACACATCTTTTAAATATCTCCAGGGATGGCAACTCAACCACTTGCATGGGCAGCCTGTTCCAATGCTTGATAACCACTTCAGTGAAGAAATTTTTCCTAATATCTGTCCTAAACTTCTCCTGGAACAACTTGAGGCCATTTCATTTTGTCCTATTACTTGGGAGAAGAGTCTGACACTCACCTTGCTACAACCTCCTTTCAGGTAGTTGTAGAGAGTGATAAGGTCTCCCTTGAGCTTCCTTTTCTCCAGAATAAACAATCCTTGTTCCCTCAGCTGCTTCTCAGAAGACTTGTGCTCTAGACACCCCACAATCTTTGTTGCCCTTCTCTGGACATGCTCTAGAATCTCAATGTCCCTCCTACAGTGAGGGGCCCAAAACTGAACACAGAACTCAAGGTGTGGCCTTTGATCACAGTGCTGATCAATTATTTCTCTGGTCCTGCTTCCCACGCTATTTCTAAAACAGTCTAGGATGCTGTTGGCCTTCTTGGCCACCTGGGCACACCACAGGCTCATATTCAGCTGGCTGTGAACCAACACCTCCAGGTCCTTTTCTGCCAGGCAGCTCTCCAGCCACTCTTCCCCAAGCCTGTGGTGTTGCCTGGGGCTGCGACCCAGGTGCAGGAGCCAGTACTTGGCTTTGTTGAACCTCACACCATTGGCCTTGGCCCACTGATCTAGCCTGCTCAAATCCATCTGTAAAGCCTTTCTACCCTGAAGCAGATCAACACTCCCAACCAACTTGGCGTCATCTGCAAACCTACTGAGGGTGCACCTCATCCTCTCATCCAGATCACTGATAAAGATATTAAAGAGAATGGGCCCCAATACTGAGGCCTGGGGAACACCACTTGTGACCAGCCACCAATTGGACTTAATTCCATTCACCACAACTCTTTGGGCCTGGACATTTGGCAAGTTTTTTTACTCAGCAGTGTACACCTATGAGCAGCCAGTTTCTCCAGGAATGATTTTCCCATAGGCTGCTGATATGAAGAGAGAGTCAGTTTGATACCTACAGTTTGGTAACCGCTATAAAATTCAGTTAGCTAAGTTTTCTGTTCATGAGATAAATTATTGTTAATTAAGAAACACGGAAGTGTTGCAATTCCTATTCTGGCAATGAAATAGATAAAACTGGAAGCAAAATGCTCAATATTTTTAATACTGAGTACCAGACCATTGGCAGATAAAAGGACCTGGTTCAGCTAAATTCAGCACTGTGTTGAAAACAGCCTCTCCTTTTCAGATCACAGCAGACTAAGCACATGGAAGTACGACTACCGTGCTTTTCAGGTGCACGTATTCTAAACTAACACAAAGCTTCGGGTACCTAGGGTATGATTTTATCATTGGCCTGAGCAGAAGAACTTGTTTATCTCTTCATTGAAGAATGAAGCACTCCTTCTTTTGCCCCTGCCTACACATCTGAGGAAATATAGCGTAAAAATCAGTGGTATAATGCTAAGGATAGTGTATGAATGCTAGCTGAATAAGCTTCAGCAGAAAAGGTTTCTCCCTGTGTTTCTTTGTGCCATCAGATCCTACTGAATTCCAATCTTACCACTAGATTACTAAATAATGTTACAGCTATGGGAAATCAGGCTGTAAAAAATATTTAATTTTGAAAATATTACAAGTGAAAATTTAATGGAAATTTCTTCGTACTTTGTCTCCTTCAAGCAGTATTATTTCAGTGCAAGAGAGTCACAGGTTGCAATGCTGCCATATCTTTTAAAAATTCAGTATTTTCTAGCAGGTTGCCAGATTTTTCTACCATCTTAGTCAAATACATTACATTGTAGTACACTCACTCAGAATGGCTGAAAATAATAGTTACCAAAGATCACCCTACATTCTTGGTCATTTCTGTTTTCCTGTTTTGTCATGACTCACAGATAACTGGTGAGATTTAGTATATGCTTCATATACCTTCAAAAACAGTCCTTATCACTTTAGTATTAATCAGAACTGAAGTTATGTAACACATAACTACTGAAGACTTACATGTGCTTTCCAAATAACTGATTTTTGTAACTTAGGGAATACCAAATGGTCAAATACTGCACTAGATAAACCGCAGCTTTGTATCTGTACGCTAACATTGACCAGCACCAGAATCCTTAGAACAAAATGTAGCCTACCAGTATAGATTGGCAGGGCACAAAACAAAACAAAATTCTCTTACTCATTGTTCAGTGAAGAAGAATGGTCTCTTTGCTCTCTTCGCTCTCTTCTTCCTTTGTATTGAGTGGAACATCAATAGACTTGAATTCATAGTATATCTGATGAAATTACTGAACTTTTAACAAAACTCAGTAACATCAAAAAAAGCAAAATCATCACTGAAAACTCATATTGAAAGAAGAAAGATAATCTTATGGAACAGCTGGTCATAGCCACCTATGTTTTTTAACTATCCTAGGTGTTTGCAAATGTTTTGATCTCAAGTTCATGGTCATTGACCCTGTTATTACCAACTAATTGCAATGTGACTGCTCCTAAGGACTTGAACCACCAGTGGGAACTTTCTTCTTCTACCAGCCTGGACTGGCTGTTGAACCTTTATAGCTGTTATGGTCAAGACAAAACTTTCAGCAGTAGTGACCTTAGCCATATGTTGCCCCTCAGATGAATTGAGTACAAGTAGCAATTTGTTACTCATTTGCTTTTGCTTATGGTGCTAATGACACCTGGCCAGCTTGTATCAGGTTTAGGTTTTGTGCTGTAGGGTTGTACAATAAATTTCTTATTTCTCCAGTTGATTTATAAAACCAAGGAATGCTAGCTAATACCCAGCTCTTGAAAAATGCATACCTCTGAGTTATTCTGCCTGTACATTTTCTTCTTTGCCTCCTGCTGACCACAAACTTCAACAAGGTAATCAAGAATTTGCAGGGCCAGTTTATTTACTCTAGAAGTATTTACTCTATTTACTAGAAGGGAGAAAAAAAAACAATCAAAAATTACTTACTAAACTAGAGTGGCATCTGTTACATTAAACAATGCATTTGAAGAAAGAAAATATCTATTATGGTCTTCTTACCTTCCATTTTGTGAAAATTTTAGAGCACAGTGTAACTTGGAAGTGGAGAAGGTCTCTTTAATGAGCGTGGAATAGCACTCCTTCATCTCAAAAGACAGGTTTATGGAGGAAAGTGCACTGCTACAGTCTGATTTTATGACTTCTCTGTCAAAGGATATCAATCACATATTTCCCTCATTGGCTTCACATAGGTCTTGCTACATCGCATAAATAAAATCAAGAAAAAAAAGAAAACTCTAAACATTCGTACATATATAGTGCATGGATTCTGCGTGCTCTATCTCACCCTGCTGGTCGCTGAGCTTGAGAAACTCAGAAAAAAAGGACAAAAAACATTGAGATATGTTATTCCCCATTGGTCCCCATGGTAAATTTGGAGTAACAATTGTGATTGACTGTGTACCAGTAGTAAGAAGTGAAATAACTGATACACAGTTCTTTTTCTTTGGAGTTACTCTGGTAACACAGTCAACATTTCACAGGTTTCTGCAGAACACTACTTTGATCAGCTGAAAAATATGACCTCAGCCAAAATAGCATAATATATATTCTTTGGGAAGTATAGCATTTAATTATACTTAATGTGTCTGCAAGTTCCATCCATGAAAAAAAAATAAACCAAACAGAAACTGAGGAAGGGTGAGTGACCAACATCTTTGATCTTCTGTCTCATCTGGCCCAGCAGGAAACATGAAGACTTCCTGAGGAAAAGCACTACACGCTCTGGCAGTTTGAACCCAAAGAAAGCACACCAGCCACTCTCAGAGCAGGCTTCAGGCCAAAATAGATGTTTTCCTCACAAAAAAATGATAAATTAGGCTGGTTGATTTGCAGGCTTTTTGTTGGGTTTGGTGTGGTTGATTTTTTTTTTTTACCCTAATTTGTTGTTCCCCAGAGTTAGGTGTATAAAACTGAACATAGCTTAACATTTAAGCTACATGTACAGTCATATGTGAAAAAAATGTACCGTAAATGTTCTTTATCAGTTTAACATTGCCATGTTTTTCAAGATTTAATTTTTCAGATGATCACAAATGAAAAAAACCCCATGATTCCTTAATAAATACAAATTTCAGGCAAGAATCCCTAATGCAGAATGGTTCTTGCTGATATCAACTTAAGATCTGACTGTATTAAAATCTTGTTTCCATTTTAAAAATTCTGAACTCCCAAAGTGAGCGTACAGACTATCCAAGGGGCTTCATTCAATCTGGTGTGAGTGAAAATGACTCAAAAACAGCACCAAAAAACAACAAAATTTGAAACAGGAATTAAAGGAGAGCTTGTTTGAGAAGCTACCGATTAACAACAGAGATATGTGAGCATAAGTGCCTAATCATCTGGTATGCCACCTCTCCAACAAGAGAGGTTTTTTTTTTTAAAAAAAAAGGTCTTTTACTGTTATCTATGCCATGGAAGCAGATAGTTTTGCCATGATAGCTCTGCATCTACTTGGAGAACTGAGCTTCTTTAAAAAGATCTTTCCCTTCTCCCTGCATACCACTTGAGTGGGAGGATGTTGCTTCATATCACTTCATAAATTGGATACAGAGAGGGACATCCATCAAAAATCAGGCCTCCTTGTTTTGATCTGCTTCGAAGTATTGACTTCAGGATAGACGAGAACAACCTTTCCTTCAGTAATTAGGGTTGACAACATTTTTGTGAAAGTGAGATCATCGATATAAATTAATTAATGCAAAGGTAAGATCCTTTTGTTTCATTAGAATGGCAGAGTATCTCAAGTCAGAAGATAGGAAATATCTGCTATCAGTTAAATTACAGTTTTGTCAGACTTTTCTCACTTTAGCTAGTGCACAAGTAGCCTCACCTTTTTAAATAGCATGAGGAGTACAGATCAAAGCCTTAGACAGATGTCATCTCATGCTGGTAGTTTTCCTCTGTATTTTGCAGTTGACCTGAGTAAGAGCTACTTTGAAGATTTACAAAAGGGAATTGAATATCATGAACAGAACTACAAAATATTTCACATACAAAATGAAAATGTTTTAAATGTAATCTTTCTGTATTCAGTTGTGATCACTAAATATGAATGAAAGTTAGAGAAAGGAGAGCAGAAATAGGCTTGGAAAGAACAATAACATTTTGATTGTGATGTTCCATGAGAAAATTCCACCACGCATACAGCTTCTTTCATTAGGTGTTTCCATAATTCCATCCATAGTGCTGTCTCCCCAACTCTCCAGCCACAAAGCCATACTACCCTCCAAATGCAAGCACTCCCTCCAAATACAAGAAAGAAGGAATTTATACTCTTTTCTTACCACATGTAAATGTTCTTGAAGAACTCTTACTTATTTCTCTGTTTTCATTTTGCCCCACCAACTTTTTCTGGTGTCAATCAGGGCAGATTTCTTCACTTCCTACCCAGTGACATTTTTTATCTGCTTGAAGAAATCTGTTCTCCTATTTACTAACCTGCATTATTTCATCTCCCATGCGAGCAGGTACCAGTAGGTCTCCTTGCTTGCTCTAAATCTCCCAGGTTCATTAGTCCTCTTCTCCACCCTTGATGTTCACCTTCTTCATCTTTGTGATTGTCTTCCATGTACTTTCTGATAACTGTGACTTTCTGAAAAACTTTTCCCTTAGCACTGCAGTACTTCTGCTTTCTTCTGTGACCATCCCCACATGTTTCTCTAACACTGAAGTATTTCTTGTTATTGCTGTAAACTGCCCGCCTTGTACTTTGCTTGCAGGTTTGCTTCCATTTGCATCTGAGGAACCAGGCTCTTTCTGTTGTCCTTTCCTGATCAAGATGCTCTATCTTTCTGCCTTCCGCTCCATGAGTCATCCTCCTTTCTTTGTTCTTGTACACCTATCCAACACATTAATCCCAGAGCTTTAAAGTAATAATTGATCATATCTCCCTCTTCCCATTTGGTGAAATCTAAGTCACCAAATTCCCTTGTCTCTTCTCAGCAGCTGTTTTTATCACGCACAAGGTTGTTACTGTTCTTATAACTATTTCTAAAGTTATGAAATTATATTTGGAGAGTGATACCACTGCATTAAGCTGTTTCCTCTATTAAGAAAGAGGACTAGCATTTAAAAAAAATTACCCACCACAGTTTCCTGTATAAGCTCGCCAGAAAATTTTATAGATAGCAAAGAAAGAAATATGTTTTACAGTTGGAATTTTAGTTTCATACCATTTTTGTTCATGCTTTTAGAGTTGTAGCATTTGGAAAGTACTACAGAATACAATTTCATTATGTCATTTCCACTGCCATGGAGAAAATACCTTGCTGTAAGCTTTGGGGACAGACATTTTCACTATACACACCATAATGATTTACCATAAGCACTATCAGTACAACATTGCCCACTCTATAATTTGAGTAGTTTCAACTGTTAACTTAGGGTGAAACTGATTAATCAATCTCTCTCCCTGCTTAATAGCTTGACCTCTTTAGTCACCAAAGGCTAGCAATGCGGCTTCTGAAGTAGATATTTATACACAACAATCTGATTGTGCCCCCAGTTACTATTTTTACTTCTCTTTTTTTTTAATTCTGTAACAAGGCCATGACAGCTTATGGAACATAAGCTCCTCAGGGTGATAATAACATGATAGAAACACTAAGAAGATACAGTAATTCCATGTTTCTAGCTAAAATATTTCTAGTGAAGACACAAACAATAACAAGGACACCCATTCTTGGACAATCTCTTTACCACCTATAGGTGTGGTAACAACAGACTTTTCATTGACTTGGAGCAGGTCCTAATTTGTTGGGAGCAGCATGAGTGTGCTCCACCACACAGGGGATGAAAAGGTTTGTTAGCAGAGCACATGGTTTTGATTAGTGGTCTAATGAACTAACACCTCAAATCAACAGGAAATGCAGCATCTGGTCAGCGTTTCATTGCTTCCTTGAGCCCCAGCCACACATTACTAGCCCCTCCTGCTCTCTTATGCTATATCCCAGTACACAGGAATGTTAAGGAAGTAGTTATTTAGAATAAAAAATTATACATTAATCTATTAAATTACTATAAGTGAGACACAGGAAAAGAAGTGTTGCTGATTCCAATATTCTATGGAACAAGTTTCTGCCAACTGAGACAAAAATCCAAGGTCTTTTGTAGTTTTAACTGTCCGACATTTTCTTCAGCCTGTTCTTTAAATAACTGACCAGAGTTAATGATGTAAAACACATTTATTCCCTCATAAACTATTTGTATCTAGTAGTTGTTGAAGTACTCTTTGCTGACATTTACATGCTATAACATATCGAGATGGTTGTATCTGTGGCAAATAATTTAACTTGTTTTTACAGAGCACTCCCCCCCAATCCCTACCCAAAATTGTAATTAATAGGGATTCCATATTAACACACAGCTTGTCAGTTTGATTATTTAAGTACTTATTCAGTGTACTAAAGACCCTAATCACCCCTTCAAAGCATGCAGCTTTATATACGGCCTCCAATGTCTGAAATACATAAGGATCATCATCATCATAATAGCATGGCAGCTGTGCTTCCTATAAGCCAGAAAAGTTGGTCCTGTATACAACAGACACACCTCAGCTACTGTGTGCCATCTGCCTAGTTAGCAGTTAGACAGCCACAGCAGATAGAAACAGCTGCTCCTGACAATATGAAAAACATCAGTACTTCCTTAAAGGCTTTGGCAATGTGGATAAACAATTTCAGTGAAAAGAATATTTTAAATTGCTGCAAATTTTCGATGCAACTGCTATTATGCATCACACCACAACAAAGTGATTATGCTCAGTAGAATGGATTTTGTTCAGCAACTGTAAGAGTGTGGAGAGTTTTTTTGTTGGGTTTTTTGTTTTAGTTTTGTTGTTTGGGTTTTTTTCCCCACAGTTTTACAGAATACAAGTTAACAAGGCTAAGAGACCATTGTCCTGAGCAAGGTTTCATGGCACAATATGGTAATATACAATGCCTTTTTTCTATCTTATTCTTTCAAGTAAAACAATTTTTACTTTCACGAGTTTATTGTGGACTACACCTTGTAGTATTTATTTAGGTCATTTATGTGAAGACATTTATGTGAAGAAGATTTCTGAGAAACCTCAATACTGTATGTCTGGCCTACAGCAGAATTTTTATTTACAGTAAAACAAAGCATTATTATACTGAACTCCTTACCATCATGGCGATGGGAGGGTGTTTTGAAATGGGGGGGGGGAGGTGGGGCAATTCTTGCTCTTGGCAGCCACGTGTTGCCAAAAGGTGTTAAATGCAACATGTACAAGGATAGCAGGCTACAGAGGATGGATGAATATGAACACTAGACAGACACACAACTCATACCTACACGGGTTTTCTCTTCTCCCTTATTACTGCTCATGAATAAACAGTAAAGCTCTAGGTGTCTGACTCTGGAATGAAGCTGCTCATTGAACGTGGGGGCTCTGTTCCTGCTTTGGAGGTCAGAATATCCCTTGCTTGCAGCTGGTTGCGGACAGTAAGAGTGGAAGATAAAACAGCTATCTCTCACCTGCTTAACCATGCATAAGGGAACAGACATTGCATGGTATCCCTCGCCAACTCCTTCCTGTCTGAGTGGTCACGGTCTGAAGATGGAGTAGCAAGTTACTAGAAATAGGCCCCAACAGCGCTGAAGTCAGGCATGGAAAGAGTTAGCAGTACAGAGTCCACCTCAGAAATTGATAGGGAAGTAAAACCAATTTTTAAATATATATGTATATATCTATATATATAAAATGAACACTGTCTGGAAACATAACACAATTGCTGGTTTGTATTTTCTATGTATTAAATTTTCAAGTTATCTGCAATAGATGTGAGGTTTATATTAATTGTGAACAGATCAGTAATTGGAGGCAAATTAATGAGAAACCTGCTGTCACATCACAGCATATGTTTTTAATGGATGTCTTTAAACATTTGGACAAAATATCTATATATTTTTAAATGGCAATTCTTTAACTGGTAAATGTAATTATCTAACTCTAAGCAAAAAATATAAAAGGACAAAAATGGATTGAATCAAAATATTCTGTCATTCCCATACATAAGCCACCAGAATATCTTTTCAACAAATGAAATTATTCTTTATTTTATGCTTTTAAAAATGCATTAGTGTAATTGCTCTGCAACAAATTACCTTCTGTGCTATAAGCGTGGCTACAACATCCCTCGCATGTACATCAATTGTGCATATTGTCATGATGTTCTGATGATCACCAGGGGTGAGTTCCCCTAACAGCATGTTTATAAGGGCATTCAGCTGAGCAATCTGCAAAATAATTATATTTCAATGGAGATATTACACTGTGAGGAAAAAAAACACTATTATATGTCAAGTGCTAAATGGAGCAGTTATAGAACCAAGACACATTTATTGGTGCTTTTAATCAAAGCAAATAACTTTTGCAAACTAATAATGGTGTTGTTTTCTTACAATTTTAATTTGATTCCTTAATAACAAAAATACACTTTTCAGCTGGTGCCCAGAACTTAATTTCAGAGCAGATAAATGCTACTCTGACACTGCACTTGGATTGCTAGTCTGAAACTGCACATGTGATAAAACCATTAGACGTTTAAAGTATCACATGTATACTTTTAGACACTGCTTCCAAAACAGTAAGAATACATATCATGTTCACTGCAGGAAATGAGGAGCAAGGGGGGAGGGGGACAGAGAGGACAAGACAGACTATTTGGGGCCTGATTGTCTTCGGCATGATGTCTCCTTTGTGTCAGACGAACATGAAAAGCAGGATCCCTGAACAGACTCCTTCATGAGACTGCTACGTAATTCCATATCCTGATGGGAATGGTGACACTGAAAAGGTATCCCAGAGTGCCTGCATTCATGGCCCTGGAAACCACTCACAGTTACTATAAATTAGATTTATTCTAAGGCATCCAGTCATGTTATTAAAAAAAAAAAAAAAAAGTGACACTTCTGAAGAAAACCAATAAAGCATTTTTGGGGTATTTAAGAGACGTGGGGAAGAGGGAGGGGGATGAGCACACTAGGACAGTCCTTCTAAAGTCCACCCGCTACTAAAATTACAATAAGCACAAATTTGCTTATTTAATGGTTGCAAGACAAGTCTTTCTGCCAAAGCCTGACAAAAATATTAAGGCCTTTATTTTGTAAAGCTGATTCATGCAGAATCCTACCATTGCCAACAGAGGAAAGTTTGTACTGATGCAAGAAGCAGAATTTTAAGCACACCTATCCTTAGTAGATTGATACAGTGACAAGTAGTGTAATGTCTTCTAGAGATCACTAGATTTTAGATTTAAATTTTGTAAACCACTAAAGTGTCACAGATTTGATTTACCATAAGACTTACATTTTCTCTTAAAATTACAAGGTTTAGACATTTTGCATATTGTAGGTTCACATACCTACTTCTGATTGCAGTCTTTCAGATTATTGCCAACTATTCTTCCAGATTCTTGAAAGAAAGTTGAACATCTTCAGTTCAGCAAGTCTGAATAGCCATCGAAGCATTTGTATTCAATGGTCAAATAACCATTGATTTTGTTTCATACACTCATGTGCTGCTGCAACTTCCATGATTTTTTGGCTGGGAAGTCATACAGTGTTCTTTCAAATACTTTGCCAATATTCTAGTTAACATAAATACTACTTTATCTAACATTATAGAGAAGATATTTATATGAATAACATTACAAATATTATTAATGTCACAGACTTTGTTGTGTTTCTGAAGATCTGTCTTGCCAAACCTACTTGCAAAATGCAAAACATATAGACTTGAAACCTGTGCAGGCCAGATGACTGCACTTTAGCATCCTGCAGGACAAACCAACCTCGAGGCTCTGAGCTTGAGTTGCAGTGTGAAAGACCTCCACCTTGTAATATACACTGTCATCTGCCTGCTTAGAATGCACGTTTGTTATGAATAAAAACTCTGGTGTTCTTCTCTTTTCACCTAGTCTCCTTGGAATAAAAAGTCCTACTTCATACTTTGGGCCTGTTACTATGTCAAGGGTTTTAACTTTATAGTCTAAAAAAAGGTTATCTAGCAGAGGTGCAGATCCATACTCAGCAAGTTAGACTGATGACACTAGCTTTGCTTTCTTCATTACCCTTGTAGAGTAGCACATGAACCTCATATGAATTTGCAGAGAGAAGGATGAAAGTAACTGATTTTTCATCTGCTTGTGTTGAATCAAGCCTCCCTCCCTAAGCTTTAACAATAGACATATAAAAGTTTGTGAACCTGAAAGAGAGGATTTTATGGAGATTTCACTTAGAGTGGAACTCAAAGAGTTACCTCAAAGGAGAAAACAGCTACAGAACAAAAAATGGGATAAAATCCCTAACCTTCGCTCTCTCTCAGGATACTGTTTACACCGTAACATGGCTTATACACTTTTCAATGTACAGTACTGACTGGATTTATAGCTTGCGTTTCCTACCAGTATGAAAAGAATGATTTTGGTGGCCTATATCCAAAGACACAGCAGTGGATCACTGTTCATATTACTCAGTGATTGCATATAATTTGGCATCACTGAAACAATTGCAGCTCTGAAAAGGTTGAGCTCTGGGCTATTATGAAGACTAAATTAACTCTCATCACTTGAGTGAATGATTCATTCACACCAAGGTCAAAATCACTAGCTGAGCAGCATGGGAAAGATGACATTATAGCTGACTGACCTGCAGTTGTGTATGGGTAAGACTTTACATTTATTATTCTCTCCAA
This sequence comes from Nycticryphes semicollaris, assembly GCA_013400055.1. Classification (NCBI taxonomy): domain Eukaryota; kingdom Metazoa; phylum Chordata; class Aves; order Charadriiformes; family Rostratulidae; genus Nycticryphes; species Nycticryphes semicollaris. The sequence goes on from VXBJ01007286.1 coordinate 736,844, forward strand.
CAACCTGGATTTTACTGAAAACATTAAATTAGCCATTTACTGTGAAAAATAAAAATCTCTGTGAAAAAAAAAAAGTAAAATCCAACCCATTCACCTTCTCCCCCTCCCTTTTGCTACTTGGGTTCAGACAAAAGTATGAGCACTGTGTGTGAGTCAGTGACTGAAGTTGCTGAGGCAGGAATGAAAGTTCAGAAAGAAAATGAGGGGAGATTTTTCTTGGTTTCCTCATGGAATCTCCTAAACTAGCCTATAGATCAGACACTTGAGTGCTCTGGTGAGACAGGAGAATAAGAAAGAAAGGAGGTTAAGCAGGTGCTTAAAAGAGAGTGTAGGCTGTCCCAAAGAATACAATTTCCTTTTTCTGAAGGAAGACAAAGGTTGGGGTTTTTTATTAATTCTTCTTTCCTTATCTATCCCCAATTTGAGTTGATCAACATGAAATCTCTCTGTGGTAGAAAACTTCTTGCAGAACAAAACTTTTTTTTTTTTTTTTAAATCATCACCTGAAAAGGTCAAACCCTTTTCTTTTGTTTTTTTACACTGTCCTAAGTTCTGGTCTTCTGTAGCTAACGTTCTCTAGGCAGCCCATAATTCAGACTGCACATTGTTGTGTGACCATGGAGCATCCTGTTATTGGTGACAATAATGGCTGAACTGCAGAAAGACAGCACAGTGTGTCACAGGATACACAGTCCAGCAGGGACACACGTCCCACTATGGAGGAGTGGGAAATAAAAATAAAAAATGACAGTTTCCAATATAGGCCCAGGTGTACCAACAGCATGAGCTGCAGAGCTCCCTGATCACTGGGACCTCTGCCTCGTACCACTCCACAGTAATGACTCAGTCAACAGCATTATATGGTTTGTTTTATTTTTCCTGACAGGAAGTTTAACCAAAGAATCGATTTCCCCACATGTTAATATAGTATCTTTTTTAAATTTTTTTTTAGTGGAAAAAATATTTGACTAATTATTTTTGATTGCCCAAGCTCTTCATACTCCTCTCAAGAGCCCAGGCTGCATGATAGGCAATTCTGCCTAAACCTTGGTATACACTTGTTCTGGCTCTTAAAGCTAGGTATGTTAGGTTACACTGCCTCCTCAAACTTGCCAAGTTATTTCATTTCCAGTAAGGATACTTTCAATTAGAAAAATGAGTCTTTACATTCTGATATTACTAAATTAGCTGCAACAATCTTCCCATCACCTTTGCATACAACAACATTTCATAGTGGAAGAGAGAAACGAACGCAAACAAGAACCACACTTTGTACAAGTGGCAAACAGTTCTGGGTTAACAGGATGGACAACAAAGAGTCACATTTTCCCGTGATTTCCCCTCAATGCTATCTAATTGTCTCTGACCTCAGGATCGACAGGGCTTCTCCCATTAGAAGTAGCAGGTAGTGTGGTCCGGACAGGGAGTCCAAGGTTTCTAGAATTATTTGCTTCACGTCTTTCTAATTCAGCAGAATGTTGGGCAAGAAAATATACCACTCGGTAATCAGACCTGTTCTTCAGAAAACACAGATATTTGAAAAATATAAAAGGCCTGATGGAGTCTACTTATCAGAGAAGTGGAAGGGCATCTTTGGGCAGAGTCATGACAAGCTCATGAAGAGAGCTTTAAACTAGAGTTTCCAGGGGAGAGGAACCTCAATCCATCCCACTCCTACTAATGTCCAGAGCCTGGAGCCACGTTCACAAGATGCAGGTCAAGAGGAGAGCACCTGGAGTGCAGCACAAAGGAGTACTAACCATTCCAGCCAGTAAGTTAGCTTCATCAGGGGCCAAACTTACATGCCTCTATGCAAGTGCACATAGCACGAGGAATAAACAGGAGGAGTTAGAGACACACACATGCCTGCAGGGCTACAATCTTATTGGCATCACAGAGACATGGTGGGATGGCTCCTATGACTGGAGTGTTGAAATGGAAGGATACAGGCTCCTCATGAAGGACAGTCAGGGGAGACAAGGAGGAGGTGTGGTCCTCTATGTCAACAACCAGCTGGAATGCATGGAGCCCTTCCTGGGGATGGATGAGGAGCTGACTAAGAGCTTATGGGTCAGGATTAAAGGGAGGGCAGGGACAGGTGATGTTACAGTGAGGGTCTGCTACAGGCCACTCAACCAGGAAGACCAAGTAGATGAGGCCTTCTATAGACAGATAGGAACAGCCTCACTTTCACAAGCCCTGGTCCTCCTGAGGGACTTCCACCACCCTGGTATCTGTTGGAGGGACAACACAGCAGGGCATAAGAAATCCAGGAGGTTCCTGGACGCCAGGAGGCCTGCATGGATGAACAAGGAGCTCCTGGACAACCTCATACACAAAAAGGAAGCCTACAGAGATTAGAAGCAAGGGCAGGTAGCCTGGGAGGAATACAGAGAAATTGTCTAGCAACCAGGGAACAGGTTAGGAAAGCTAAAGCCCAGATACAGTTAAATCTGGCCAGGGACATCAAGGGCAACAGGAAGGCCTCTATAGGTATGCCAGTGACAAAAGGAAGACTAGAGAAAATGCAGGCCCTCTCCAAAAGGAAACGGGAAACCTCGTCACCCAGGACATTGACAGGGCTGAGGTACTCCATGACTTTTTTGCCTCGGTCTTTACCAGCAAGGGCTCTAGCCACACCACCAACCACAGAAGGCAAAGGCAAGGACTAGGAGAATGAGGAACCACACACTGTAGGAGAAGATCAGGTTTGAGACAATGTAGGGAATGTAAAGGTGCACAAGTCCATGGAACCTGATGAGATACATCTACAGGTCCTGAGGAAACTGGAATATGAAGTTGCCATGCCACTATCCATCATAATTTGAGGAACTGTGGTGGTCTGGTGAAGTTCCTGCTGACTGGAAAAGGGGAAACAACCCCCTTTTTTACAAAAGGAAAGGAAGACCCAGGGAACTACAGGCTGGTCAGTCTCACATCTATGTCTGGCAAAATCAAGGAGCAGATCCTCCTGGAAATAAAGAGGAATATAAGGAGGTGATTGTTGACAGTCAACATGGCTTCACTAAGGGCAAATCATGGCAAACAAATATGGTGGCCTTCTACGACAGCGTTACAGAACAACTGACATCATCTACCTGGACTTCTCCAAAACATATGACACTGTGCCACACAACATCCTTGTATCTAAATTGGAGAGCCATGGATCTGACTGATTGAACACCTGTATTTGTACTGCTAGATTCTTATTCTCATAAAATTTTAGGTCACATTGGCAAATAAGTTCAGTACTTTGCAATCTGTTCATAGACATTGAAGAAAGCTGCAGTTGGAATAATTTTCATCTGGCTAAGCATTGCAATTCAAGAATACAATAACCTAGGTTGAAAAGTTTCCCTGCTTTGAATGATTTCCCTCAGAAATTACTTTCAGTAAAACTACCGCAGAGTGGTGAGTGGAGGAGTGAGACTCCTAGCTTCCACAGGGATTGCAAATTTCTTTTAGTAAGGCCCAAGGAAGGAAAATTAGGATAGCACTTAGAACTATTTTTAGAAATACTACAGTTGTGGTGTTAGGAACAGTTATAAATACAAGTTATGATTGAAGGAACCAAATCAGCCTGAGGGTAAAGACAAATGAAACCAAAACCAAACAAAATTAATGGAGTCATACAGAGACAAGTCATTCTTCTACTTTCTATACTGCAATCCTTCCATACCATCTTACCCTCTAAACAGGTGTTTGAGATTATCAGAGGAAAGATGCTGTAAAACTGAAAGAAAGTATTTCTACTGTTTAAGGTCCCTTGTATTTCGAAAGCGTGTATAAACATTAGATAGTAATCCGCAAAACAACTCTGGGAACTAGAACAATTCCCATTTTGCTGAAATACAAGTAAGGTTAACCATTTGAGCCCATATGCATAGCTGGACAGTCTTCAAAATAAAAAATAGTTGCTTCTGTCTTTCTATTGCACATCTGAAGTGTGTATATAACAAAATCATTCTGTTGGTAAATGGTTCACCAGTAAGGACGTATTTTCTCCAGATGTATTAATATTATTTTAAATCATGAGGCTTGACAGCTCATTTCTGCAAAATATTCTTGGTCTGCTAATTTCTACATAAGAAGTTCCTTGAAAATTACATTGTCTTGATAAGAGATTAAGGTTAGCTACAGGATTTGAAATGAACTCATGACACTGGTGACAGCAGACTTGTAATTAGAAATGAAGTGCTTGTTTTCCAAGAAAGGCTAGTCCAACATTATGAGATCTGGTCCAGGACTTATAAGATTTGCTCTCTCACAAAAATTCTGCAGGTGACCTTTGATGAATCACAGAACTTTTCGGTTCTTAGCTGTAGAATGGAGATAATAGCACTTTCTTATCCACAGGAGTTCTTATGAGGATAAGTAAATATATCACATATATTTAGAAAGATTAAGAGATATTGAGATATACAATAGGAAGGCTTTTCCTGTGGAAAATAAAACCTATAAAAAGAGTTCATATAAAATTCAACAGATAGTTTCTGTTCAAACACTGGAGCTCAAAGAGTTGTATTCTAACAAAATCATATGATAGACCCCCGTTCAGATTTGTCCCAAAAGCAGATCTCAGTCATGGTCTCACCAGCCTTTGGAAAGTGCCCTAACTACTGAGACATTCTTAAATTCCACTTTGATGTATAAAATTCCTCATGCTGTATTAAATATTTAAATACTCAGTACCGTGATAATGTGCTCTAAATCAAAGTGAAATTTTCATATTAAAAAACAAGGAAAACAAAGATTTGCCGAACCGAAATCAGCTTTTGATCTCTTCACCAAATCCAAAATTTATTATTTCTGAGTTTAACTTACTTTTTTGGCACAGGAACATATGACTTTCCAATATAGATATGTAAAGACTGTTTATAACCTTTTGTTTAACATTCTTTCAGCAAGCATTTTTCTCCAGAAATTAATATAGTTGAATATTTGCAGAGAGTAAACACTGGGAAACTCCAAGAGAGGCAAAGCAAATAAATTTCATAAGTGAGCAAATTTTCTTGTCACCTGTTCACTGCTGCTATTTAGATTTCACCCCTTCCTAGGTAAGACTTGTTCTCTACAACCATTTAACAATCAGACTTCTAATCTGAAGGGGAATTCTCTCGAACAACAGCCTAATAGTTAACACGTAAAAATCTAACTTCCCAGAAGAACTTCTTTTTTTGAAACAGTTCCATAATATTTATTATCTTGTCTTCACCACTCCAGCCACGGGTTCTTGATGTGAACAAGAAAAGAATGAAGAAGAGAAAACCAGAAAGTAATACTTCTTTCTTTTTTTCTTTTTTATAATAAAATGTAGAATTTATAGGTAGAAGAAGAATTGCCATTGTATCTTGTCTGGAGAATTCAACATAATATGAGTGCATAGACGAAGAAACCTTAAGAAACTGCAGTTAACACTACACTACTCCAGAAAAACTGGCGTGTTTTCCAGCTGAACCCATGATATTAAAAGTAAAACTAGCAACCAATTTTAATATTATCCTATATATAGTACCTTTAAATGCATTACATTTTGTATCTACATACGTAAATTGAAATGCTTTTTTAGGGCTGGAGGTAATAATGCTGACAGGTGTAGATTAAATATTATGATGCTGAGTTTCTGAAACTACTGAGACTAACTGATGGTGTCATTCTGTTGTTAATTATAAAAAAGGTGAAGATGTCATACAGACATAATGTAACGATACTGAATTTAGAACTTGTTTACAAGTGCATATTTGAATTTTCACAAATATTCATCATTATGGTTTTAGGCTACTCAAAGAGAATAGAAAACAGGTTAAAACAAAACAAAGTCAAACTTTCCAAAATACTCTCTGCCGAAGAACAAGTATCTACATACAAGTTACACTGCAAAGAACTAATAACAGCCTCAAATTATGGTGATACATGCTCACATATACAAATAATTACAACAGCTGATGTTGGACTTTTTCTTTCACCCACATAGACTCACTACTTCTCAACATTTGGAGAACTGACCAATGGTATGTTTACTCATATTCACAAAACACTGGGGGGGGGGGGAGGTTTTAATAGTTCAGTTTTAAAAATAATTTATTAGTACAGAGGCATCTAGCAGATTCTGGAATATTGACATATGTCCAGATCATCTCACATTCCTATAAAACATCCTTAGAACTGAACCAGGGTCAAGATCAAAGCAAAGTGAAGACAACTGAAATCTTATAAAAGCAACAAACCTTAAGGTTATTACAGACCTGAGCTACAGCCATCTGAAATCAGTGGAAAGATACTTCTGTCCATACATACTAGCATATAGTATACTTTGCTCAATAAATTAGGAAACAGAGGAAGAACTTTTACCATTTGACCTTGTCTTTTCCAACATTATGCATGAAAAAAGAAACATGCATATTTTCTTAAACATTTGGAACAATAAGGATATAAAGTCTTACCACATCTTCTAGGGTCTCTGAGATTTTCAGCAGAGGTACACTTCCCCAGTAGTGTCCGAGAAAGACTCATAACTTTCCCACTTTGCTTGATCTCCATAGGTTTCCATGAAATACAAGAAAGGCTGAAGTAACCTTATAAACTTACCAAGGAATTATTTAAAGTTCACCATTTTCTGCATCTACCTTTTCTACTGCCATTTCTCCTACTGCTTTAGCTACGCTTTTCTGCTTATCTTGCAGCTCCCCTGTGCAGCTGAAGAATGAAAAAATTCTCCAATGTGTAAGTCACCATTCCTGACAAACTTTGCCTGTGAAATAAAGCACAAACAAGTCAGGAATAGAAGTGCCCAAAATTCTGCAAAGCCAGAACTTAAAGGCTATTGTGTGCATAATTTCTTGGTTCTGAATTATTAAAAAGATTTAATTTCTTAAACTTCAGCTGTTTTCAGACTCTTGATTCCATTGATTCAAAAGCAACACACATCACACGTCCATAGTGCTTTGACAGGTCTTAATTTCTTATGCAGCAGGCAGTTGTGAGCAAAAAGACAGAAGCAATGAAGGAGTAAGAGGCCTAGTGAATGCATCTTGGAGTTTGACTTCCGAATCTCATGTGAAAGCCATCTGGGCAATTTGCTGGTTACTGTAGCAAAAATGAACTCAGAAGGATATTTTCAGAAGTACTTTGAGATTTTGGAGTTCAATCCTGTAATACTTGTTTCCCCAATTTTTCAGCTCCTTTGAGTTCAAAAACTGCCTAATGAGGGGAATTTAACAAGCTACAGGCTCCTACATAATGCAGAGTACTCAGAACAGGAGAGATTATTTCAAGTAGCAAAACACTGTTCATTAGGGAAATGATCACATTTGCAAATCTTCAGAGCTCCATCTCAATGTGTTCAACATTTATTTGTTTCCATGGAGTTTTCATCCAATCTTTAATACTTGTCTATAAAATTAAAGAAATAAACAAACAGCTCCCAACATTCTAACCAAACCCTGAGGCAACTGAAAATGGAAGGATGGTTTCCAACTCATCAGCAGGTGAATATCTATAAATATGCATGGTACACAAACGCAATGATATCAGTTTCAAGATTTGAAACCTACTGATGCTGAAATTTAATCTAAGAGGATTTATATTCCTTGTGCTAGAATTCTCTTTGTTGTAGGGAAATAATCTTGCCTAAACTTGATGGGTTTGATTTTTTTGTTTGTTTTCAAAGTTTAAAACGGGTTTCAAAAGTATCAAAATTCCAGAACTATGAAACAGTTAACTTCATATATGATGCCTTTTGAGTAGCATTAATTGATGAGAGGGCTGAAAATAACAAAAAAAGGAAATAATTAAATTTCAAACTTGAAGTCGTCAGCTGTATCTCTCTTACAGTCATAAAATGCATTCCTGCTTTCTTTGGAATTGAATTTGTCTCAAGAACCTCAAAGACAATTCAGTTAAGTTAAATGTTTGATATTCAGGGAAACTGAAAGGAAAAGTTTACATTATTTCCCTGTTTTGACATAAGCAATGATTCCAAATAAAACTGGATTTTTTAATGCAACTGTTCATCTGGCAATATTAATGCAAAAAACGAAGCTCTCTCTTGAACATCTTCTTTGGAAAATCACCTGGAATATCTATTCACTAAACAATGTTGCAGTACTGCTACTTTAAGTAACTTACTGTGTGGGTGCACTACACCAATATTAAGTGACTTTATTGCTGAGAAATTGCTCCACTATGAAAACAACAGTAGACACCCAAACAAGACGTACAACTAGAATTATAGATATGTCCCACATTTAAATCAGTGGATTAGAATATGGAACTCCATCTNGATCTCTTGCTTCCTAATCTTGTCAGGGACTCTGTTTCATCAGAACAGAGGGAGCTTTTCCTATTCTTCCGTAACAATACCTTCACCTCTGAGGTAACTGTGCACTCATGGACATTAAAATAAATTTTGTCCTCTCCTGGAGACTGAATGGCTTGTGTACAGCTGCAATTACCTCTGAGGAAAAGCTGGTGAAAAGAGAAATCTGTGATGACCACTGAAAGGGACTCCTGTCATTCCAAACAAATACAAGTGAAGCTGGAAGCCAGATTAGTGACTTAATCATAAACTATAAGTCAATAGACAGGATTCCATTATAATCCATCCAAGGCCAGGTTTTCATAGTTCTTATGTTATAAAATAGGAGTGCTGCAAAGGTTATTCTTCTAGGGGATTATTAAACGGCCATTTTGAAACCTCCTTTCTTTAGGCTAAAGAAAACATAGAGGAAAAGGACAGACAGTTGTATAATTTCCTGAAAGATGTTATGAGAAACTTATCCTCACCAGAAAACATGTTATCTATCTGAATCCATATTAATGTGCATTTAGGTTTGGAACTTCTCCAACTTCAATTTGATTTGCCAAATTTCATAAAAAATAGTGGAAAAAAAAACCCTACTTTGTTTCCTCCTTGACGACCTCTGAAACACATTTCAGCCTCGGGCACTTTTTACAGCCACGCACAACAATTCAGAATAGAAAAAAATGACAGATCCCATACTCCAGCAGTGCCGGTAAATACCATTGCAATAATGTTATCATTCACTGTCAGATACTGAAAAGGTACAAATTGAGGCAGACAGTATGACACTGTGGGTGCACACGGTACTGTGTGAGGCTTTTTCTTCTCACTAGTTTTCATTGCTTATTCGTGCAGACATCACTAATGCATTTCCTTCCAAAGGAGGGTTATGGTAATGAACTACTAGTGCTTATTTTACAAGATGAGTTAAACTAAGTCTGAAGTCTAAGCTTGCAATGTTGTACAGTTCACAGACAGAGTAATTTCAGATTGTTTCTTAGATTACTTGAGAACAGAGTTCATAGGTTCAGAATGCTTGAGCAAACACCTGAACCGCATATTTTAAAGTTCCTTCCTCAACCATTCACTCTGCATATGTGCTAAGCATGAGGCACACCCAGAGCCTGTTCTCTGTCCAAGCCTGTTCTATTTATGAGCTATCCACATACCTCTGCGGTGTCTCCTGATCCTGTCCATTCAAGAACTGAGCTGCAGGCCTGGAGATCAAGCCAGACACTTTCCCATGGCAGCAACACATGGTAGTAGCATGCCTGGAATGCTCTCCAGTCACTTAAAGCCTTGTTTTCCTACTGCACAATCCTCAGAAAATCTATACAACTTTTTTTTTTTTTTTTTTTTATACAATTTTTTTNAAAACGAAGCTCTCTCTTGAACATCTTCTTTGGAAAATCACCTGGAATATCTATTCACTAAACAATGTTGCAGTACTGCTACTTTAAGTAACTTACTGTGTGGGTGCACTACACCAATATTAAGTGACTTTATTGCTGAGAAATTGCTCCACTATGAAAACAACAGTAGACACCCAAACAAGACGTACAACTAGAATTATAGATATGTCCCACATGTAAATCAGTGGATTAGAATATGGAACTCCATCTAACATTCAGAAACACATGGGGGTTTTTTGGGACTAAGGATTCACTAAATTCAAAACTTCAATTTTCTATCACGTATCCCATATTCTCATTAAACCAAAACCAATTAGTTGCAGTACTCCCATATACTGCCTCTGCAATTCTGTTGCAAAGTCATTATGGTACAAGCTACTAAAACTAATAGAACGTATTTAGAAAAAAAAAGCTTTATAAAAGATTTGGGTTCTGTTGGTAAAATGAATTCAAGCTTAGATCAACTTATATTTAAACAAGCTGAACAGTAGTTTGTTCATTAAAAAAAAATAAAAAAAATAA
>VXBJ01007286.1:748117-765360 GCA_013400055.1 Nycticryphes semicollaris
TCCCCAACTCTCAGAAAATTTTTTAAACTTTTTTTTTTTTTTTTTTTATCACATCTATGTCTGTATTACTTTGTTGCTGATGAGCCATGCTGCTACAGCTTTAGTGCTATTAACACCTAATATTTGTGGATGAAAAGCATATTCAGAGCATTAACTTGATTTCTTCAGTTTATCCAATGAGAATGATCAATTCTGCCAAAGATTTGTTCCTCCCACAAGATTTTTGTGCTTTAAGTTAGCGTTAGCTCAAACAAGCAGCAGTTGCAATCATTTATTTACAAACTTATGGGAATCCTTCAAAAGCCAGGCCATCTCTTCAGGGACCCACTTTATACCAAAGTGCCTCTGGTCAATACTGCTGCCTGCAACTCAGCAGAATTGCTGCCCAGCACCCATTGGCATGGGAAGCTGGGTTTTACAATTAATCCCTTAACATCAGAAAAATCATAAAACTTTAGAGAGTAGTGTATTTGCAGTTAGAGAATTATACAGAAATCCACTCAGATTTGAGATCTATTTAATTTTCTCTATTACCCAGCTAAAAGAAATGTTGCATTTTAGATACTCAAGAAATTTTACACATTCAAACCTTCCATGGGTGTCTATTCAAACTCAAACATCCCCCTCTGCTCCAAGGATTTCCTGTGGTTCCTATGTTCTCAATCTGGATGCTGAAGGAAATATTGACTACTCTCATCTTACTTTCAGAAGTGTTAATTTCCTTTAGACTAGGTGAGGCAGAGCCTTTTCATATTCAAAAGGTAAACAGAAATGTGTTAATAAGTATCCCAACACTTTGCTGAATTATTAATAAATTATACACAATCCATGAAGTAAACATATTAAATGCAGCTGTGGGAAGGGGGTGGGAAGAGATCCAACTCACATTTCATCACATCCCTGAACCTGGGTTTCATATACACAGGCAAACCATGCTTTGCACAAACCAATGAGCAAGAATAATGCACACAGCTCTGTCTTGATCTTGACATAGTGGCACCCAGAAAACTTTGACATGATCATAGACTCTAGTTGGGTTTTGAGGTATAGTGTGATGTGGACCCAATGGAACTTGATAGTGGTCCTTATCACTGACCCTTAGACTGAAATAAGCAATAAACAAAATTCTTATGGACAGATAATTTTCCCAGGAAGACCAAGTAAGCCTTATATGCAAAAATGGTGTAAGACAACAATTAAACACACTATAGTCGTCTGCAAAAGTAATAACACTTTCTGTATTGACCTTCATCTCTCTTCCTGCTGTGCCTTCCCCTGAAATGCCTGTGGAGGTCAGTAATGCATAAAGCTGATAGGGATTTGTGAATACCAGGTCCATGCAATGTACCAATGATGGAATCTTTCCTCTGCAAATAAATGAAGGTCTGCTCACTGTCAACACTTCATAGGAAACTGCTGGAGTCATCAACCATGCCGCTATAAACAAATATATAAAAATATACATATTTAGACATACACTCATACTCTCTTTTTCACACACACACACTGTTAAAATCACGAAGCCTGCAAATTGATATGAAAGCAAGACAAAGCAGATGATCTCTGCCCTGGACAGCTTGTTACCCAGTCTAATAACAGAAGTGGCACACAAATGGAAGTATTTCAAACACAGTAACAGATAGGAGGAAGACAGGTTTACAGAATTGCCAACATTAAGTGACTTGGTTTAAACAAATCTATGCTTTGGGGATTCCAAGCATATTTTTTTTGTTTGTTCATTTGTTTAATTAGAGGTTAATTGCTGCATATAGCCGTATGGAAATGAATTTTCAGGAGCTACTTAAATTAGACAAGGTATTTGGGGAAAATTTTAGGAAGTCATTCCACTGACTAATTCTTTTTCTCTCTTCTCAGTCATGTAGCCAATCACAATATTCAATGCATTTCACATTTAGTAAATGGATTTGGTTTTGTCTTTTTATAAATCAGCAGCTGTATCTATATCACTTAGAACAAAATATTGAAATGGTCCTGATTAAAAGCTCATCCTCTCTACTAAATACAAAGAAAGGTATTCTGACTTTTATCGTCTTTGCTGCTCAACAGTGCAGTGAATGATACCATTGCTGAGCAAACCAATCAAACAAGCTTTTTCCAGGTAGATAACAGAGCAAACAAATTTATATATTGGCACTGGAGGACAGATGTAAGGCAGCACCAAAACCTGAGAACTGTATCCATAATACAAACAAATACACTGGTTTATTATAAATAAATTATTAAACATCTCTGTCCTCCAAGTGTACATATATTATTTTATTTCCTGCGTCTGGCATATTAAAGCACTTAGATTAGGCTGTAAAAGTTACCTATACACAATCTTGAACAAGCAGCTCTCATTCTCAGTTATTTTTGGAAGCTCATTATGATTGGTATCTTTCACACCAGGTAAATGACCCCATTTTGGGACAACAATTAGACACACAAATGTATCAAGTTTTTTTGTGTGTAAAGGGATAAAAGTAAGTTTACAACAGGTACACTCTATTACAGAAATGTTAATAAATATAGTCAAAACTAGTGCAAGGATGTTTAAACATAGGTTCATCAGGAGAAAATAATGTGTTACATCAAGTTAGTTAGATAAGTTGATGTAAAAATCTACTTAGATACAATTCATTTTACAGTCAGTGGAGATCTAAAGAGTCAGCAGTGCCTAGTGTGTAACTGTCCTAAAGTGCCTATCTAAAAAGGTTAGATGAACTGCACCCAGAAAGTACTCATTTCTCGTCTTTGACTGTAAACACAGTCTACAATGACTAGTTCAAGTGTTAATAACTGTCCTGAATTCAACCTGTTAATTTATAGGAAGGCTACAAACTGTCTTGCTGCCAATTGATAGTTGTATGCTTCCATTGTAACATCAGAAAACATTGGTCTCAAAGATGCTGAAGACACAGCATCTCTGCATGGGAGCAGAGCTCCTAAAAAACTTCATGAAGAAGCAGAGATGCCATAAAGTCCATTTTAAGAAGAGTGCCAACACAGCCATTTAAATTTGGATCTTAACTTCTCCATAATTTGGAAATAGAAAGTTCCTGCTTCATACCTCTCAGTTGAATTGCTGTTTAGGGTATGCCTCACTCAGATAAGCATGAAATTACACTATTCCAAAATGAGTTCACAAAAGATGACAGCTTAGGGCAGTTCAGCACTGGGCTCTGTTGACCAGAAGACTAGCCCAAATCACACTTCAGGTGGAAGAGCCTGTTCCATCAACCCTCTCTGCTAGAATGCTCAAAAGAGGAAAAAATCTCTCTGACAAAGGAAGAACTAACAAACCTCAAGCTGCTATTTTTCTGCTCCAAGAGCTTTTCCTGGCTCTCGTACCAGGCAGTATGCTAAAACAGCAACTCTGCTCTAGTTGAAGTTAATAAAATTTTGAGGATTCTAGCTATAAAAAAAATTGAAGCAGCTCAGCTCCACAGGACTTGACATACCCCAGCTCTTGGTAACTCTAGACCAAATCCAGCTTGTTATACTTCTTTTCTGTCTGGACGCACCATCATACAATGTGGTGATCTGGGTTCTGTTCTGTAGTGACAGGCTATGACCAATTCGCTCTGAATTCAGAGGCAACTAGGTTTTTTTGATTTTGTTTTCCATATTAAAGTGTAAAGACATTCAGGACAATTTGACACTCTCTCATAGCATTGCTTTTCAAGACCAAGTGATAGTAAAATTTTTTTCAGGTAAGTAGGACCTGGGATTATCTCTTGAGTTTCCTTCCATATATGTTTCCATGATAGCTCTTGCAAGCCTAAGCAAGATGAAAACTACAGTAAAAACTTAAGGGCTTTGTTTTGACACTCTTCCTAATTTCTACATTCTTTCATTCAATTATTACAAACTGAAATATTTATGCAATATATGTTAACATATGCACAGGCAAGGGAAGAATAGAAGAAAAGCAAAGCTTCCCCTTCAGTTTTCCTGTAGAATGTTTACCACTGTGGTTCAGAACTCTAGTTTTTCAAAAGGTCAAGAGAAAAAAAAGACACTTGAAAACAATACCATCATTGGAGAAAGATGATCACCAAAAACCATACTGTTTGCCCAGCATCTATATTGTCTTATTTTGTGTGCTTTGCAATAATTTTTGCTTACACATTCATAAAGAGACTTGTGCTTTAAAATAGACAATTATTCTCATGAGAAAACAGGGTGGGGTTGTTTGGTTTTTTTAAGTAAGCAGTGACCACAAGAAATTAAAAAGCAATAACATGGGATAAGTTTCCAAGGCTCTTTTTCTCTCTTCTCCTCTTATACTAACAAATTAAGTTGTGCCTAAATTCAGTAAAATTGAACAACACTTAAAATTCACCATCCTTTTTTCTTTGGTGATATTCTTGCTTCTATTTCCATAAGCAAGGAAGACAAACATGTCTTTTTCCCCACTGCAGGAGCGACTTTACTCTTGAAAGGCCACTATATGACACACAGACTTTAGTAAAACGGCACTAACAAAGACCTGTTTCAGATACCTCTAATCTGGTACGCACACTTCAGAAAGATGTGGCCAGAAATGCTTTCAGCTCATCCTGCCACTTTGCAGTACCTTTACAAGTTTGCAGAGAAAGGCAGCTTTGTCTTCCATCATCTACCAGTGCCTTGATATACAATGTGAAAATGTCCAGAAATTTCTGTTCTTCAATTTTTCCATGCTTTTTTGCCACTAGTAGTTGTCCTGGTGGGAAAGCTAGTAGGGGAGGTGGGTCATCATGTTTAAAAGAAGGATCATTGTATGGTCCTAGAACAAAAGGAAGGAAAGAAGACCCATACTGAAGTATTTGGTCAGAGGAGCTCGCTGTTCTTCCTTCTAGCAGACACACAATATTCCTACCATCAAAAGTAGCATGGCTTCTGTTGGAGATTCTTATCATTGCCTTTATTATATCTACTTCCCTGCAACAGGAAACAAAGCTGTCCCACATATGCAATAAGTTTATACTCTACCAAAGTATTACAGTTACTGTGTTTATCTGACACAGACATGGCGTGTCAGGCAACTTCTGCCAATTCCATTCTAGTTTTTAAGGGAATCCAAGAAAGAAGGAGGTTAAGACTTGGCTGCAGGCTTGATGCACTGCTCCTGCCAGGCATATCCAGCTTGCAGGCTCACTGGCTGAGAACCTATATGCCAGAAGAATAGCATAGCCAGCTCTCCCACTGAAGAAGTACATGTAAGAGTGAGGCCACAGAGAGTCCTCACCACCTTTTGTCTGGTGGCTGCTCTTAGTATTTACACTTGGCATCAAAGATAGCACCAAAGAGCAACAGTAAGAGAGCAGCATCCATAGCCTGATAGTCACGCGCCTGGGTTGCCTTATGTTCCTGTCATAGGGTGGAGTGAGTCAGCATTAGTCAACTCCAGAGGGAAAGTTTATGGAAAAGTTTTTTTCTTTCAAATGCAGAAACAGTGTCTGTGAATGACCTTTCTGATGAGTGCAGCTGAGGTAGATTCCTTCCACATTCCAAATTCACCTGCTGATTTACAATTAACACCTGTATGTGCGTATATCACAGAAGGTAGGTAGAGGTCCCTAGCAGTCTGAATCAGGATCTGAACCATAGCAAGAAAAGAAAAAAATCTGAACAAACAAACCAATAAAAACAAAACAAAAAATCACACACAAAAAACCCAAACCAAACAAAAAAACCCCACCCCAACAAACCCAAACCAAACTGCAAAACCCTCAAAAACACATAATTAAACAAAAATCCCACCACACAGTTACATCGCCTCCTCTCCCCTTATTTTGATCTACTCAGTGGTCACTGAGCCTCACGTGCCCAAACAACACTCCAGTGACAAATCAAAGGACAAGGAGGGAACACTAGTAAAAAGTAGGCTTCTGACTTTGGTCTCAAGTTCATAATCAGCCTGCAATTTGAATATATTTTAGAATCATTTCAATATTTCATCAACAGAATTTTGAGAGAATACAGATGGATTATTCATTTAGTTCTTGATCACAGCAGAGAAACAAATGCATTTTTAAATAATTCATCAGTTGCTGACTTTAAGATAAGACTTGTGAATCTTCAAGGCAAAGGTCATGAAAAAGAATGGACATTCAAAATGCAATGTACTCAGATGAACTACTCTTTCTCTAAAATTTATTTCTAGTTGGGAAAGTTAATTTTGTTAACACCTTCATTCTCACATTGTGGAATACTTGGTAAATTATATATTGATAAATTATGTTGATGCAGTTTTTATTTTGACAGTGACTAATACTCCAAACTATTGACAGTGACAGATATGTCATAACAGTTCACAAAATAATGGTTATTCTTAACTTACCCATATCCTGGAAAGGAACTTGAAGATTAATTTTTACAAATCTGTTTCTAAAGCGATTCTGTTTAACGTGAAAGATACAACTTATTTATTGAATTAGCATTCATAGAGGTTAAGTAATAATCTATGGAGACTGTTCTATAACTTTTCTTTAGCTGCCGTTCATTAAATATGTTCCATTTCACGAACTATGAATCATTTCACTTTTAAGCACTCATTTATTTCCTTTAAATTTACCTAAAACTTTATTAGATTCAGGCAGTACAGCCCTGACAGACACCCTGCATACATTTAAAACATTCCCAGTGGAGAAGCATAAAACATTTAAAATCTATATTTGATCTGACAACAGCAGCACCATGTTCGAATTAGAAACAGATTAGACATAATTGAAGATAAAGAGGACACAAGCATCACTCCCATTTTGGTGGAGTGGGCTTTAAATTATCAGATTCATCCAGAATACATTACTGAGAAACATTGAATTGTTATCTTTAGACAGCCTTTTCTAAGAGTTTACAATTTCTCAGTTCAGTGAAGCTTACCACCAGCTTGTTATCAGAACAAAAAACGAAAAATCATTCGGTTCAGAGCACAGAACTGATCTCACCTCCAAAACTACACATTTTATTCTGATAACAGACGCTTCTTTGGACTGCAGAGGTACCACTTCATGCTTTACGATGAAGGCAATCTTTTTAAGATTCTTCCACTTTTCAGGTAATTCCTAACAAC
Organism: Nycticryphes semicollaris; assembly: GCA_013400055.1. Classification (NCBI taxonomy): domain Eukaryota; kingdom Metazoa; phylum Chordata; class Aves; order Charadriiformes; family Rostratulidae; genus Nycticryphes; species Nycticryphes semicollaris. Next base: position 755,178 of record VXBJ01007286.1, read on the forward strand.
GTTACAAGTAGATATTGTTTGTCAGTTTGCAGAGCCAACAACTCTCCCCACAGAGAAACATATACACATGCTTTCATTCTCCCCTTCTCCCCTTGCTCTTTCCCTTTTTTTTTTTTTTAAGTATTAGTTGACTTTGTGTCATTCCTTCCCTATGTCCTCATGCAGTGACAAACATGGACTTGCAACTCAGGGCAATATGCAAAATGTAATGTATGCACAATATTAAAGTTTATTTACAATATCCTGCATTTTCTAGTTACAACATGTTTATGTATATTAAATTTGGAATAAACCTCAGCAATATAAAAAAGCACCCCAGTGATGAAGCTCATGATAAAATCGTTTTGATAAATACATTATTATTTTGACCCACCCCTGAGAGTACAAAAATGCAGACAAGTGAATGTATTAGGAAGTTCCAAACTCTATGTTGTTTTTGCTTGAACAGCCTAGCTCTTAGCAAGGGTGTGCTTGACCCCAGCCTGGTCCCAAAAAATTTCCTATTCCTCACATCATTGCTTCTAGATATCCCAAAGGCTCATCTACTCTACAAGATACACCTGATGCTGACAAAAAGGTCAGCCACAAAGTGTAGTTGAATATGGACAAGGGCTTGCACACCACATGCATAATTAGACATTGTAGTTTAAAAGCAGCTACACAAAGGTAAATAAGTTTTCCAAAACAACAACAAACCTACATAGGGCTTTGGCAAACATTTGTATTTACTTTTAATCTCATTCTACATAATTCCATAATTGTGACACACAACTGGACCTCATTGCTTCCTTCCTTGCAAGTCGTATGGCTCAAAAAGTTTTCCAATCAATATTTGCAGCAAGTTGTCTAGAAGTTTAAAACTCACTAGCAATCCTCTGACAATCAATTCATAAAGAACACAACAAAATATCCATCTATAAACTGTATTTTAGAAATGTCATTTCTTTTGTGAACTTTCTTCCTCAGCTGCATTAAGAGGGATGAAAGATTAGAATTAAAAAGTATTTGGAAAGATTCCACATTTTCATATGCAATGTAAGATTTTACACTTACTGCAAATCATGCTAAGGAAAAAAATAACCACAGAAACACCTCTAGCCATTTGGAAAAATCAGGTTAAAAGCAAAGCTCTGATTCATAAAAAACTAGTGTTTTATGTACTAAAACAGTCACATATTAGACTGGTGCTATTCTTACTGCTTCAACTTTTGGTCCGTCAGAACTTCACTAACTTAAGTTTATTAAAGACCATAGCTCAGATTTTCAAGATTATCTTCAATTTGCCCATACCATCTGAGACCATTTCTGCACCTCTATGTGGGATCAGGTGTATACTCATCAGGAAGCTGCAAGGACTGACTTCTGTCCAAGGGAAAGTGAGCCACAAGCAGAAGGCCACTCCAGCAAGGACAATGCACTCACCAACCAAGGGCAGAGTCCCACAGGGCCTTAAGCATGGTAGTAGAGCTAAGTGTTTGCACCTGATTGCATCAACAGCCCCAGACACAGCCAGCAACGAAGGAGGTCCTGGGTCCCTCCAGGAGGTACAACCAGGAGGGGTAAGAGGGGCAGGGAGAAGCCACAGCATACAGCCACAGCGATCTATCCAGAAGAGCATGCTAGGCCATAGGTCCACCCAGAAGGCAGGGCCAAGGGCAGGCTTGAAGACAAGCACATCTACCACATAGCCCAAAGACTGAAGGCCCAGGGCCCAGGGTTGACCTTAAGTAGACCCCCCAGGTATGAGGTGAAGCCCCCAGCTGGGGCTGGGCAGGGTCATTAAAGACCTATCAGTGCACTCTGGACCCTGAGGGTTTGCACTCAAGCAAAGCAATTAAGTTGCTAATTACCTAACCTACACAAACAAATAAGGAGTGTCCTGATCCTGCAAAGCTAAGGCTACTCAGTAAATTTTTAGAGTATCAGGATTTAACCTGCCTCAGATTATGCATAGAGAAACCTTTTAATTACAGGAACAGAGGCAGAATTGAGACATTTTCAGTAGCTGTTTGCCATGTCTTATTCATGAGGACTAAAATCAAATGTACCCAGTGAGTTTCTTAGGTAAGATAAGTTGGAAAAGAAATTTTCATTTAACCATAAATGTTCATGTTTCAAAAACTGTTTTTGTCTCAGTGGGACAGTAGACAGAAGTAACCTTTCAACAGCTTTTATTTTAAAATATTTATATATCAAAATGCAGTAGTGGATTACCCCATGTTTCATGCAGACATCTGGAATGTGAGAGAACCAAGAACGAGGTTCTACTGTAAAAGAGGCTCTAGATTAAGAACACCTTATCTCACATCCCACTCTGAACCCAATGATCAAATATCTTTGGCTATTTGAGCCATGTGGTCCCTTTCAACTCTGCTTTTAGCTCAAGGATTGGAGAGGAGCACGTTACGTTTGTGCCTCAACACAAATACATAAATAAAAGTAAAAACTTCCAGGTGTGCCTGGACACACTTGTGTGACCTGAAAATCCTATTCTGTGGAAGGCAGACAGCATAAACTAATGATTCTGTCTGGCATTAAAATCTAAGCTTCATTAACAAAGGAGATCCACAGTTAAAAACTGCCTTAAAAGCTGCCTTTAGTTTATGACTACATGGGTGAAAACACTATTTCCCACTGACAATTAAGTTTTCCTCCTGAACATTTTAAGTGATTCCTAGGAGGATAATTCTGGTACAGCATTGATAAGCACTTCTCATTGAGTCTCTTGAATGAAACTTGAGAACACCAAGAAAAATCTGCGATATTCTAGACCCAGTTAAGTCAGAGTATTTACCTTAGACTTGGGAATAGACAGCAGATAACGCTATATATTTTAAAATATATCTAGTAAAGGTGGCCAAGGTAAACAGCTCTAAAAAAAAAAAAAAAGCATATAAGCTCATTTAGGGTTATTTTTTATTCTTGCTTCCATATAAGTATGTGTCAAAATTTTATAGATGTTATTTTAGAGATGTTATGTTGAATCCTCACCACCAGTTCTGTATACGATCCTCATCCCCAGTTCTAGCAGCTGCTATCCATAAGTTCTCAAGAGGTCACTTTTAAGACTTTGAAATCTATGGATTCCTAGTCCTGTATATCCATTGGATGTCCCATTATTTCACCTAGAGCTGTGCACTCTCCTCCTCACACTTTCTGTCTCCAGTTTCATGAATGAGTCTCTCTATGCAGTAATACTAATAATACATAACCTAAGAAAATGTCAAGTTAATTAGTACAGAGCACCTGAAAACTTAAGGCAAACCATACACATCAATTATATTAATGATCAAGTAAGGCAATCAAATCAAACATAGAAGAAAGACTTGTTTGGTGGGCTCTTTTTTTCCTCTTTCTAAACAAGAGAGATACATTTCACGTGTATGATGATATTCTTGAGAAATATCATGGACTTATTTACACTTGCCCATCTCTCCCTTTTCTGTATCTATGGCATGTGGTTCAAGCAATAAATAAGAGGAAATTCAACATTCATAAAGTGCAATTATGTGAACATGGTTCTCTGTGTCTGAGAACACAGTTTAGCACCTTCATTTCCACTGTTCGCTCTTTTGTCCTGTCTCAAAAAGAGCCAGCCCAGTGACAATCTTGTAACAAACAGATAAAGTCCTCCTGTCCACTCCATGGAAGTGTTTCACCTCCTTCGTGCTAAGTACTGTGGAATCAGTAGCCATGAAGTCTGGAGAAAAATCAAGCTGGCAGAAGCCAGAAAAGCTTCAGGAACAGAGTTCTGGGGCTGACTGACTATTTGCTCCTGTCCTCTTCTGTCTTTTCCTTCGCTATTTCCTCACCTCATCATTTCTCCAAATGCTTCCTTCTCCAGTCTCCTCTGTATATCAACAACCCTTCTTTTCTCAACTCTTATTTTACCCTTCATTTGTTTACTTTTCACTATTATACACTGTAAGCAATTTACAGGTAGCCTATTTTTGCCTTGATAAACTGTGAATTTTTGATATTTATTTATCAATTAATATTGGCTTCCACCTGATATAAAAAATTGAAAGAGGAAGAAATTGCATAAAGATCTTTCCATGTCCTGCTACTCTGGCAAAAATAGTCTTGCAAAAAACCTTACATTAACATTAAATCTCTAGAAAAAGTGTTTCACAGTAATTCACAGACCACTTTTGTCTGCTGTCTGTGGACATAACCTCCCAGTTTATGAAGAAGGAAAGTGTAGTGGATACATAAGCTCAGTGGAACTTGCAGATCTGGGAGCAGAAACAGTATCAGGTGTCCTGATGAGAAATGAAGCACCAAGAGAGCAAACGTTCAACTAATAATCATAAAGAAACAAAGAATACTTGAGAAATGCCTAGCTTGGAATATAGCTATAGAAGTAATTTGACACCAAACACTCAGTAATACATGCACTGTAAAGCCAAAGACTGCCTACACATATGCAAAAGTAGAAATTAATGAACCAGTTCTGCAGACAGTGCATCCACCTGCAGACTTCAGTGTGTATTAGAAAGACACCCTCAATTGGGAAAATGAACCAGAAGTTAAAAGAAAAACAACAAAAAACCCAATAAGTTAGCCAATGTTAGTCAAAGAATTTGTGTTGCTGGCTGACGGAAATGACTTGAATGTTTTCATAAAACAAGAGAGACAGAGGTTAAGAAGAGCAGAATATGACAGCTCAGAGTGAACAGATGGGAAAGCCTCACAGCCTCTCTTGAAATACAATCCTTCTTGGCAAAAACCACTGGATAGGGGTGATTTAACTGGGAAAAATAACTAAATTCAAATGCCTAAAGGAAAAGTCAATTGTGACACTTCTTAAAAAAAGAGAGGAAAAGTAGCAAAACTAACAATACGTGAAAAGGGTATTTTCCAAAGTATTTGACAAATCTGTCTACAGATGATACAGTATCCTAGATGTTTTCCATTACTATCTCCATAATATCACAGAAATTGCCATTAAGTCCAAAGAAGGTTTAAAAGTCATTTCACTGCTATGAGAAACAAGCTGCACTTCAAAAAAAAAAAAAAAACAAGGAGTGGATTTAAATGTTGTCTCAGTGTTTTCAGTCAGATACTAAAGAGAACACTTGATAGCTTTGAACAGCCCATCTACAATCGTGCAGTCTATGTATTCAGTGTAGAGTTTCCATTCATCAGAAAGACGATCTGCCTGGAGCAAATACTGATTGTCCTGGAAAGAGTAATTTAGAGCATCAGTAATGGGGATTTAGAATTGCTCTTCTCAGCGTGGACTTCTTATCCCACCAAACTGATCAGTACAGGAATAAAGGAACCCTCACTTTGATGAAGAAAAGCATTCCCACTATTTACAACATAATTACCTTTTCATTGTAACTTTTACAAGTACATCTGGAACTAATTACTGAGAGCTATTTCCCTTTGGAGTTAGATTTGCATCAGCAAGTGCAAATGTTTTAAGACAGTTTTAGCTTTTACATAATCCTGGTTTTCTTAAGTAATTACACTTATTTAATTTAACAGCTACTCCCAACAAAAAATATTTACTGGGCCCACTATCATGTGAATATTTTCTACTGTTTCTTGAATCATATGCCATGGTGTGAACATTTCCTTAATATTTTTTTTAATCAAAGGACAGAAGAAAGAATTTCTGCCATTTTTATTTTGACAAAGAAAAAATTTGACTCTGTCTATACAACATCCAATTTCACATTATGCTTTATTATTCTGATTCTAACATCCACGTTTTAAACAAGGTCTCCCTGTCTGCTCATTGCAATCCCAGAGGTCTGCACTCTGCCAAGTCAAAGGCAGGCATCAGTTGTTTGTCAAAACTCTCCAATTCATGTATTTTACTTCTCTTTGCAGTGTGGTCTTCCACAGCCTTCGGCACAGCTTTGCAATTACAGCTAAATATGCAGTATACAGAGAGTAAGAAAATTTTTTATTCTTTTTAATGTTATCAGAAGTACTTTTTACTAGATTACTTCCTTCTATTTCAATTTAGTCAAGAAACCCTGACAGATCAATTGCACCAAAACTGAGTTTACCTGTTCTGTTATGCTGCAATAAATCATTGATCTTTTCCTTTAGGAAAAAGGGATGAAAATAAAATACTCAAACTTCTGGTTTTAAAAACGTCTAATGCCAGGTTCTCAGTGAATTCAACCTTGTTCTTATTAAATCAGCAGAATTTGCATCCTATTTATACATTAGAAGAGAATGTAGCTCTTGGTGTAAAGGAAATATGGCAGGGTAGCCTGTAAAACTGAACGTTTCTGGCTCTTCATAAGACGGATGCCTGGGCAAAAGCAGGACATGTTTCTCTATACTTCAACTCCTCCTTTGTCTTTCTGCCATAGCTTCTAAGTGAAATACTCAGATTTTAGTTCACAGGCAATGCAGCCAAACTAGTACCATTCTGAATGGGGACATTACCCTGCTTCAAAACTGGATGATACCAACTTGTTCCTGTTATAAAGCAATCTATTCTGGCCTTAGGAAACCCTGTTTCTTTGGCTTTTAACAAAAAACAATCCAACATCACAACTTTGATTAAAAAGGTTCATATTAACTTTTACGGAAAAATCCAATATGTATCTGCTTGGTTCCTGAGATGCCATTTCCATCAGCAGGAAGAAATCTCACTAGTTATTTTTTTTCTTTGTTTATACAGGGGAGACTGCAACACTTCCTGACTGACTACAGTAATGACAGTAGTTTTGTGAGTATACATCTCTGGGTACTGGACTGAAATTACCAATAGATTTTATTCCAGTCCCTGAAAAGCATTCTATTCAGCCTACTAAGAGGAGAAGTTTCATCATCTACTGCTAGTCTCATAAACCACTTATACTTGATTTCATAAATTTCCTGATGGGAGGAATTAGTTCTGTCCATGCATTTACAAATTTATGCATTAGGAGTCACCCTTTTGTAGTAAAAGAAAAACATACGTACACTCAATAAGAATACAATGTACAATTAACTAAAAACTACAGAGTAACAACCATGCAGCAAATAAGGTAATTGGGAAAAATAGTTGAACGTAGCTCGGATTTGGTGTAGTGTAGTTGAAGATCTGAAGAGATTATTATGGTTATGTCAATTTTCTAGTATGTTTTTACAATCACACAAATGTGTTAAAAAGAATCTTCTTTATTTACCTTGTGAAGTGTGTCTCTTGCAACATGAGAGTACTGCAACTGCTTGGCGTTATAGAAGGATGTCATAAAATCTCAATATATGACACTCCCTGGAGAAACAGGAGAAAGCTACAGAACCACAAAAGATTTTGTTATTCAGAAACAGGCAGCAAGACACTAACTAAAAAGCTTTCTTAATTTTCCATGTCATGACTATAGAATTTACTGAAGCAGTATTTACATCAGCCTCCTAAAAGCAAGAGCTACAAGTCTTTGCCATCTGTATTTTACAGTTCTAGTCACTTAATTTAGATCCCATGTACAATATCATTTTTTTTAAAAAATGAAATCTAAATAGCATTTCTCTTATTTTAAACCACGAATTATTCTCAGAGATTATGTAATATAGTAGAAATACAAATCCTGTTACACTTTTTTGTACCCTGAAGGAAAAAAATTATGAAATCTGATATATAACTTGTGCTTATCTCTAAACGAAAGAGAATTTTCACCATAAAATTATTAAAAGAAATCATTAATGTCATGCAGAATACCACCCAAATTCCAGAAAATTATTACAACAAGGTCCGAGGTACAGAGAAGCTGCTGTGTCTAGCAGAGTTACATTTCTTTGTTATATCAATCCATCTATTCCAATACTCTCTCACATTTTTGCAAAATAGGATTTTTTTCCTCTATTTGCAAAATTCTACATAGACAAAAGAGATTTCACCTCAATGTCATTTCTAGGTACACAGCTCGGCTATAACTTCAGAAAGTGCCTGAAGTGTTTTAAGCCCCGTTGTGCAATGTTTTACAGCAATACTTACGGATGATTGATGTGCTTAAAATGTGTTCTGTTCCTGAGAAGCCTCTCGTAACTCCTGAGACCATTTTAAACTGCCTGCAGTCACTGGCATGTTTTTATAAAGTGCATCATATCCATTCCTTAACTTAAATAAACAGAAACATTTATGGTGATAGACTGCCAGTTTTCCATTGTATAAGCTGGACATTAAACACTAAATTCGCTCTCAGTGACTAAACAGGTAGCAGCTTCAGATCCAAAACACTCTGTCTCTGGACAAAATACCCAAGGGCTCCCTGAGACAAGTTACATTGGGTGACAGAGAAGTTTTGGATGTTCCACAGAGATGCTTTCATTCCCCCCCCGCCTCTGTGAAACACCCACCTACCCAGAAAGAACGAGGCCTTCTGCTGGCTGCAGGCAAGTCCAGTTATTGTTTAGGAATCCCAGTGGCTTTTCTGAAAGGCCACAGAAAGGAAGATGCATTTCCAAAACACTAAGAACTCAAGGGTGTTCCTTTGGTAAAACTTCAGCAATAAATGTATGTATGACACTAGAATAGTGGGCTGCAAACACAAATAAGGACACTGTTGTATAGCCTCAAGGCCCATGAAGAGGAGAAATCTATAAGATCTCATGTGGTTTCTCACCATGAAGACCTCAACTCTTATTTTAAAAACGTTCTGAAATCTGATTTCTGCAGTAACTGACAAGTTGCTCTTTCATTAGATTTTTCATACAGAGAACACGTCTCTTCACATTTTGTGAAGAAATTTCCCTTTCTTCCACATGATCTCTGCAGAAATCAGAGAAATCAGGAGAAAAAAATCGATGAGGATACTTACAGGTATGATTCAAAATGTCTATTGAACAGTTTATAAAAATGTAAAAGTGTCCTATGAGAAATGTATGAGCACATGTTTCCCTATTTGTAACTCATGTCAAAGTATACCTGTATTGCTTATATAATGATGTGCTTATCTGAGCTTTTAGAGACAGGAAATAGAACCAAAATGTCACTGGCTACATCAGCTTCCTTGTATGTCTATGCAATCTCTGCTGTAATTATTTTCCATTGGGATGAAGAAGAACTGGATATAGCCTGCCAAATTTTTGTCTTATTCCATTCTATCCTTTAAGTGTTTTGATTCACTGAATTTCATCAGAAGGTAATTGGGTTGTGGGGAAAAAAAAATAAAAAGAATTCTGAGCATCTGCATGTTCATTTGAAAGTGGAAGTTTAACATAATTTGAATTTCAATGAAATAAAATGAGAAAGTGTTCAGATTTCAAGTATTTTTAAATTTCTCATGAGTGTTTCAGCAGCCTCCAGAACTTGTGTTTTGGTTCACAAGAGCATCTGCCTTTTAAAATCTCCCTGTTTCCTGCTACTATTGCTACTCTGTCACGTTCCTTTTTATAGTATCTCCTTTTTCAAATCCTAATGTAGGGAAAAGTTATCCACCATACTCTGAGCAAACTTGATCTGTAAAGCCAGAATGTAAAAATATTCAACTTTCAAAGCCTGTATATTGGCCAGAAGGATTGGCAAAATATCACAAATCCTCAGAATGGCACAGTAAATCTCAGAGTTAACTAAATTGTTAAATTCCCATGAAATCTGCTTGTAATCAAGCTAGAAATAATATGAAAAACTGCCCATCTCATGACATTTCACGAGTTCTGATTTTGATTTTGTTCAGAAGACAGAATTGCCAAACCTGACAATGCATGAAAATGAGCAACGTTTCAAAAGCCCTGGTAGCATTTTGAGATCCATTTGCAGGTTTATTTTGAATTCTGTTCAGCTTTCTCCTAAGTCATTTGGCTAATTTCAGTAGACGTGGAAATATTTTTCTTTGCTTTCTTGTTACTTTTGAAACAGAGCCATACAAAATTTCATCTCTTATACCTTAGTAATTGCTGGCTTGAAAATTAAGATGCTGTTCTAAGCATCTTTATATTTCTTTCAAGGAGCAAATTTCTATCACCAAGGTGTGAAAGTGAACAGAAAAAAAGAATTTCCTCCTCTTGTTAGCATATAATATGTACATAAGTACATGCTTACACAACAGTAATAATACTAAAACACTGCACAGCAGAAAAAAAAAAGCAGTCCTTGGATCTAAATTTCTATGAAAATATAGCATGTGACTAATAGTAAGAGAGAAAAACAATAGGTATAATCCAGAAAACAGGCAAAAATTTTAGTATGTTTCTGAGGCTGGATATAAAACTGTAAAGAATATTAAAAATA
>VXBJ01007286.1:765408-776417 GCA_013400055.1 Nycticryphes semicollaris
CTAATTACTTAAAACTTATGTAAAACAGCAAGTAAACTAGGTCTCTCTTGGGGGAAATTATAATTAATTAGATAATAATTAATAAGAGAAATTAGATTAATGAAATTAATAAACAATAAAATTAATTACATTAAATATTTAGAAAATTAATACTTAAAGTTAAATCAATAAAACAGATATTTTCCATACTTACTGTTTTTGATTCTNGTTATTTCTATAACTAGTTATTAGAATAAAGTTTATCTTTGTTCAACTCATAGGAGCAATTCTGACAGAGAGTCAAGAACAGTGGCTGGAACAGCACCATGAAAGACCCTTATCTTCTGCCACTGGAAATCAAACTAGACGACATCCCGAAAATACCTTTTACAAAGGCATGAAGTTCTTGCAGCAGGATGGCAAAACTCTCTAACTTGCATTAACCATTGTATATCCATTCCAAAACATAGGACACCGGAGTAGTGATCTATAAATGTGAGGAAACACTTTGAAGCAGCTTTGCAAGACAGTGCTGCAACCTCACAAGCACCATTGGCAAGGAATTGCTGGGTTTTTAGACAATATCCTTAGTAGCTTTTAAACTACAATAATAGGTCAAAAAGCCAGTGGCACAAAGCTCCAAGGAAACCATCTAGTAGAAAAGAGAAAAACAGCTGACCTAAAGCACTGAACAACTATTAGTCATAGTTTCTCCACATACTCAATTAATTACAGAGATCTTGATGGACTGAGATGATAAAAATCCTTTTTCCTCCAATCTGGTGGCACCTTTCAGTTACCATCACTTGGAAAAAATGGTATAGGAAGTAATCATAGAAATCATTAACTGTTGTGCAAATGCCTGTTGAGTTTGTGACTATCCGGTTTGTTCATGGGAATACTCACAGTCCAAAATGAGTCTTCTTACTGTGTAAATGTAGTTATAATTATTCCCATGATACTGTGGGAAGTGGCACTGAAGCTACCACTTCTTCAGATGTTAAGTCTGCAAAAGACAAATTGCAGGTGCCCTGAGGACAAATTCAAGAAATACAACCAAAAAGCTTATATTGTGATGTTATATAATTTTCCCCAATAATGTTGGCTGTATTTGAATATGTATTACCAGCAGCACCTCAGTTTCTGGCAGTTTGTGGTTAAATATCCCATAAAAGCTAACTCACTTGTTCTATTCTGAACTCACTACATTCATGCTGACAGCACAAATTATAGTATTTTATTATATTGCATCTTCACTGTGTATTTTATTTATCTCTGTTGTGCCTTCTAGTTTTTGGCACCTGTTCAAAACCTTTACCTGCGTTCTCCTGCTGTTTGTCCTTCTGGCAAACTGTTCTGGGGTTTTTTGTAGCTTCTTCTGCTTTGTACTCAGAGCAATATCATTTACATTCATATGCTACGAAGTTCATTAGTTTAAAGAGCTTATGCAGTCTCACAATGACACTGAATTGTGCTTCTAAATTGTGACACAGCTGCAAAGATAGCCTGTGTATTAAATCACCAATGTTGACAACCTGTGAAACACTGTTCACAAAGATGCTCTTTATGGCATGAAGCCAGCTTAATTCCACAGTTAAATTTTTAAGTGAAATGTCACAATAAATATGTATGTTACCTATAAGCAATTCACAGTTCAACTGGTTTGCACACTGTACATTCACTGTTTGTTAGAACTTAATGTCTTGGTTCTTTATGTCTCTTCACATGTTCCAATAATATAGCATCCATAAAAATTGGAACTTTTCATGGGGTGTGTAAGTTTGCTCCCTATTGTACACTGACTTCATTGTTTCCAAATTTCCCTGAAAAAGAATGTTTTTCCTAGGTCTGAAAAGCTTTAACAATTAATGCCTTCATTTGGTGATACATTCCATTGTGAAGCACTTAATCTTAAATACTTTGCCTTCAATTAACTTCGCTTTTTCCTCTAAAGTCTGAAATTACAGCCCAGTGTCACCATAGGCATAAAAGAACGTGCTTCTATTCACTTCAACAATTGCACAGGTATGAAAGGTTAGAGAGGCTCATTTGGTGACATTGAACTTTATCATTCTTCATATGCATTGCATAACCTTGTCTTCTTTTTAATATTTGCAAAGAGATTTTTATCAACAACTTTTTCTTTATTTTTTTGCTTGCATCTCTGGAAGACCATTTTTAAATATTGGCTTTTGAGGACAGAGCTTTTATCCATTTTTGTTTGGGTGAGATTTTATAAGGATCATAAGCACCTCTGTGTTGTAAAACTAAAAGGAATGCAGGTGGTAATGGCCCTCTCTTTCTTCTGAAACTTCTCACCACAGGTTTGAAACCTTACATATCAGACATGAGTTAGACAGAACTTGAATCTACAACATTTCTATCAGAGAAAGTCCTACGTTTTATGGTCATGGTTTTACCAACATGGTTTTTACCTAATACTTAGTCATACTTTGGGCTGGGCTGACCACTAAAATGAACGACGGATGCTCTCTTTTACCTCTCTTCCCTTCAGAGAAGAGAGATAAGCTCCATTCAGAGGAGAGGAGAGAAAATGAAATACAGAGAGAGAGAAAAGAGAGAGTTGAAAAGAAAATAATGAAATATTAATCATAAAAAGAAAATATAATAATATGAAAAAGGAAAATAATTAATACATACAAAACCAGTATCAAGCTCCTAGGATGACGGTCGCATCCCAGTCTGGACTCAGCAACAGATTCTGGATCTGGATTCAGGAATGCACAGGTCAGAAGCAAAGGCAGACAAGCAGAGTCCTCCTTGGACACCGTCCATTGAAGAAAGAGCCTGACCCCTTTGATCCCTCAGTTTTTATACTGAGCATGGGGCAGATGGGATGGAATACCCTGTGGGTCAGTTTTGGGTCATCCATCCTGTCTGTTCCTCCCCGCAGGTGAGACCCCTCTACGCTCTTCCACTTCAAGCCCTCCAATGGGGCACACAACAAAGTGAGCTGACCTGGGCTGTTACAGCAATAAGTATAAGCAGGAGCCTCTCTGCCTACTGTTCCATGGTATTCACTATCAACATCAGACCTTATCTGCTAGAAGCAGACACTGTCTGAAAAATGTGCTTTTAATTTCAGAGAGCTAGAAAAGGCTCAACTGAAAAGTAAAATTACTGGAAAGAAGTTTGGTTCTGTTTTACTTCAAGACATACTTTTCATGGGTTATTCTGCTGAACCTATCTGCTGGATAAAAAAAAAACCTGTGGCGTACAGGGTTAGCTTCTCCCTGTGCCAACTACTTTCATCAGAATCACCCTTCTTCAACAGCGAGAGGGCATGCTTCCCATGGTCCTAGGCACCATATCCTATCAATTATCTGCTTTCCTCCTCAAGCACAGTCCAATGTCCATTTTCTCCCAAGTTTTCCTTTACCCCTTCCACAGTTTGCCTTTTTTCCCTCTTCTCCATTATATGTGGTATGTTAGTGTGTTTATCCAAACTCCTTCTCCTACCTCTTGGTTTTATGATGCGCCTACTTCTATATTTATTGTACTTGTTGGGATGTATTTGCAGAGCACTGATGGTAAACCTCTTCTGTCTCAGCAGGAAGCTGTTCCTCACAGCAATTATACCTGATGGCTTTCTTTCCATTTTCCTTCAGCTTCTCCAGAAATTGTATTTTCTGAGACCTTGTGAATTCTCCCTTAGTGTCTTACATATCTCAATGTATTCCATCCATCTTCTGTTTTCCATCATGTTTTTCATTTTTTTAGATATTTGGCTCATTTACTCACATATTATCTACTCTGATACTTCATATTTTTCCTCACTATTTTGATTGTTTACATGAGATCAAGGTGCACACCTCTCACCAATTTTAGTAACACCTACTATGAGTTTTGTGGCTAACTCCCTGACAACTCTGAAAATACAGTGTCTTGTGGGTATAGTTTATTTTCTGTACCTTCTTTCAACAGGATTTTAGAATCATTTATTTAAAAAAATAATCTTTTCAAACCTTTTTCTTTTTTGTGATCTCACATTATTATGACTTTTAATAGATGAGGGATCAAAGAAGACATTTTCATGTAAGTTAGAGTATATGAGCTCTGCATGTCCAGATTCAGAACAAATTAAGAAAGATTAGTCATTTCCCCTTGAGTCACAGCCAAATTTTGCCCTTGCTTTTATCATTGCAGTCTATGGTGGTCTCCTCTCTTCTATTACAGATGAGCACACATCTTGAATAATGAATGAGTCTGCCATCAAAAATATGCAAATCTTGTTCTTCATTTCAGTATTTGGACATATCCATTTCAATTTCCTAAATCCTGTCTTCTAACTTGAGCTATTAATGATGCTAAGACAATTATCTAACTCTACCAGGCTGCCTATTGTTCATCCAACAGAAACTCCTATTTTTACTAGAATGTCAAACTATTTCTCTAATTTTTCATATATCATTTCCTTATTCTTCCACCATGTTTCTGTATCTTAAGTATTAGCCAAGGTGTCTACACCTATAAGACAAGGAAGCTTTGTCTGAAAAAGTAATGTTGTCTTATAGTCTGTCCGATATGAGCTTTTAGGCTCATAACCCCTTCATCTTTATCTTTAACTTGTGTTCTTTCCAACAAGACTAAAATCCACTGTCACACTTTGGTTGCCTAAAAGAAAATGTGCTTTTCTTCCACCTTCTTCATGTACATCCAAAGGCAGTTTCTCCAGACCAGTGTATTTTTGTACCCATTTTCCATTCCAGACATCAAGTCAGTTTTCACACAGCTACAATTTCTAGTGCAATTGAAGACAGCAGGTTTTAGCTACTTGTCATATTTGCTTCTAAAGTCAATCCAACAGTTTACAAGATATGAAACTGAACATTAGAAATACCTACAGTAAATGAGAAAGTAAAGTCTTTATTCCAAGCCAGAGTGTGATTGTTCTTTATGTGATTTCAAGGGGAAAAAAATAATGTGAGGATTTTATATCACAATATACCAGCAGTCAACTGCTACTCTGGTTCTGAATACTTCCTACAGAAGAAAAGACCAAGGTGTTAGCAGAACCCTGAATCATCTTCCCAGACCAGTAAGGATGCTGGCCATAGAGAAGAGAATTCAGATTCCAAAAATGCCTGGGTACTTTGATGCACAAAACTTTTTGCATCCCCTGTTTCAGAGAGGTAATACATATAGCATCATTTACTGTGAGCAAACAACAGGATTACATTCACTATCTACCATTGTTTCTTCGTCAAATAAGCTATGACTGGAGTCAGGGTCATCACGTGTCCCTGCATATGAAGTGCCTTGGAACTACAATGATATGATATGATACTGATACGATACATCTTGCCTTCAAACTACTGCAAGGTTGTGTTGTAAACAGATTTTCATTTATTAACATTGGTTTTAGTTGGCACTGAGGAGATGTATCTCATTTGTCCATATTTTTCAGATTTTCTTTCTCCAGTTTTTCTTTACTGAGGAGATATTTACTCTGTGTGAAAGAAAGTTTTATATAAAAGTTGAGAGCATTTATCCAGCAACAAAATCTTGGGCATTGAACAAAGAGCATTTGCCAAAATTATTAATTTCCTAACATTGTTTATTTCATTACATGAAGGCTAAAAACTGAACATGAATCAAATACAATAAAAATTTTAAAAATGAAGCTATAGAAGTACAAAAATAAAAAGAAAAAAACCAAAGCTGTAGGTGTGGAAAACAGGCTAGCTGCAGCATCATTTATTTTCATTCTGCCATCCTTATTCACACTATGTCAAATTTTAACTCCGAGTACTGAAAGTTGCTCAAGGCAGCTAAATTTTCGTTGGAGGTCTCCTTGGAGCATTTTTAAGGATCACAGCCTGCCTCATCAGGTCATCCTACTAACATGAATTACACTAGTTCAAAGTGCAATTCTAATACAAGTTAATCACAGCACATACTCAAATATTTATCAAAATGTTTCTCAACCTAGTGATTTCAGACTATAGAATGTTGAGATATGAAATAGATGAATTTTACCTTAGAAGTAGATTCCAGTCCTTTTGACTCTTGAAATGCAGAGTTTAATGTTGTTCCTTAGTGGTGACCATTCATCTGCCAAGTGAGTCTCACATAATGAGAGAGCTTCCTGCATTACAAATGTATGTAAAGTTCTATCTCAGAATTCAATTACAAGTATCAATACTTGCTCTTCAGACCAACAGTTCCAAAATAAAGCTCTTTAATTTCAGATTATAATTGAAAGTGTAACCAAATTATTGTATATTCTGCCGCTTTTGGCACCACTGACAAATACAGGAACTAATCCTCTACCTGAAACTCACATTAACACTAATGCAAGTAATCCCATTCAAATTAAGAATGTGTAAATAAAGATTATTCATGTAAGTAAAAATTACAAGATAGGGTGGATAAATCCCCTGAAATTGAATGATATGACCCATTTATTTAGTTTCTCTACGATATGTGTTTTCACGTGCCCATTTGAAGCTAAAAGTACAACTGAGACTGCAGTCAGCAGCCCAAATACCAGTTGTTGACTTTGTGAAAAAAGCAAGTCCCAAAACCTCCCTGCATCCCTCAGTTCATATTCTCCAATATGCTTCTACGGTCTAGGAGGCTCTTGAGTCAAGCATAGGGCTCAACCTTATGAACTATTACTTAAACAGGTGTAGCCTACTGCTATGACCAGCCTCATTATAGTGAATGAAGCAGAAACAAATATTGGCAGAATTACACCTAGAATTTTCTTCTCTATTTTTCTGCCGCAGTTTTACATCCTCCCCCCACTCAGTTACGGTTCAAATGCCTTACCAAGAAATGGCATTATAACCAACATAATAACATCAAAACAGCACTTGAGTAAGAAAAAGTTTTAAAAATCATGTCACTGTTTTCCTTAAAAAAGGCAGAACAAAAACACTATGGATAAAAGCCAGTTACATTACGACTACAGTTTTCCAAGGTGCTTGGTACTTCTAAACATTTGCACACTTAAAATCTTCTCACACACAGCTCCACAACCAGTATGGACTCTTCTAATCACACTTCTGCTGCCGCAAAGAGAGGAATGTAATGGGCACAACTGAGCTGGTGAAGAGAGGAATGCACTTGTGCAGATCCAGAGCTTACTTCCTATTCAGCTTCCCATGATTTTCAGTCACCCTGAGCCATCAGTCTTGCCTCAATTTGCCTCTGTGGCAGCTGGAATTCTTGCCAGCCCTTACTAACAGTCCAGTGCTAAGTGAAATCATCGGTGCTTCAAAGAGCAAAATAAAAGGCATTTAGTTTGTAAGGTTAAAAGTAGAGTTTCGTGAGCTAAGTCCCTAATCCATGTTATCACTCTCAGGACAATAAGTATTTTTATACAATTTGTTTAAAATATAAGCAAGATGTATCTAGATCAAGCATGTGTCTTCCGTGCAAGAATAGTAATCACATTTCACAAAAAATTGAATAACTTTATTGCGTAAATGTAGGACTCCCTAAGCACACATTAGCAAGAGAGACCACAGCAATCTATCATTTCAATGATCCCCAAACAACAGGATCTGTAAGTAATTTTGATAGATAGAACAGATTGTGACAGCTTCATAAGAATTATTACAAGTTGCATAAGCAAAAATCTCTGGAATCAAAATAGGCTCTAGGCTGTTCTGTCAATTCATATATGAAATAATTTAGAATAGTTCAGAAATGCTGGTCCGCAGTCATTTAGCCTTTCATGTCGATACTTCTTCTACTACTGATATTAGCATATCTTGTCAATAGAAAGGTGTTTACATTTTGACATTTTTGCATGGGTAAAAAAGAGACAAGTAGCCTTGCTCAAATCAGTGAAAGGGTTCACTAGAACAAAAAGACACAGTGTGGCACAGGAGTGACTGAATGTCACATGTGAGGTAACCATACTGAGAAAACCAAATGAAGACTTTGTCGATAAATGAAAATATAAACAAAGCAAAAAAGACACTTACAAGGAAATACTTCAAAGATAGTAAGAGTAGAAAGCAAAATATGGAGGTCTCCTCTCAACTTCTCTGCAAAAGAACTAAGAAGTTGCTGTCTGTGTAAGTGAAAGAGTAGAATTTTTCTGCTAGTCCATGTCTGTGAATAGCCAGAAAAGAAATAATTTAGAATAGTTCAGAAATGCTGGTCCGCAGTCATTTAGCCTTTCATGTCGATACTTCTTCTACTACTGATATTAGCATATCTTGTCAATAGAAAGGTGTTTACATTTTGACATTTTTGCATGGGTAAAAAAGAGACAGCAGAAAGTTAAAAAGGATGAGTTGAAAGAAAGAGAAATTAGTATGTCAATGTCGTAGCAAAGGGTCAGTTTGGTACTTAAAATGTGCAGCCTAAATTTCAGCATCTTGTTAAATAAATACTTCATTTATGTTCCCTCTTCTCTGCTCAGCAATCACTCCTCCTGTAATGAACAAAAGCAATTCAGACTGACACAGAGCATTTCATCAGTATCACACTGCACCTGACCGAAGATGGTAATTGAGTCTTCCTCTCCCTCCGACTAAGTTCAGTGGGACCCTTGCCACAAAGTTCATGGGAGTTAGAGGTGTCTCAATTCCCAGCACTGTTGTGAAGTCCAAGTATGGCTTACAACAACATTAATGCATTACAGGAAACATAGGCCACAAGATGGTGTTCTGAATGCACACTAGAAGCCAAAACCACCAGACTCCAACACAGCTTGATAATGACTGATTTACCTAAATTGTAACGCCTCTTTTCCACATTTTTTTGAAACTTTGATGTCCTTCAGTGTTATTATTCACCAACTTGAAGCAACTTCTGTATGTAAACTAAACTAAAAAAGAAATATGATAATAAGATATGCTACATAGCATGTAACAGTTGCTCTAAAGAAAGAGCTCTATAGAAATATTGTAGCATTCATATTTACTCACCTGTTATAATCCAGTGCATTGTGTTCACTTTCCTGCATTTGCCTTTCAACACCCATGAAACTCTTCCCTCATGCATGGAACGTTTTCACTGAACACCTTTCCTCTCTGACTCCCAGTCGCTATTTCAGTAGCTGGTGTGAAAAGCTTTAGGGAACAGTAGCAGTTTGAAACATTACTGCTGATTTCAGCAAAAGTGACTTCAGTCACTGTCAGTGACTTCACTCATGTGCCACTAACACTGGAAGATATTTTTTTTTTTTTACTCATGAAATAGGTGCATTTGCCAAAAAATGTAGAATGAGACAACCCAAAAATAGCTGCTGACTTAGTAAACAGTTTGGACTTGATACAAAATTTTGACTTCAGTGCCATTTGTAAAATAGCATTAGTCTTGGCAACCTACTCCTTCTACCTTCTATCATATAAGGAATTTACAATCAGTTGAAGTCACGTATTTGTCCCGTGCCTACCCCCTTCCCAGAGTGCCCTCTCTGAGAATATTTCCCCCACTCTCTCCCTGGAATTTCAGATGGGAAATCTGAAGAAATCAGTTGTCCCTCAATAACTTTTCTTCCATTAAACTGTCAAAACTCAAAATTAATTTTCTTAATTCAGGCAGTCCCCAATACATTTAAAAAATTGTAATCTAATAACAATTAAAAAAAAAAACAACACAAAAAAGTGCCAAAAAACCCCAAAACCCAAAAAAGGTAAGCTCTATAGAATGCAAACCTGATAACATAGTGACTTTATCTTGCTGAAGAGAGGCTTACTTGGCACCAGGTCAAAAACTCAGTGCAGACACAAAAGTGAGACCACAGCAGTAAGGGTCAGACTCAAGAATTTAAGTGTTCACTGAAACACCTACACTGAAATTCCAACTGTGCTTGATTTCCAGATACAAGTTCTTCTGCTCTCTGCTTCAGCGCAGTCAAATGCAAGTCAGCTTTGGTCCAAAAACCCCATATTGTCACCGCGTATATTAGCTCAGGAAAAAAGGAAGCACTAAAACAGCTGTAGAGCTTTCAGACTGAAGTTGCCTTCTGTCCGGAGCTCAGAAGAACTTATGTCTGTTAAAATCAGTCTACACAGGCTGAGACAGATTGACTCACTTGCTTACAATTAAATGTTCTTTCCTGAAAACTTTGAAATCACTTTTACTCTATTAAAGCTATTTTTTAAAAAAAAAAGACTGAAGTGATAATGTGATTATGTGACAATTTTGATTAATCAAATTTCAACTGCTGCAAAAAAAACCATTGTCAGAAGTAGAGTTCTTCTCCCCAGTAACTGCTAATTACAGCCAAAATGTCCTGGCCCTCCTTGTCTCAACTGAACATACACACTGTTTTTCTGATAATTCATGTAGCATAAGCTGCACTACATTCTTAGTCACTGCTTTTTACAAATATAAGACATAAAGTCGTATTTCATTTTGTGTACAGATTAAATAATAAATTGATTACACCACCCTGATATACAGCAACACTTCAAAAAACTTTTTCAAACTGAGAAAATACCAGTGTGGAAGCATAGTCCCACAGTTTAACAGCTTCCCCATTCTCTTGGGCTCTAAGATACTGTCATCTTTTAAGTACAAAAAGCATTCTTAAAACTTCTGAATGCATATGCTGTGTTAGTCATTTTCAATTCCTTCTTCTATGTCTATTTTGAAAATCTTTGCATAAATTCATTCTAATTTCTAAAAATACATATAATTAATCCCATATGTTTGAAATCTATAATTTCAAAATACTTCTACATTTCAAAATACGATTCCAGTTGATCATAATATAGCTGTGCAATATCAGCCTGTGACAGTGATGATATCCATGTAAAATAAACAAGTAAAAATTGTTTTGCTCTTTAGATCTTAATGTATAATAATTAATACCCATTTTGTTCTAGAATTGCATGGAATACAGAAAAACATACAAATCTTAACAGAAAAAACAGAAATGCACATGCATTAACATGGCAGTCCGGGCACATACTTAGTGGTATCAAGATCTGTGGTAGAGTAAGCTGAATAAATGAAACTAATTTCTAGAGCAGGAAGGGAGGCAGAAGCAGCAGCATTTGGGGCTTTGGGGAAGATCTATTTTATATAAAAAAAAAAAA
>VXBJ01007286.1:776436-835126 GCA_013400055.1 Nycticryphes semicollaris
AAAAAAAAAAAAAAAAAAAAACCCACGGATTGGCACGAACCTGAAAGGATTTTCTTTCATTCTGAAGATTTTTAGATTTTTATCCTTCTTTTTCCAAATAAATGAAAAATGCCTTGCCAAAGAAAAGAAAAAAGCAGAAACCTTTTTGGTTTTATGTTCTCAAAACAGAGCAATTCAGTTTAAAAAAAGAAATAACTGTAGCCAAACATTCAATATTAGATGTTCTGACTTTTTTTAAATTTGCTTTCATTTTTTCCCAACAGAGATGTTTGCAAGTGTTGAGCAAATGTTAGGAATGGTTTGAATTTTTCAAAGATCTTTTTAATGATGCGTACACTACTACGAACAGTAAAAAACATCACTCTACCCTTAGAGCTATCTTTTCCTCAACATTGCAAGATGTAGTAAATATTTACATCTTCAAGCTTCACTCTACTCCCCTGTATAATGATATGCTGCCATATCTACACTGTCTTTTTCTAAAGTCTGATTCATTAACGATTGTAAGGCACACTGAGAGGCTCACTTAAAAGCATAATATCAGAAACAGCTTTTGCAAAGAACATCACAAATGAAGTGTCATTATAATAAAATTCAACTTTTCTATAATAAAAGGTACAATTACATTCATATGTATTTCTTAAACACTAGAAATAGAAAGTTTTTAATCAACAAAAATGCACTGCTATACATATTTAAGTACAGAAGAGACCCTTCAGTAATGATTCTATTTTTAACATTTTTATATTTGTGCTCTGGAAGCCAAATATAAGAACAGGCTTAAGCAGATCCTTACCAGACACCAGACAACTGAGGGTTAAAATCTGCATCTCTGCTTTGCTCCTGTTCTCCTATGCCAAGGTGCAACAAAGAGGCCTAGCTCCAGGTGATTCGATGTGCCATATGTGCTGCATTTCCTGCACACGCTAGGCATTGAGAATAGCATTTCCAGGTTTACAGCTAGTCTGATTTTCCTGCTTTTTGTCAGTTTAAGCCTGCCCCCTCCTGTTGTTTATACATTTTATTTAATTTGTGCCTTTCTTTTCTTTTTGTTTTCTTTTTCTTTTTATACCAAGAACAATTGAAAACATACAACAAAAAGGCACAGGAAGGGAAAATGGAAGTATTCCCTGAAAGACTTAGAGCCAAATTCAGCCCTTTGGAGAATTTGCTCACAGAAGCATGAAATTTTCACAGATGTCTGGATAGCACAAGGGTAGCATGACTGACATGTTCTGCTGCCCTTGTTATTCAGAATATTTTTGTGGGTGGCTCTGGGTGCGGGAGGGGCTTCTCTTTCACAGCATTTCAAAACAAAAATCAGCCTAGCCATTTTCAAAAGGGGAAGACATGCACTAAAAATGCTGACCCACATCCGAGCTTTAGCCTCTCTGAGTGGTCCTGCTGGCTTTGAAATCATGAATATGACCATTCATATGTGAAAGGTACAACATTTGGCATGGACTTAGTTGTATGGTCAGATTTTAGGAGGTAGACCAGCTTTTGCTGAGGCACCTCAGACTAATTAACTGGTTCTGAGCTTTGCCATGGAGAGGTGAAAACGAACACAGGAGGCAGAGGCACTGTGGGTCATGATGCAGCTGTGCTCTACAGAGCTTTAACCGCAGTCATGCTGGCATAGAAAGGAAAAGAACAGGGAAAAATGACCATTCAGACTACAGTTTTGAGGCTATTATTGAAGCTGCCATGCAGCGTACCTTCTACTACAAGAACACCCTACATGCAAAGGGTAGTTCCTCACACACAGCCTCTTCATGGAGCAAACATATTCACCCAGGCATCCAGAGGCAGTAAGATGGGAATCACTGGCAGTAGCTGTCCTCCAGCCACCTCTTGGGATTTGGTATGATGATGGTCCAAGCACTGCCAGAAACAACAGAAAAATTAGGTAAGTCCAATGCTACAGACGAATCACTTCTCAGATTAATTTGGAAGCTAAAAACTAGCATTGATAAACATTTTGTACTTGTTACGAGAGCTGTGAACCAGATTTTCCCTTCTCCAAATATCTCTATTGAAATCTCCCCAAAACAGACCAAAACATTTTAAAATAAATTCCATGTGTAAGCCTACTTTTAGCAACCAAATTATGTGTCTGTAAGAGCAGGGCTCAGGGTCAACTCTGCTAACCAAAAAAACACTGCTACCAACAAAACAATATACTTAACATCACAATCCTATTCCACATTCTAGTCAGGAAGACTATTTTCTGATCACGTTAATGTAATTAATTAAATAACAGTGAATCTTTTACTAAATCCAAGGTCTGATTATCCTCTCACGGGAATTGATGGTAAAGTTGCTAGCTGAAGTTTGGAACTGATCACACTCTATTTATAGCTAACATATATAACATGCTAAGTTTTTTGGGTTGTTTTTGTCGTGGTTTTTTTTCCCACAGGAGAAAGATCTGTCAGTGTACATCTGTTTCACAGTTAAAACAAGATATTAATATTACCCAGTAATTCAGCTGCTTCCCAGCCTTTGGGCAAACTTCAGTGAAGTGAGCAGACTCCCTGTTTTCATACTTGTTAATTCTGCTAGCTTCCTCTTGAGGAATTTACGTGAGAACATATTCATTTTCATGTGAGCTAGAGTCTGGCTTTTTTTTTCCAAATATCTTTCCAGAGTAATAAATATCATCTGGTTGTAAAGCTACACCCTGCACTATGAGTTAGGTGCTCAGTGTCTATTTAGTAAAGAAAATACAGTAAAATGATATCATAATTGCACAAAATGGAATCCAGATACAATTCCAGCAGGTTACATTGAATGCTGATCACTGGGGAATAAAAATAAAAAAAATATTTCAGATAGTGTATTAATAACTCATAGCAACACTGGAAAAAATAATAAAGGGTAAATTGCTTTTTGTACTGAACACATTCCCCACCAAAACAGGAGGAAGAACTTTCTTGTTATAGAAACTTACACTGGTGCAGGAAACATACCTTCTGGAATTCCAGCTGAAAAACAGAAAATTATATTTTTCAATTCTCCTAGGCGATCTCTTTAAATTATCAGGGGAGGAAGCTATTCAACAAACAAGCTTTATCTATTATATCTGCCTTTGGAGTGAAATTATTATTCTCAGCAGCCTTGATTTTAGCTACTACTGGCTCTCCTTTTGCCACTTACCAACCATTCTTCAGTGTATCGGCACGAGTTAAAAGATAAACATGGGCTTACATAGAACCATAGAATAGTCTACATTGGAAGGGTCCTTTAAGATCTTCTACTCCAACCATCAACCTAACTCCGATAAAAACCACCGCTAAACTATGTCTCTAAGTACTATGTCTACTGTCCAGCTTCTAAATACCTCCAGGGACAGTGCCTCAACCACTTCCCTGGACAACTCGTTCCAATGTTTAAAAACGCTTTCAGTCTAAAAGTTTGGCCTAATATCTAACCTGAACATCCTCTGGCACAACTTGAGGCCATTTCCTCTTGTCCTATCACCTGTGACTTGGGAGAAGAGACCAACCTCCGCCTCTGTACAACCTCCTTTCAGCAATAAGGTCTCCTCTCAGCCTACTTTTCTCCAGGCTGAACAACCGAGGCTCCCTCAGCCACTCCTCAAGAGACTTAATGTTCAGACCCTCAGCAGCTTCATTGCCCCTCTCTGGACCTGCTCCAGCATCTCAATGTCTTTTTTGTGGTAAGGGGCCCATAACTGGACACAGTACTTGAGATGGGGCCTCACCAGTGCTGAGTACAGAGGAATGATCACCTCCCAAGTCCTACTCACCACGCTGTTCCTGATACAGACCAGGATGCTGTTGGACTTTTTGGCCCCCTGGGCACACTGCTGACTCATGTTGAGCCAACAGTTGACCAACACTCCCAGCTCCTTTTCTGCCAGGCAGCTCTCCAGCCACTCTTCCCCAAGCCTGTAGCACTGCATGGGGTTCTTGTGACCCAAGTGCAGGGCACAGCACTTGGCCTTGTTGAACTTCATCCCATTGGCCTCAGCCCAGTGATCCACCCGGTCCACATCCCTCTGCAAAGCCTTTCTACCCTCAAGCAGGTCAACACTTACTTGCACTACTCCTGCAATTCCAGTTCAGAACAGGCTAAGTAAATGCAACGTTTGTACTGCCAGGGCATTGGAGAAGGGCCTTAGTGTAAATGAAATGCAAGTCTTCAAGTTATGGTCTAAGGAAGACTTAAATAGAGCTGATACCTTTGAGTTACCCTCCATGTTTATCCTCAAACAATTGACAGAACTCCCAACATCTTGTCCCAGCACACAGAGGATTCAGAGTTAACCCTGGAACTGGCTGCCTGAGCAGACAGTTGTTTCAAGCTCCTAGTCAAGAATTTGGAAGTGACTCTGACACAGTGATAGATCCTGAGAGCCAAAGGTTCACTCTGTCAGCTGAACAGATTAAAATTTCTGCTTGAAACCAGGACTACAGATAACCTAAAATATTAATCTCTCAGAGTAAATAAGAGTGGTCTTCTCCCCTTAAATGTGAGAATGCATACAATAGCAGAAAAAAAATAAAAGAGAAAGATTGTGTGTGAGAGATTCTGGGATACGCAGAGTTAATTGTTCGACAAGAAATTTTATCCCTGTTCAGAGATGATCTACATAGTTCAGCATATAATGTAATATGTTCCTCTTAAAGGAAGTTGTCAGTATCTGATGGGTTTTTATTACAATTGCTCACTATAAAACGCACTATTTAATTACTAGCATGAAAGTGATTCTAGCATAAAGGAAGAAAGGGAAATGAGACCTCTCCACCTTTTCAACAGTTAATGCACTTGTGCACGTAAAAATACAATGCTTTTTCATATGTATTTTTAATGATGCATTGCATTTTCTTAGATCTATGGGATGTAATTTCTCTGTTGATGTCCTTAGATACGATGCAATACCTAAAGCAATATATGACCACTATATAGAATTTAAATAAACCTAAAAATCTTAAGATATTGGTCAAGAAGAGATTAGAGATTTTTGTGCCCAACTTGACAGGCCATTAAATGGCACATGGCTAAGTGCTCAGCTTCTGAAATATGCTGTTTCCTAAGACATTTAATGTAGAACTTCTAAGGCAACTATTTCCAAAATGTTGAATTAACAGTTCTGCAATGCTGTGTATAATCTGAAACCTGATGTTTTTTTAACCATCCATACAGATTCCAAAACACCCATTCTTGAAGATTATACAGATTCTGTAATAAAGTAATTGTCAAAATAAACAAACTAACGCAGAACATAATGAAAGAAAACACAAATATTTTAACAGTGAGCATCAGATTTTCAACAAAGCAGAGCAAAAGTCAGGGTTTCTGACAGTTTTTTTGAAAAGTGCATTTTAGAATCGACAAACTGTCAGTGTACATGGCCATTCAATATTTACATGCACTATTAAAGAAACAACTGAACATAATGTGAATTTTCCTTACCCCAACTGAAAACTCTTGTACTAGGACAACAATATCCATCGGGAAAGCACTATTATTTGGAAGGAGGCCAGACCAGACAGATGGCAGAGAAAACAGGATCAGTGAAATGTTCAGTGTTGGAAAGTTTCAGTAGCAATGTAACATTCTAGAGAACAAAGACATTGGTTGATCTTTTCAGCTTCTGATATTACTAAAAACAAAGACAGTTATGGCATAAGCAAAACACATTTTTCTAAATTAAACCAAATCACCAGTGGTCTTGAGAAAAATATCTGAAATACTCAGTGAAACAAGGTACCAAAATGCATACATTCTCGTCAGATATAATCTGAAATATTTTTCTGTGTTTTCCAAATAAGTATACTCATATATATATAAAAAAATCATGCCTCTTAGCTTCCTTCATTTTTAAGATAAATTTTTGAAACTAGGGTAATTTGATTATTATTATTTTTATGATCTATATGACTGTCTGTAACGTTCAACTTTTTAACTATGATAAAAACATGACAAATTCAGTTCAGGTGTGTGATCACACTTCAAGTCACTCCTTTTTATTTGATGTAGTGCTGCTTACAAAAATCTGAGATAAACAAATGGACACGGTGTGTTTTTATATTTTGTGGACTGAGTTTATGAATGCCCAGTAAAACACCAAAGATTTAACCAGATCTAATCAAGCTACCAAACATACAATTCAAGCAGATCTGTTTCTGTTGCCAAGACCATGTAAAATATTGATGTGGCACCATTATCCAGCCACTTTGTTTCCCCACCCAAGTGACTGCATGAGATTGACAAATTTGAGAATGAAGCTCTGACTCATACAACTGCATCCATAGCACTCAGGGAGATATACAGCAGTTAAAAAAGTAACAAGCATCTGCTGAGACATTGGGGGGAATCCTGTTGAACTATAGTGAAACCAATTATCTTTTGCAGATAACTCCCCTCTGGACTGTTCAGCAGAAATTTTGTAGATAGCCACTTAGTCAGGGCTCCCGCAAAGATTTTCATAGTAAACTAAGTCCTGTATATGTGCATATTCTCTGTATTGGCTCCTATCCAGCTCAAACACATGGGCAATACTGATCCCACTGTGCAAGTCATCATGCTATACAATTATTTTCAATTGTGCTGCCACAAATAAAGAATTAAAGATACAAGTGGTACCTCTGGTATGAAATCTAGCTTTTGTTGTTAACATTATTTCCTTGCCCAGTGACATAAAAGTGATCAGCATGCCATTATGTGGATAAAACAATTAAAAAGTTTCTCAGAACTAACTCTGTCATCTTGGACAGCAAAATTACTGCTGCAAGGAGCCACCAGCACATTTGTTTTCATTACAACCAAATGCACTATCCTCATCAAAATGATAATTTGACAGGGTTTTTTTGTTCAACTCATGACAATTTATCCATGTCAGTGTTTATTATCTTACTGTCATGAAAGCTCCTATGCAGATGCCAGTTCATACATGAGTTTAAAGCAGTATTTTGCTTGGTCAGAAATGCCAAGCAACTTATCATTTTGTATTTGCCAAAATTATTTTGTAATAGGTCACTGGGTTTTTTTCTTAGAAAGCAATCTGTACTGAATCTTTTCTTAAAATACTAGATAGTCAATGTATCTACTGGATTACTATAGTTTCATTGCAGTACTGGGCCATAGTTTCAAGAGAAGGTATCTTGGAACAAAACTTTTTGCTAGTTGAATAGAAATAAATATAAATGCTTAAGCTATTTTCTATTAAACACTTTTATAAATTCTCTCTCTTTGGTTCTTCGTCCACTTACAAGAATATAAAGCTGGGGGAAAAGTGTTTATTGCTAGCAAAACAAAGGTTCAAAAATGCTGAGTCTCAGCACAAATGTTAACATTTTACATACTACCCTAGGAAAGTAACAAAGACACAGCAAAATATAACAAGCATATAGCCATGTAAATAAATATAGAGGGCTACATTACTGACCAGTGTTTCAGTTAAGAGGGAATTGGATTTCTTGCTGTGGCTTGTTGTTTCAAATTTTAAGATTTTCAAATTTTGAAGATATTCAAAAAATCCTCTTATAATCTGTTGAATATTTTCCTAACTGCCACCAGCCTTCAGTATGTTCACCTTCATGTATGTACTTTCTTAAGTTGTTCTCATCTTTTCTGCCTGAAATTTTTCTGAGGTACCACAGCCTCTAACTCACTCAGCAACAGTCTCCTTGATGCCCTGTTCTTTCTTGACTTGAGGTTTAACATTTTGTTTTACTTCTAATAACTGCTTGCCTTTGCAAGTGATCTATGGAGAAACGCCTGTGATTGTGCCCTCCAGCTTGCAGGCTCTCTAACAGGTATTTTGTTCCCTTGTGCTTGCCTGCCCGCATCCGAATTCTCTAATCTTACACCTACACTACACATTCTTTAGGCCTCTGTCCTTGATTAGTCTTTCCCTGCCCTGCCAAACATTATCTCTTTTGACTTCAAATACAAATTCCTCTAGTGCACACACACCAACACAACGTACCTCAGTTCCCCAACCCCTGCGTCTTTCTGTTCATACATTCTCATCCACTCTTTTTCAGCTCCCTCTGGACCATTAGCTGATGACCAGTATGGTTGAAATAGAGTTGCTATTCTCCCCATCCTTCTCTCTCTCCATGCTAACTTTGCACAAGTTTTCCTGTCGTAGCCACAGTGGATAATAATGCCATCCTGCCCACTGCTCAAACCCATAATCCTGACCTTGTCTTCATTTTAGACTTCTCTATAGTTTCTCTCCTAATAACTACACACAACTATTACAGAACCTTGCTGCTTAGTGTGTGAGGTAAAGTTTTCCCAAATATACATACAGATAATAGTCTTCTCCACGCTCTCATCATCTTACATCTTGGCTATTTCAGTATTGTTTCTTCCAGTCCTGCCAAATGCCACCTCATTAGATTGTCAAATAAGTACACTTACACTTCATCCTACACTGCCCTTTACAGTTGGGGCAGCTTTTCAGAAACACTGTGCAGGACCCTCTTATCTTCAAATCCTTCCTTCAAACTCTATTTTACCGCCATGCCAACTAAAAGCTGAAAAAACTGCTGTGCTATGCTCCCACACCCACACTGTCATTGGATCCTTCTTCTTCCCTGTCTCCATGTCCACCTGCTGTCATCTCTCATTTTACACCTACATTGCAAGGTCTTTGGGCCAGGGACAGTTTCTTGTGTTTGTATAGTGCCACCCAGAGCAGAGCCCACTTTATGACTAGGCTTCTGGAGAACATAGATCAGTACTGCAAACCACAGCAAAGCATTACTGTGGTAAGAGCAGCTGTCTCTGTCAGCATAGCTTTCCTTATTGCAGAAGGGAGAGAAAGCCCAGCAGACCTTTCTTCCCACACTTGCCTACTTGCTGCTTCTCTTAGCAAAACAGTGTCTGCTTGACTTGGAGGCAGTGTCTCCAAGGGACAAATCGGTGTCTCACACTTTGAAGCCTGTCCAGCAGTCAACCAGCTCTGTTTTCCACATCAGAGGAAAAATAAGGTAAAGCTTTAAGAGATACAGCAAACAAAAATAGTGTCAAAACAAGCAGGAACCCGAACAAGAACCTATTCTATTTAAAGGAAATCCTATATTTACTGTAATGGGCTTTGACAAATGTCCGCTGTTATAAAGAAAAACAGACTTTTGCTGAAATTGGTTGAGTCCTCACACTAAGAGGCAGCTCTCTCTTCCAATCCCACCACTGAGATACTCGGCCATTCCCAGCCACCTGCTGGCAGTTCACGCTCCCTCTCCGAGCTCCCTTCCTGTAAAACTAACATATTCCAGCTGTTCCATTGTCCCAGGCCTTAACCCGTGCCTACCCTTGCTAAGTACTTACCGCCTTCGTCTGCATCTTCCCTTTTCCCAAGCAACTTCATGTCACACTCGTTATGCAACTCCATGATGACACCTCAGAGAAAAGTGAACCCTTTAGATTGCAGAGTAAAACAACCGAGATGCAATGGGAATTCTGGAGGGGTAAATAAGATAAAAATAGTGATCTGTTCTGGATCTGAATGTTTTGCAACCATTTCAGATTTTAATTCTAATGAGAACAAAAAAGTAAATGATAAACAGGTCTTCACTGTTGCCCTTTTAAATTTATATCTTAGGAAATAAAATTAGTTCTTGCAATGCAAGTTTTATATATATACTGTTTATGTACTTTTCATGTGTATATACATATGTGTATGTATATACACTTCCTCCTTCTAGTTCTATAGGAAAATTGCTGCCTTGGTAGATTTATAATATGATATTATAGCTGATACAGGTTAGTACTGTTGCCATGTGTTACTGGCCATCATGAGAACAAAGCAAGGAAAAAACTCTACAGTTTCTTTATGAAAAAAAAAAAAAAAAGTCTTATTTTGATTTCACTAAACAAAAAAGTATTATGAGAATTTCATGTGTGTGTTCTTGTTATCTACTTCTGTTCCCAGACACTGGTTTATACTGAAAATCAAATACAGCACACAGAATGAGTACTTATTCTTCAGCTCCATCCGTGGTTCCCACCTATTAGGGGAGGGCTAAGTTCTTGCTGCCATTAATTCTTCAAGAAGATTGCTTGACTTCGCTCCTTTTCAATACACATTTTCACATCCTTGGGAGCTGCATGTGGTCAGGCATCCTAACAGTTTCAGTTGGAAAGAACATCAAGTAGAATCAGTCAATACATCAAACACAGGGAAATAAAAAAAATGAGGTTCTAAAATGTGAATCTGGGAAATACTTACACTCGGAAAGAAGTGTCTCAGCAATAAGAAGTCCACAATGACTGTACAGAGACCAAGATAACATTGTAGCACACATTTAAACCCCACCTTGAATTCTAGCTGTTCATATATAAAGAGTCCATTTACATTCTGTATATACATATTATGTCTGTTTTGTGGAATGACATACACAGTTCATATTAGAAAGTCGTTAGCTGATATACCTTATTGCAGGACCAATGTACTCTGTCAAATTCCTACACACGGGAGTACCTGGGGCTGAAAGTAAAATATCCATTAGTGCTAACATTGACTTGCACCTTCTTGGAGGTATTTACGTATGTCAAGCCAGCTACTAAAAAGAGAAAGTGATTTACTGTTCTCTATAAAAACTTAAGATGGTTTGAGAAACAACCTCAGTTCTTAGGAACAACAGGGTTTTGGTGATCATCAAACATACTAACAGGAGGCTAAAGTACGCATGGGCCTACCTACTTCTGAACTTTCGTGTTGATGACAGTCCTTATCAATAATGGAAAAATGACAGGAATAGCATTTTTTACTACAGAGAAATAGTGCGACAAGTAAACACATTCCAATGTTGAATTTTTTACTTGCATACAGTGATATATTTCTACATTCTCAATCTTTGAAAATAGTTTTTAAATTATATATTACTGCTAAGGGCATCAGGAACCATACAGCATGAAAAGTAATTAGAACACTTTATATTCATACAAAGTACTTCAACAGATAGATGTAGAAAAACAGGGGTAAGATTGGTTACTTTAAATCATGCAGGAATAGGTTCAGAGATCTTTTAAAATTTTGTGTTTGAATTCTGAAAGAAACAACGAGCAAATATGAGAAATCCTGTGCAAACTACAAAAAGAATTCTGGGGATGAGGTCTCAACTTCTCTACTGAGCCCATATCCAGAGGTTTCTTCCCTGTCCCTAAAGAAGATCAATGAGATATGGAATATAATTTGGATTATTTATTTCTAGATCAAGTATAAATTATTCCTTGGTTCCTTTTACCTTTTTAATTTAGGGTTTTTAAATCCCACCTCTTAGGCTTTCTACACTCAAAGTCCATTTGAAACTTTTCACTATGATCAGAGTACCTTGGGAAAGAAGAGGGATAACAACCTAGACTACAACCAACTTTCATAACAGCTAAGATGGCAGTCACATGAGTTTTGGTATATGCTAAAATTGTATGTCTGAAAAGCGGGAATTTGACAAGAAGTATTGATTATAACCCTGAGTTACAAATGTATCCAATTTACTCTTCTATTTGACTCCTTAGGGAGGTTTATAGGAAACTGCAAACAGGAATTTCCTAGCCAAACTTCTTTTTATGGTAATTGGCATGCCAATAAAATAGCCTTCAAGTGCCTCGCCCTTAAAATGGCTGCAGGAAGTCCAAGGTATGGGGCCATAGGGCAAGAGGCATAACTTTGTATGTCTTCTCTTTACCATTTTGAGTAACTTGTGCCATTACTATAAACTAGGTTTATGGTGATGATTATATTCTTCCAATACACTATACCACAATGAAGTTTAACAGAGATGGTTCAGCAGGCTCTTGCAAAGCAATGTAGCAATTTCCAAAAGCAAAAGCTGACCGGTCTTTAAAAGCATAGCAATTGCTATTACAAGTTGCTAATTACAGTGTTTAGGAATATTTAAAAGATGTGATCTCTGGGCTAGTGGGCATTTCTCTGAAGATATTTTCTAATTTGTTTCTTACTCAGATGCCTTCAAATAGTGATTTGGGCAGCTGGAACCTGGGGGCATATTTGCTTCATTACATACACTATTTTGTCAGCTGGAGATGATTTTTTGTCAACGTACAGATGGACACAGAAAACCTTCAAAGACCTTACAAATATATTTTGTTTTAAATGTAAATACTACCCTGGTGTCATTAATAGCCAAGTTAGCTCATTTCTCTTAGCATTCTATGCCTTATATGCCAATAATCTCAGGGCTTTATTTTGCCTGATATAAATTTTCATTAAGCCCAAGGAGGGCTCTTTCTGTCTTTCCTGACTGATTCAGGTTTAATTGGCCTCTAAGGATAGTAAGCTGCTTGAGGATTCTTTCAGAATCTGTGTTCCTCTGCTTCTTTGCCAAATATTTTTTATTTCATCTAGCAATTTGTTTCTATCAGCCTCTTTTACCCATTTTGCCTGCCAGAGACAAACCTGCTACATTTTTTCTCTCGTTATGTTTTATAAGCATTTCTCCCCATCAGTGTTGTCAGAAGAAACACTATTTCTCAGGTAGCTCCACCTTTTCTTTCAAAGTCTATTCTGATATGTCTTGAAAAAGGTTTAGTCAGAAGATTCTTTCTATTTGTCTCCACTCCAGTCTAACTGAATCTGTGTGGGCTGACCATGCCATTTAACTTTCCAGCAAGGCCAAACTAAGTGTAAGGAAGTCAGAAACAGTGGGGAAGGAGGGGCGGGGGAAGGAAAAAGAAAATTCAAAACCCCTCTTATATAAAGAATTCAAAACTATACAGAAAAGTACTTTCCTTCCAACTTTTTTTCTCTTTCTTAATAACCGTATAGAAATCTTGGAGCTTTTTTTCTTGCTTTCTATCAGGGAAAACTAGGATTCTTATATGATTTCCTTTAAACTGAATTAAGAGTTTTGCTATCATTGTGCATTTTCCCAATTTTTCATTCTCTTCTGTGTGGGTACAGAATCCTCTGTTTCAGCAATCTATTATTTCCATAAGCAATGCTGAATCTATTATTTGCTTGCCATACCTCTAATTGTGCTTTCAGGGTTTTGGAAATAGTTCCATTCTGCAAGAGTAATTAGCAGATTTCTAAGCTGGTAGCTCACAGTTTGCCTTTTCAGGCTGCTTTTGTAGCCAGTACTCCTCTGTTCCCCTATGCAGCTTTATTTACTTAACAAATTTAAACCATAAAGTTTGTGGCAGTGAAAGCCATCTCTCTTTTCATAGATGATCACAACATTCAAATTAATAGCCTTTTCATATGGCTGAGTACTTGCAGGGCCAAGCTTAGCCTGAGTTAGATTCTGATCTCTCACAGATGATACTTGGGTTGTGTAGTGTAAATTGGTTAAATTTGTGTAGTGTAAATTAGGTTGGATAGTGTAAATTACAAATTTTGAATCATGACATTCTCAAATATGCCCTGATGTTCATGTAATATTCTGATGTTCAGGAGCCTTTGAAAATGGAAAGACAACCATTCCAGAATTTGATGAAGTAACTGTTACTGGATAGTAACAGCAGAAATTGTATCAAGAGGAGTCCAGAAAAAGTCAGTAATCTACTGTACAATATTTTTTATATCTGAACTAAAAATTGCACAGAAAGGCTAAAAATGTACATTTTGTACTTTCTATAAGAGGGAAAAAGGACCAAGAGATAAAAAGAGGAGAAATAATAGGGAGGGGAAAGATAAATAAAATGTCAGGACAGAGAGATGACTGACAGAAGCAGTCTGCTTCTGACCCAAATGTGGTGGATGCTTCCCATTAAAGAAGTTAACTAAAATTAACACCTTGAATGAAACTGTGCATCCCCTGAACATCAAGGAGTACAAGATTCCACCACAATCTTTGAGATAAACCCCAATAACTGGATAGATGTTTAGGACCACTGTTAGAATGCTTTCTATAGTCTTTCTGGAAATGAAAAGAATGAGAGAGAACAGCATGGAAACAAGTCGTTAAATAGTTTTATGCAAGTATTTATGCTTACCTGGCTGAAAAGAAGCAGGAAAGTGTGTTCTCCAAGCTCAGATTCTTGTTTGTAACTAGTCTTGGACCCTTTCACTACCTTTATCTTCCTCAGAATGTGGAAAATTTTCATGCTCCAAGAAATAGGAATCTAAGATAACAAACAATAATATTTCTTTGTCTTAATAAGTTTGCATATACAAAGGATATATACTGAAGGATACAAGATCTCTTTTATAAACAATGAAGCCCCACAATACCTGAAAAGAATCAAATACTGGACCTGTATCTCAGCCTGGTTTTGAAGTCTTGGGATCGCAGGACCACATTTCACTTGTCTGCTATGCACAAACCTTCTGCATACACTAAATTGACAGACCACCAACTGCGCTGCCAAAAATAAAAAATAAACAAGAGTAGAAATGTTTTGGCCTCTGTGGTCTTTTCCAGTTATTGCTACTTAAAGCGTTCCTTAGATTAAGCACAGGTTAAAATGTACTCAGAGACTTCATTTAAATTGCAGGGACCATTAATACGTATGGAACAGTGCACTTGAAAAACAAATCACATTATGCATGCACACACCAGTCTTTAAACATTCAGGTTGCAAATTGTTTATATATGACATGTCAAACATGTAAGGCTTTTGGTGGTGGTGGTTTTTTAACTTACAGACCTTTATTAATTTTTTTTTTTAAATTGCTGTAATCTTTTACAGCTGTTTACATGCTCTTATCCTGAAATTTGCAATCTTCTTAGAGTATATCTACAGATACTCTACAGTATCTATGCTAAAGTATGAAAACAGTCATGAACATTGGGAGAAAATTTTTAGCGCTTACTCAAAATATAAATGTGTTTACTTCAGTAATTTTTTGTAGCATAACACTGAACTGAGCTTTAGTCTGGCAATCCTTCACTTTTGTCATAAAAGTAGACATGAGCCTTACCAAAACTAAAGTATAAAATTTGTTTGTATTTATGAATTTGTAAATTTAATTATATTTTTTAATACAGGTGAGATTGAGTTTTTTTCTAATTGTATAGGCTTAATTGTATGAAATATAGATGGGATCTTGCATGGATTTTAAAACCTATGCAATGACTGGACAAGAGACATTCACAAATAGCTTTTACCTTACTTAACTTTCACAGGTGTAAACGTCCCTTCGCAGTGATGTCAGGTCACAGTTAACTCTTTCCTCCTTTTTATGAATTCAACATTCGAGAGCTGGGTCCTCTGGTTTTTTTCACACTGTCTCTCTCATAAGCAGGACAGAACAAAGTTTTGACCGTTTCTACCCCAAAGCTTTCTGCCTCCCACAAATAAACAGACAGGAAACATCTGTTAGTCTTGCTTGAAGAGGCAGAAGGAGCTAAGGGGCTTCTAGGAAATTTGGAGAGCTGTGGAAGAAGTGTCTGCTAAGTGAGGCTGAAAACAAAGGCAGTGAGAGGATTAACACTGGGAGGTGGCAGTTCACCTCCCTTACTCTGTTCCTGAAGTCAGAGCTTATTCATGATTGCTCTGTATCCCCATTCACTCATGTTTGGTGTCATATATGGACTGAGAGAGAAAACGGTAAAATATTCCAGATCCTCCAATCCTCCTGCATTTGAAATATTTCTTATAGCTAGTCCTTCCTTTGAGGGCTGTTAAGACTTCCAGAGAAGCTAGAAAACACCTCCCGCTCCAAATCTCAGATGAGCAAAGACATAATTGGATATATATATAAAAAAAATTAGCACAACTGAAATTAATTCTTCAGATAAATATTGAGGGGGGGTAGGGTGTCTCTTTTTTTACAGAAACTTAAGAGAAATCACAAAATGACATTAAGTATTGATATAATTTTAACAGGCGTGTTATTTACAGAAAAGACTTCGATAGCTTCTTTGGAAGCATTTCAAGCTGTTAAATAATTATGTATTTAGGACACATTACACTTCATAAAAACATCCACAAACACACATGGAAAAATTAGGACCGAATCCTGTTATCTCAGATGGCAGCTTTGGCACAAGTAGCCCCAGACAGAATTATGGATTTAAGCCAAGAACATAAGGCACTGGCCTGTGACACCCCCTCACAGCCTCGGTGAACCTCCTCACTTCTCCCTCTGCACGCTGACCGAACACTGCTTAAAAATGAAGCCTAGCAGTGACGAGACGTCGCTTAAAATCAGAGCCCAACGCACCCTTGGCCCACATCTCCACCAGACCCTCACCACCCTCAGCCCCTGGGTGATTCTACTGCTAGGCCGTAGGATCTCCCCCACTGCCAGCAGGACCTGGGGGTCCTGCTACAAAATAAATAATGTGACTTGAATTGTCCACTGTGTGTGTGTGCGCACGCCTGTGGAGGTGGCTGCAGTGGGAGTGGTGGCCGGGGAGTCGCAGGGCTGTGGAGACGTGTGGAGGGCTGTGGGTGCCCTGTGGGTCTAGACCGCCAGCACAGGCTGGCTGCAGCCGCCTTATACAAGAGAGTGGCATAGACCAGCTCCAACCACAGCTGGGAAAACCCCCACCTTTTTTTCAGACAATAAATAAAGCCAATATGCAAGAGAGCCGTGGAGGTGAAGAGACAAGCAAGCTTGATTTTGCCATAGGACCAAGCCCTCCTCCCTAACCCCCATACTTCATTTGCAATCCAGTTCCTAAAAGGTGGTACCCCTTTATTTAAAACAAAACAATAGGATTCAGCCAAGACACCGCCCAAGCAGCAGTCCACAGTTCAATCTTTAAAGCGTATCTGTTTTTCTCGGTCATAAATCGCCTTCAAGAGCGCATACTGAAAGTTTTCTTAGTCCTCAAGCAATAATGCTGATCTATGGCAAACCTGAGGCCAGCATCTGCTCTCTTGTTGGATTTATGGTATCTGGTCACCTGGCAGGAGAATTAGGGCAGAAAAAGAAGCGGTGCACAAAGTAGTAGAGAGCCAAAAGGCAGACAGGACTGCTACGAATGCCGGAAAGCTTTATACAGCACTCAGATTTTGCTTTCTGGCCCCTCTTCCTTGCTTTATTGCATCATGTCTAATCCATCTACAGTCCCCCTAAACAGCTGTATTCCCACTTGTCTGGAACCTGGACCCTAGAAGGTTTCAGTAGGGGACCAGGGATTAGGATCCATAAATTCATTAATCGATAAATCCATTCATAGGATCCATAAATCAACTCTTACCATGGTGTGTCTCCACAGCCTTCTGCAGCCCTGCTCCGAGTCACTTGTCCAGCCCATCTGTCCCTACCTCTTCCTCACCACCCTCACTTTGTGCTCTTGTTCACAAGTCTTCCTACCAGCCCATAAACTGTGCCACACAAGCACTCTCTTACTAACTGCTGGTTCAGTGCCTGGTAACTAACAGGCTGCTTGTTACTACCTCACTTACCTCAGTGCATCTCACCCACTCCCCACTGCTGCTCTTGAAAAACATGGCAAAGGTGTGCCACAGAGCCCCGTATCAGCTCCAGCCAGACTTGAAAATGAAATATTTCTTTATGTAAGGCTGTAGCATTCCCAACAGGGATCCAAGGCTTATGTAGTAAGGGATACAGCTGTACTAGATTAGCCTGTGCTTGACACCTCCGAAACAGGCAAAGAGCATCACCAGAAACAGAAGGAGCTCAGAGAAGTGAAAAGACCAGTGGAAGGTTCCAGAGCAGGTTGCAACCAATATAATATACAAGACATAGGTTCTTCCATTTCAGAAACAATCATTTTCACCATTAAACCTTGCAGTGCTACTGTTTGTAGTACTAGAATCAGGCCTTAGTACCAGGGAAAAGAATGGTTCACAAAATACAAAATAAAAATGTCTCCAAAACCCACATTCAGCAGAAGCAATAGTAATGTTTTACATTCAACTACCTTCCCTAAGTACTGATGATGACTCATGTATTGGCCTAGACAAAGACAATAGAAATCAGAAGTCCAGTAAATGTAGATCAGTCCCTTCTTAAACATCATCGTGGTGTCTCCACCATGAGGTGAAAACAAGCACAGAATCCCAGTGATTATCCCTGCAAATCTCTACTATGGTGTCATGTCGTAACACAGCAGCAATGGTTGCTTGCAACATAATGGAGTTGACTTAGTCTCTTAAGTGTTTGTCTGTCAAATCAAAACACAACCTGATGGAAGAAAAAAAGCCAGTTAGGAAATGTCTGTGATGAAGTAGCCATTTGTGGGTTTTGTGCATAAATTAGGAATAAAATTCCGTGAATACTTTGCATAGGGGAGTTAGCTCTTTAAAAACAAAAGGGGTATCTTAAAAATGTGGGTGAGTGGGTGGCCCAACATACATGAAAGTCAGAGACTCCTTTGGATAACATAAGCTTTCAGTGATACTTGCCTGGAACCCAGCTCAACCATCTCTCTGATGGTTCTTTTCCTCTCAGGGTCCAAGAGTTCCTTACTTGAAAAACCTTTCCGGAGAAAGGTGTGCTGTATTACATGATGCTGATTATATTATATAATTATTGAAGCTTGAACATTACTTGATAGGGTAATCTAGCAGCCTATAATCCTTGCAAAGATATTGTTCTTCAGGTAGTTTTGTAAAAAATGCAAATACATTTTAAGACATATAGATAAATAAATCTTGTTCTATCTTTAGGCATGCCAGTAGCATGTCCAAGATTTGAGCTCTCTGAGGGAACAGGAAAGCTGTACACAAACAATAAGTAGTTTCAAGTCTTGCTTTGGAACTTTTTCCTGGTGGCGTCCATCTCATGTTGAGTTCAAAATCTATGTAATTGGGCTTTTTGACTAAAGAAGCGCAATACTGGAGGGAAGGTTATTTCCTCGCAGATAATTTTCAAAGCATTCTTCTGCAAACTTAGCAAT
The DNA here is from genome assembly GCA_013400055.1 of Nycticryphes semicollaris. Classification (NCBI taxonomy): domain Eukaryota; kingdom Metazoa; phylum Chordata; class Aves; order Charadriiformes; family Rostratulidae; genus Nycticryphes; species Nycticryphes semicollaris. The sequence goes on from VXBJ01007286.1 coordinate 795,201, forward strand.
GATAGGCTTGAGAATGTGTTCCAACTTGTCCGGAGAGTAGTTCAGTCAGTGTCAAGATGTGAAAGTGAGCTCTGGAGTTACAAAGAAACTCTCTGCTTTGAGTCAGAAATGGCTATTCTTTTCTTATTTTCAAGAATGAAGAAGGAAACATATGTAGAATCACTCATATAAAATGTTTCCTTTTGATACTGTCTTTCAGAAACTAGAGCACAGAACAACCTAATGGAAACCACCAGTACCCCACTGGCGTGGACCAAGGGTAGTACAGGGTCTTTCTCTGCTGGGTGGTCAGAGAAGAGCACCTGTGTATTATTACTTTGCAGACTGTTTTATGTTTTCCTTCATTGCAAAATATGCAAAGCTTAAACTTTCTTTGTATTGGCAATTTTAGATCCCAATGACCACCCAGCTATGGAATTTACTGTACATCATAGTTTGTGGGTAGATACAACTGTCACAGATAGAGACTCACCACTGAAGTGAAGTATCCTTCACTGGCAGGAACATTTCTGGCTTCTGCGTGAAAATGAAGAATCTTCAAATAACATATTACCACCCAAGATACAGATATACAGAAAAATGTATTTAACTCTTACATACAACACAGTACATTGTGTATTGTATACCTAAAAATTAAATTATATATGCATTTTATAAATAGTTATTACCCAAGCATAAAGGCTGAGACACTGGGCAAAAAAGGTGTGCAGCACAATTCTAAGCAAAGGGACAACCTGAGTTTTTGGACTGCTGCAAAAATGATCTTCACTCTTACCTTTTTTTTATTATTTATCATTATTATTATTATTACTATTCCACACGTGGCTTCTCAGACATCTCAGGAATTGAGAAGGACTGGCATATCTGGAAAAGCTCCCACAAGACCACTGTTTTACTGCCAGGAAGAGGTGTGGTCACAGGTTCTTGTGATAATTACTGATCCCATTTGGAACAATACCTGAGACTGCATAAAGCACCTACACATCTAAGATTCTAGCAGACATCCTACAGACACAGATTATAGGAAAGATGTACCAGAATACACTGAAGTAGTAATGAACAGCAACTCTGGAGCATCAAATGGAGATGGTCCTTCTACTGAAAATACCATCTACCAGGTAAGATCTGAGTCAATCATGTTAGCTGCTTCTGTCCTGTTCTACAGTGCATGCTCCACACTTCGGGGGGTAATGCTGATGGTAAAAAGCTGGAGGAAAAACAGCCACCTGCTCATTAGTTCTTTACTTAAAGGAATTAAGAACCACTTGACTGGTGACTATTAGCTCCATTACCTCATTCCCTGACACCCAGAACAACTTGTTAGAGAACGTATCAGAGCTTTCCTGAAGCCATTGGGAAGGCTTATCATACTGATTCCAGCATCTCAAAACGCCTCAAACCAAAGCCTGTTATATCTTGTTCAGACAAGCTGAAAGAAGAGCTCTGTGAAGTCCCTTATCACAGTGAAATCTGAATCTTCAAACCAGAAATCCTGCTCCTCACAAGTGTTTCAGTGATTGTATCATTCTCCTTAGTCATACTGCCCCTTGCCCTGTTAAGTAGCAATGAGTAAAACCTCTCATGCTCTGCAAGAACTGATAATCGTTTGTAACTTGCAAGGATTAACCATTAGTTCATTCAGGAATAAGCCCAAGAATACTTAGGTTATAGCAAGTGTATGTACAGGCCTTATACTTCTTGAAAGTAGGTACCCCAACATGGACTGCTCTCCAGCTCTCAGTCGCTGGCAGAATCCGTTTTAAGGTCTTCTTAATTACTGATTACATCAGACTGCAAGAGGTACAAACCATCCAAGCATCTAAGGCTAACATACCAAGAAACTATACAAGCAAGCAAGCCTGACATGAAAATAAATATGTAAAGTGCTCCAAATTGTACCAGTAAGAAGCAACAAGCACACCAAACAACCATCCTCAGCAACCCATGAAGAACTGATTCACAGATGAACCCAGAAAGCTGCCTATATAGTGCACAATTTTGCCTTGGTATCATATGAGCTGCTAGAGTGACCATGAAAGCAAGCCATCAGGTAGCAACAATCCTTGATATACCAATAATCTCATACTTGGGCTCATGCACCTTTGCCCTGGAGGTGAGCAGAGATCTTTCGAAAAATCACTATCACGCAACATGTGAACACATGCAGCAGCATTCTCAAGTAACACAAACACCGTGGCTGTGAGCCATTAGGCAGGCAGCCCTAAAACTGCAGGCTTTCCATCAGACTGTTTCCTAAAAAAACTGCTACCTTCTGAAGCTTCTTAACCACAAAATACTCTTTTGAATAACTGAGCCACCTAGACATTAATTAAAGTAAGCACTTGATGCACTAAGCATGAAAGTTCTGAGAAATAAAGCAATCTCATCTTCACCAATGAGGCATCAAAACACCATCATCCACAGATGCACATCAGTGAAATTGTTATGCCATAAAACTTGTGTATTGAAAAGCAGTTTCAGTAAGAAAGTAACCCTCTTCCCTCTTTCTTAAAATAATGCACTAAAATAGCTCCAAATGGCTGGAAAGATGAGAAACAGAACCTAAGTATTACAAATGGAAGTAATTTACATCAACATGCTCCGTGAACTAAAACAGCTTTTGGAAACCATGCCCATTCACCTGTCTAAAGGAAGTGGATTCAGAGTACGTTAATACACAATTGATAACATCCATGGAATTGCGCAAGTCTCAGCAGAACTGCCTTCTCTCTCAAGCTGCTGCTCTTCTGCCTTAATAACCGATTTCACTATTCTATTAAATAGAAGATTAAGCTGATGGCAAATTAACTCCCTTTTCTCTGTGCCTATCAATTCCTGTTGCTCTGACAAGATTTGCATTAAATTTTTTCTACTAAAATCTACCCTTTGTGACTTTTTTCAGTTCTCTTTTCTAGGTTGACCTCTCCCTGGCTTATCCTAAATTATCCTAATTTGTCTTTTGGCCATTTAATACTTCCAAGATTTTAGGCTTCACAAATACAATCTTTTCACTTCTGTTATAGCATCATATGCAATCATCACTCTAATGTCACAGTTTCCGCTGATCTTTCTTACTCCATCTAAAACCATCACCTCACTCTTCAAGTCATGTTTTCCAAGCTTACAGCATTTTCCCTGTTTCTTCCTATCCTTTAGGGAAAAGGCCATTATCCTTGTGTGGCTAACACAGTTCCCTATCAAGACTGTCTCTATTGCGGCATCTAAGTGTTAGGGGACTGAAACGCAACTTTCTGTTCCTAATATATAGGGTATGTTTTCTGTTTCCTTTGTGCCTTGCTCACCATAATGTCAAAAAAGTTAACCATTACACCAACACAGTATGTAGTACACGTCTGTGCACATACAGGCGGGGGTTCTTTTGAGAGCAAGGAGGTGGTGTGCTACCATCTCCTTGCCCATAAGGAAAGGAAACAACATGCCTACTTCCCACCTTCTAGCGCAAAACAGTAGAACATTTCAGGCTTTCAAGATGTATTACGAAACTACACCTTGTTAGTCAGCAAGAAGTACAGTACACTCAAGTCAAAAGAAAAAAAAATAGTGTTTTATTAACTACCACACTGTTATAATACACTTTAAACGTACAATAAGGTAGCCTTTAAATTTGAGGTGGTTTTAAGAATAACAAATGAACAGATTTCCAAATGTTTGTAAATAGGTGAACTGCAGTAATTATTGTTGTACATTTTTTGAAAATGGTATAGCACTTACAGACTGGCTATATAACTTCATTTTGTACATTTCCCTATAATTGAAAATATAAACAGTAATTAAAAAATAAAAAGAAAATTCAGCATAATAAAAAACATATATGTTTATCAGTTAAATGTACTGGATACATACAATTTTTAGGGAAGAAGCAAAAAAGGAAAGATGGCTGATATTTAAATGCAGATTGACTAACCAAAAACTAAACAACAAACAAATAAAAACCTCATAAACCCCCTAGTTCACTATGACTATATCCATATGTTTGGGAGTACTGTCAATATGGAAGTGATTTTTCTGTTGTATTTGCATATGTTATATTTTACTGGTAATTTACATGATGGCTTTTAAGGCCCTGGCAGACAGATGTTTTTTGGAAAAAGATTTGATAAAAATCACTGCTGAGACGCAATACACCTTATTTTTGGTCCTCCAATGTTCAAAAGAAGGGATATACTTCACTATAACATTTGCCTTACCACCCAAATGCCTCAACCTATACATATTTTTTTTTAACATTTTAAGCTTTTTAAACATTGGTTATATTGCCCACCTTGGTTATTGAAAGAATATTAACAAGACATCATTTTGGCAAATTAAATCTTAAACATGGCTTTTCAATAGGATTTAAAAGGTGACTATCCCTAGAGTTCCATGTTAAAATGTAGTTTTCAAAATCTTACAAGAGTAATGCTTAAAATATTGTACATAGTTAACCTAATTAAAATAATTAGCTTCAAAATGACAAGTTGATGAGCTAAGTAAAGCCTACACTATGTAACATTTGCTTGGAAACTTGATTTGTCAGTTATGCATAATAAAAATTCCAGTCATCAAGAAAATTACAAAATTTCTTTTATCATAACATGATTTCTTTTCACCCATCAACTTCTTTTATCTTACAATAGATAAATACCAACATGTTCTCATTTTTTTTACACTAAACCACACAGGATTGATGCATTTGGTTAGACTACCATTTCCATCGTTAAATTCTTTTTTTTTTTTTAATATAACTTGGTAAAATTTCATCTCTTCTAGATTCCAAAAGTACCTACAAAACCCATGCAATTTTACCATTTTAATATACTATGGAATATCATACAAAGTAAGGCATTTCAGTGTCATGTATAACCAAGTTACTGTCAATCCAAAAATTTTTGCACATCAATAAAAAGATATCTAAGAACTTAGGAACAATATTCTTCTCACTACTGTATAAAAATAACCACAATTAATAGGTATCTTGTGTAATATTTACTCCATTGTCTCGTTTCCCGAAACTGTGACAAGCTGTAAAGGTATTTCAGTGTTGGTAAGAATATCCTGATTGCTGGTGCCAGATGTATTAACAGTTCCTATTCCTGAAACAGAACCTTGTTGAATATTTGCAAGGATAAGTGTTGTTCCTCCTGCAGTAATCAAAGTATCATCAGGTGTTGCTTCTACTGATGCCAGCACTGTACTGCTAGAGTGAATACCTTTTTTATTCTGATGCGTTTTAATGTGTTTGGCAAGGTGGTCACTTCTCATAAAGCGTTTTGAACATTCTGGACAGACAAATTTCTTCTCACCTGTCACAGAAGATAGGAAAAAAAAGATGTTTTCAAGAACATTCAAAATATAACACGTACACCAAAAACTGAAATAACCTACTGCCTTTAAGAGTCAGAATTCTAACAATATCTATACTGAAGAAAAAAGCAATCTAACATGATAAACTTGTGTGTTAGATTTCTAGACACCTATACAAATCCTTTAAAATAATTGATTTATTTTTCTGTGTCTCACTGAGATTGGGGAGATCTTTCAGGCAAGCTAAAGAATATTGCCATCTCATATCCTCAGGCTGCTAAGCTTCCCTGTACTTATTCACTGCGTTTATTACCAATAAATAACTTTTAAGAGGAGAACAAAACTCACCAAATGATGGACAGGAAAGACCGTATGAGCTCCTGCAGAATCACACCTGAGACTGACAGACAAGGTCATGGGGCAATTCAGTTTTGAAGGGACCTCTGGAGGTCTCTAGTCTCATCTCTCTCTAAGCAGGGCCGGCTATGAGGTTACTCGGGAATTTATCCAGTTTGAAAATCTTTAAAGATGGAGACTGCAGAAACTCTGGGCATCCTGTTCCTGTCCCTGGCTGTCCTCACAATGAAAGTTTAAATTTATATCTGGTCTGAATCTCTCCTGTTTCAACTTATGTTGATGTCGCTCATCCAGAGAGACATCTCTCACCAGTGCATCACCATGAAAAGTCTGTCTTTGTCTTCTTAATGGTGGCCTTGCAGGCACTAGAAGGTTGCTATTAAGCTCCTCCCTGCCCTTATTCTTCTCTTCATGCAGCTAAATAAGTCCTGTTCCTACAGCTTGTCCTCATAAGGCAAATGCTCCAGCTTCCCAATCATCTTGGTCGTCCTTTAGTGAACTCAGTACTGTTGATCAATGTGTCTTACACTGGGGGCTGAAAACTGGATTCTAGATGCAGTCTAACCAATGCTGAGAAGGGGATAATCACTTCCCTAGAACTAGTGTCTGCTTCTGTTGATACAGCCCCAGCCATCCTTGCTGCTGGCTCTTGCTCGTGTTCCTCTTGTCTGTCAAGACTCACAGGTACTTTTCAGTAGAGCTGCTTCCCAAACTAGTTAGTGCTTAGCCTGTGTTGCTGCAAGGGTTAATTCCGTCCCAGCAGCAGTACTTTCTGTTCATTCTTGCTGAACTTCAGAAGGGTCCTGCCCATTCTCTCACCCTGCGTCCCTCTGAAGAGCAGCCTTACCCTCAAATGCATCCACTGGTTGCCCCACTTTCATGTCATCCACAAACCTAAGAGTGCACTCTGTTGCCTCCTCCAGGTCAGTGATAAAGATGTTAAAACAGGTCAAAGGATAGATCCCTACAGTTCTCTATTTTTCATTGGTCTGCTGGTACACCAGGAGCCATTAACCATACCCTCGGAGCTGGATCATTCAACTGGCCTCTCTTTATTTAAACCCATCTGTCTGGCCATCCAGACAGTAACATCCCAGCTTGGGTTCAAGCATTCAACATGTCTAACAAAAGCACACCATTAGGTTCAAAACATGAAATATTTTCTATAGACATTGCAAAGACAGTTTTCTATGAAATGTAAATGCTGATAAGCACATAAACTGTTATTTATTGGCATTGGGTTTTTCAAATAGTCTAATTTTAAAAGGTAAGCATCCTCTAGTTTCAACATTCAAGAATGTAGTTATGGGTTCAGTTTGTAAGAAAACAGCAAGACAGACAATAGATGTGAAACAAAATGTTACTTGAAAAGGTGGAAGGATCTAGATCAATTTCTTTTCTTTGTATTAAACAGAAGGAGAAATGTGAGCTTGGAGTCCCTGATGGAACTAGCAGATGTAGAATGATGTACCGTCACATGCTCTTGCTCGATTTTGTGAATAAAATCCAGTATCTTGGACATCTAGCCCTCTACTTTTATTTTTCCTTTTTAAAAAGAGAGAAAATTATTAAAGTTCTAAGATGAAACAACAGGTTTAATCTGGTTCAAACAAATGAAATGCTTTGCTGAACCTGAATCAAAACATTCTCATTAAGCTCTAGCTCTATTAAATATTAGGCTAAATGTCAGTTTTGAATCAAAAAAGGTAGCTGTTTTTCCTCCTCAGACTTAGTAAAGAAACCAAAGAGTATATCACAGCTCTAAGTATTAGCTGATTTTTAAAAAAGTTACATTACATTAAAATCAACCCAACACAAAGATTTGTTCTCCTCTTAAAACTTATTTATCCAAGCCTTCTCCATGACACTCCTCTAGTTAAACACAGCAGAATCAAAGACTGAAAACCTGTGTGCGTTCGTCGGTGTCGCTGAAGCTCATCGCTGCGAGTGAACCTTTTGCCACAGAACATCCAATTACAAACAAACGGACGCTCTCCAGAATGCCAGCGGAGATGAGCTCTCAAATGTGAAGTTTTCCCATATACTTTGCCACACCCTGGTATGTGACAAATATGTTGCTTCTTTTTTCCCAAGTTGGAGCCTCTGTTTAAAAAAAAAAAACAAAAAAAGAGAGAGAGAAATTATTCATTCTGACAGATTCCTCTTAAATACTGGTCATAGATGTAAGTTGGTATCTGTTTGCAGATACCAACAGATCTGCAAACAAATGTGTAGCTTCCCATTTTTGATCCAAATGAAATCAGAGTCCAGTACACTCTGTAAGAGGCTGGAACTGAAGTCTATAATGCTATCCCAATTCTGCAACAAACTATAAATTCAACAGTATGTGAAATTCAAACAATAAAACATGTAATCGCTAGCAAGCATATATGTGTATCAAGTTGGAAATACCACCACTACAGCAGTTTGTATCCTGAAGTGCCCATATTTTAAATTTCTCCCAGTTTCAGTTTTCACCATACCAAAGACAGTTTTGGCAAAGAAAAAACACAAAAGATTGCAATTGCCAAAACGGAAACAGGAGATTTTGGCAACCGGGAAGATAACAGATGGGTCTTTTGGCATCTTGGGGAAACCTGAGAAGCAGTCTGGGGTTGGAAGACAAGCACACTGACTCGAATATTTCCACTAATAGCAGTGGCAATGAAACAGATAATTTTGCTGACATTTAAATTAATTCCTTGATATTTCGGGAAAAAAAAAAAAATCCATCAAAATGAACACATAATTCATAAATAGTATAATCTAGATTACTGAGCCCAATGCTTATTTGAAGATGCTTCCTCAATGAAATGGAAAGTGATTGATTCAGGGAAAGCACCTAACACAAAAGCCTAACGTTTTTTGTTTTTTTGTTTTTTTTTTAAATAAAATCACCAGAGTGAAATAAGAGCATCTGAACACCCTGAGAAAGAGACCAGTCTGGCCAGTGCAGGGCATCATGATTGATTTTAGCCAATTGAAGTGTTTGCTGCTGCTGAAAAGGGCACTCCAGGGAATAGATCTGGCTGACAACGCAACTCGATGAATGGTAAATGCTGGTACAAGGGAGGAGATTGGAAAACGCAGCCAAGCATCAGGCCACCTTATTCATCAGCAGTGTTAACTTACAACAGCTTAAGCGGGTTCTAAAATCACAGTCTTGGGCACTCCACCCTCCATGACTGAGTATACAATTTTCAGTGGCCTCCCCAGGGCAAATTTTTTCCTTAAGTCAGGCACTCAACTTCTGCTTAACAGTCCTATGGCTGAAGGATTTACCAAGCAACTGTTAGACCAAGATTCTCATCTCTGCATTTAGTGCATTTCTGTTTTACCTCTAATGAGGGTTCAGGGTAAAATGCATATACACTTTAAGGAGCTAGGACTTGGAGCAGGCAATTCTGAACAGGCACAGAAATTAACTCGCTCCAAAAACTCACAGCATCTAAAGGGAATTCCAACCTAAGCACATAGGCACCTAACACCTTCCAGACACTCCACAAAAGGAGGTAAAATCCAATTAAGTCCTAGAAAATATTTCTAAGAAGTCTCAATATTGAGCAGTGTTCATAGTGCTTCATTAGTCATTTTGTCTCAGAAGAAAAAATTGTCACTTTTACATACTAATTATTGTCATGACAATTGTAGGCTTTGACTTCTGAACAAATTCAACAGCAGTAGAAGTAGAGTCTAGAGGGCTCTTTACCCTGCTGCGGTAGCAGTAGACTCACGTGAGCCTATGGATATGGTGACAGAAGAGATTCTGTCCTTTTTGTTTTATTGCCACCCCTCAATCCTGTCTTACAGAAAGTTCACCTGCCTGTTTTATCCAGTTTGTTTATAAATTTCATGCAAAATATTCTCTGATACTGACCTGGTATCTTAAGGTTTTCTATCACTATCAGTCTTGGCAAAAATATTTTTGATTTCATTTTCCTTTTTCAAATGTCCCAAAAGAAGATAACTTCTTTGAACCAGAACAAACACTGCCTTTTTTACATCTCTTACCTGAGGCAAAACATGCATTTTTGGTAGCCTTTGCTACATCTAACTGTTAGGTTCATACTCTTCCATGGCCTTCTGTCAAGCCAAGCAAAATTAACTGTAATGTCAGCCATTTAACTTTGTACTATGCCACCTACAATAAAGCTCAATATTCACAGGGTTTGAACATTCAGCCAATCTCAAAGGCATCTAGCTGAATGTCTTTAGATTGCCCCCCCCTCTTTTTTTTCTAGTTTCTCAGCCTCTGCAGACAGCCAGGCCACCACACGAACCTTACTGTACCTGTAACGCTTCCAGTGGCATTCGGCTATCAGTCTGAAACACCCAGCTCCCCGGGCTCCAATGAAGAAATTTTCTGTATTCCTCTTTTTGCCTGTTTGCAACCACTTCCCCAGTTCTCAGGCTCTACGTTCATCTTCACCTAATGATTCAGTTCTAGACAGCTCTTCAAGTCCTCCTGTTCAGTGGCTCAAGGCATCCAGCAATTGCTGTGCAAGGCTAAGGAACACCCATTGCTCTTCTCCGTTATACACACTTGGTAACTGAAAGAATTCTTCAAAGGATCCTGGTACCCTGTATCTTCAATTGCCTGTCCAACTCTATGTAACCCTAAGGAGCGCTCAGCCTGTGCTAATTATAACAACGTTTCTATATTTGAGAATATGTTTCTGTATGTAGAGTATTTTTTGTGCTTGGTATTCCATCCTCGGACCTTCTCCAAATACTATAGTCTTCCCATCAATGATAAGCAATAGAAATATTTTGTAACTTTGCATGATAAAGTAAATAAATGTGACACAAATCCAACAAAATCACACCCAAATTCCCTTAGAATAATTTAAAGAATCCTAAGTCAATCATTTGAGGCTGCCTAATTGCACCTTTAGTCTAGACTGAGGGAAACCAAGGTTCAACTCAAGATCACCTTACTGTGCATAGATGGTGTAGCACATACAATTCTAAGCACCTCACCTAACTGGTTATAGAATTCCTTAGAAGACTACAAAGTTCAAAGTGAGGGAAAAGTTAGAGATTCACAATATTAATTCCGCAAGACTACTGTGAATGAGTAGCTAAGTGTATTTACTCTATAGAGCTTCATGCAGGCATCATCATGTTTGGTTCATGTGTGCTCTAAACTGACTGGACATGAGCCAAGTTCTATCTGGACACTTTGCAGCTGTGACAGTCTGGCACTATGCCCTAAAACATTATGCAAAGAGGCCTTTCTTGCTGCATTGGCCAATAACCATCATTACTGAGCAAAAGGATACAATTCAGGCCTACTCCTTGACTGAAGTCTTCAAATCAATTAATATTTAAGTATTTTCACCTTTTACCTTTATAAAGACTGGAAACCATGTTTCTCAGTAACTACACAGAACACAATGGGTTCAGGAAGAGATACATTAATCCACTGAGAAACTAGATTTTCAGTCCAGCAGTACTTCCAGGAGAAAGTATTTAAAGGGTAAAACACACAATTATTAGTTATTTTAAGAATGTGTGTTTTAGAGTTACGTACCTGAAGCGGTACTCAGAAGCCCTGTTCTTCTGTATATCCAGACAGAAGCAGTTACATCTTCATGTAATTCCAGATGTACTTACGAGGTGGGTAAAATCTCCGGATGTAACTGAGAGGAGCATGAGCTTTCCACCTAACTTCAAATACCCTATCTAGAAGCCTAAGACAGTCTGTTTGGGATCAGAGTCATCTTTGAGGTGCAGATCTCTCTGGCTCTCCACTTGCTTATCCCCCATTTACTATGTTAGCTGGAAGGTTTAAAGTTTTAATTTATGCCTCTAATACATCATTCTCTTCCTTTCCTACCTTCCCCCCCTGCAAAGTAAAGTAAAGATAATAGCGGCTCTCCACAAGACTGGTACAGATAGAAATCCTTTGAAGACTGCAATGCTGTATCAAGTTAAAAAAACCCTACAAAATCAACAACAAAAAAGAAATAGAAAGAACCCCTGTACTGCCCTTTGCATCCAGAAAACAGAAAATACTAGAAATGCCAAAACTAAGGCTACACAAAAGATGAAATTATGATGAAGTCTGCATCTGTGAACCCATGTACTTCACAAGTGAAATGCTATTTATTCAGCTTTTTCATACTGATTTAATGCACTTTTCATAGAATAGTTTGGGTTGGAAGGGACCTTTAAAGGTCATCTAGCCCAACCGTCCTGCAATGACTAGATCAGGTTGCACAGAGCCCTGACCAACCTGACCTTGAATGTTTCCAGGGATGGGGCACCTACTACCACTCTGGGCAACTTGAGAGTTGTTTCTAGTGTTTCATCACCCTCAGTGTAAAAAACTTCTTCCTTATACTAGTCTAAAACTACCCTCTTTTAGTTTAAAACCATTACCCCTTGTCCTATCACAACAGCCCCAGCTAAAAAGTTTATCCCCATCTTTCTTATAAGACCCCTTTAGCACTGGAAGCCTGCAAAAAGCTCCCCCAGAGCCTTCTATTCTCCAGACTGAACAACGCCAGCTCCCTCAGACTGTGCTCATAGGAGAGGTGCTCCAGCCCTCTCAGCATCTTTTGTGTCTCTCCCCTAGTCTCACTCCAACAGGTCCAGGTCCTTCCTGTGCTGAGGACTCCAGAGCTGGACGCAGAACTCCAGGTGGGGTCTCACCAGAGCAGAGCAGAGCAGAGGGGAAGCATCACCTCCTTCGCCCTGCTGGCCACACTGCTTTTGATGGAGCCCAGGATACAGCTGGCTTTCTGGGCTGCTAGTGCACATTGTCAGCTCACGGCCAGCTTGCATCCACCAGTTCCCTGAAGTCTTTCTCAGCAGTGCTGCTCTGAATGCCTTCATCCCCTGGCCTGTATTGATATTGGGGGTTGCTTTTCTTCCCTTCCTAGTTATATATTAAAGTACTATCTTAAATACAGAATTATTCATTTCGCCAGCGTTTTTTTTTTCCCGTCATCGTGGGCATTCACAACACTCACAGCATCTAAGCAATTCACAATTGATTAATTTATCATCTTGCAACATTCCTGTGTACTGAATTTGAACTAGTACAATCATTTCTTACATCCAAAAATGAGGTAAAAAGAGATTGTCTAAAACTGTCCAACAGCCACCAGCTTGAGGTGTCAAATTCAGTATAGCAGAAACATATTTTCTTACAGTACTGAAGATGTTCACAATTCAGGTCAATCAACTTCTTTAGAGGAATGAACTCAGTACTTCTGCACTGGAAGAGGTGGAGTGGATAGACAAACACCTCCAAAACTTCAGAGCCCTGTTGCTGCAGTCCTGTATCTCATTCCCTAAATGCCTTCCAATTTCCTCAATAAGTGAAGCAGGTGCCAATCATTACACAACCCATCCATCACATCCACTGAATGGCACCAGGGTCATATGAAAAAAAAAAAAATAAATAGTATGCAGTCATGTAATTAGGAACCAAATGATAATGCATACGTATAAGAGATAAAAGTTGCTCATGATATCTTAACTTCAGCATTTACCAACCTCCAAGTTTTCAATTTTGCAACCTTAACATCATTCTAAGAACTGTGAATGATCTCTGAAAAAATTTATAAGAGCAAATGTCCTGTTATCTGAAACTCCACAAGTCATCAGCAGAGTTGAAAGACAAATCAAAACAGAATTACAGCACTAGAGATAAACAAGTAACTGTAGCAGCTACGGAACATGATCAACATGTACCAGAGAGAGAAGGAAAATATTCCTCCAAGTGGACCTACTGACAGACTCTGCCAGACTCTGAAGAAATATTACATTGTGATGGGAAAGTTGCTCTAGCAACTGGAGGCACTTTCACTCTTTTTCTGTTTCCCCACTGTCTCCTTCATTATTCTGTTTTGGTTCCATTCCTAATTCTTCTCACATCCCAACTTCCTGACCTACTTTTCCTACTTAGTTTGTACATGTGATGTGCCCAGTCCTTTCTTTACAGTGCATTTCAGATTCTCATTTCTCTAAACTCTTAACTCCTTCCCAAATTCCCATATCTAAGTTTCAGTCAGACTATGTCCTTCTCCAAACTTCATCAACACCATCTCTCAAAAGATTCTCTCTTGGGCTTTGAGTTTAACATTTGGAGTTACAGCAACTCCACTTAGGAAGAAGAGGATTTTAAAGTGAAGTTGTCTTTAATTTAAAGGCACTGTAGTTTGGAATAGATCATAAGGAAGATGGAACACATGAAATCTGTATGTTTCTTAAGAGTATGGCCAGTGCAAATCACATTTTCAGAGTCTTCTCCCAGATCGAGGCAAATCTCAACCCAGTGTGTACTTTAGGCAGATCTTCATGGCAGAGTCAAGGTTCACTAGGAACTTAGAAATGTCTGTGCCAGGTTTCAGTGGCACAGTTTCACAAAGAGGAATTGAACAAGAGGAAGCTGATGGACAAAGACGCTATATAACCTTAACTGCAGATATTATCACTACCTTCATTTATGACGGGAGTGTATGAAAATGTTTCCGTCTTAAACAATATTTACTTGGCATGACTGCCTAAGATGTTACCTCTCCATGCTTGCAAAGAAAGTATCTAGAATATACTGCAAAAAAATCACGTGAGACTTGACAACAGACATATTTATAGAGTCATAGGACACTAACAGGTTTTTTAAAGAGATTCAGTAATTTACACTAGAGCTCTTGCATAAATAAGAATTCCCTTTTAGAAAAAGAAACTATTATCAAAACGGACAAGTTCTAGAGTACCAGAAAGAAGCCCCTGCACAATTATATCAAGAACAAACACAACTAAATATTTTCACTTGAAAAGTCAGCCTATTATCCCCACTTCCTCTCTTATACCCATATTCAAAATGTTTAAAAGGAAGTGTTCTGGAATAGAATAAAATCTTTACAATAATAAAAAGCTGAAGAATAGTTTTATGAGATGCAGAATAATAGAACATGGCTTCCTACGCAGCCCCCAAGTTTTATACAAATTGGAACTTAGTACCTCTTTGTTAGACTTGTCCCCAATAATTTCGACTGAAAACAATCGGTCAATTCAAAATTTGATATTTAGAGTTATTATACAAACCTTGTTTTACTTAGGAAACCAGTGAATAAGAAAACCAGGATAACTGTATTTTTATAACATTCTAAAGCAATTAAACTGTGGAAAAAAAATGCTCAATCAGTGAGGAAATGCAGGAACACAGGATTTAATCAAGTCCTTGACATATGATAGGAAGCCAATCACGGATGTGCATATTCCAAAATATTTCATTTTCATATTATTTAGGGCACTGTTCAATCCCCCTCACTGGTACTAGGTGGCTTCTAACTCCAGATTTTTCCAATTAATCTCAATTGAGTAACTGAGAGAGCATGGAGTAATCTGCCCATCCATCTGCAAACCCAGAAATAAAGGTGGCAGTCCTTTATTGCATAATGCCTTTTTTTTTTCCTCTCTCTCTCTGCAGACAGCTGCCATTAACTAAAGCTCCTTTTTTCCTCACTCGTTATTTGTTTTCATCATTGCATGCATTATGTGACAATGAACGTTACATACCTTCCACCACCTTCTTTGCAGTTGGGACATGTGCAAGCTACTCGTCGCAGTCTTTTTCCTTCTTGATGTGGTTGGTCCCCTTCCTCATCTACCACCTGTACTCTCAAATGTGTTAGATCATTGGTATTCAGTGTAGAATCACCACTCAGCTGCCACTCTTCTGGATCAGGCTCTTCTTCTTTAATCCTAATATCTGAGGAAAAGAACAAACACCGATCCATAAGCAGCCCATTAAATAGAGAGAAGGAAACCATAATGATCAAATCTTTTTACTGTTGAGAGCACTATGTCAGTCAAAAGTCAACATCCTTTAGTGCATACTGACATTGCTTCAGTGCCCTTGTAACCTGTAATGTATTTTAAAAGTTTATCTTACTATACATTTCAAAGTGAAAGACCAGCTATAACGAAGTATTAAAGTTTAAGTTTGAACAGTTCTTGGTAGGGAATGCTGTCACCAGGAGCATTTTGCTTGCTTGAAACTTGGGAAAAACTGAGGAAGAAGAGGTTGGATAGACATTGAAAAAAATGTAAATGCATGCTTCAAATGATCCTGAGTAGTCATTTATGTTTCCACAGGATTTCTCAATTTGTGTGCCATGTAGTAGAAACAGCCTTTCTCAGTGATCTTCAGAAATTTTCAGCCTGCACAGTGATATATAATGTAATATGAGAAATCAATTAAACAAAAGGTTTTGACCTAAGAAAGACCAAGGTATTTAAAGAAAACAAACCAAAAAAAATGCCCATGTTCCATTTTTCCCTTCTCACCTCAAATTTATGCCTTTTCCACCATATGTAGAGAAGAAAACATTTAGGGCAAAATGTTATTCAGCATTACAGAGAGGTAAACAACGCACAAACCACTTCAATGATGAGCTAGTAGTCAAAACAGGTCTTTACAGTGTAATGGATGGAAAGAAACCTCTTCAGTTATCCTCCTAAAATGGACACTGGCAAGCATGTGGACCTTCTCTCTACAGAGCATTCTTTCAATCTAGTCCAAGAACTAAATACAGCATTTCAGTACATTTTGGGAAAAAAAAAAAAAACAAACAAACAAACAAAAAAACCTAANTTCACATTTTAACAGGAACATTTTTTCCCCTCAGACATTATTCTGGATTCCCAATGGGCTTAAAGTGTGTAAGTCTGGATTTCAAAAAAAGACAGTTTCTTTATATCGTTTTAGAAAGCTGATCCCCAGCCCCTTCTTTAGTTCAGTAGAGTAGCATAGTTACCTGCCCTACCTTCTGCATATATCCACAATTCCTTTGTGGAACACAAAAGATTTGCTTGGTGCTAATAAAGTCTCAGCCCAGCCTTTTCCATCATCACAGATTGCCTTCCATTTAGTTGCACATGTATAACCATTTGTGGGACTGTGCTGTAAACTACATCACTGATGTAACTAAAGTTAAAATAATTCTCTAAGAAACTACTGCATTGGGAATAGAATTCCAGCTCAGAAAAAAGGAAGTTTAGAATAATCATCTGGTTTGGCTGCAGAAGTCAATGCCGGAATTCAAGCCTGCCTGCATATGACAGGCTCTGAGCTGTGGGAATCCACGAGCAAGCACGCTCATTTTGCTGACTCTATGCGTGTGGTAACACCCAGCAGAACCACTGCGGTAAGATTTTGCACTATCCAAGGTCACCTGCGCACTCAGCTCCACTGTCACCATAAGAATTTAATGATTTCAGACAGCAATATAACAAGTATTTTTCCTGTGAAGACCTAGAAAACCTCTGTGGTGACTTCAAGTCTTCTGCATTACCACCAAATTATCTTTCGAACCAAATTAAGTAATTTTCTGAGACTAATCTATGAAATAATTTTATTACATGTAATACTTTTAATACTTTGTATAAACATGTTAAATATAAAATTCATTTTACAGAAGCAAAGGTTAAACCTCTATACAACATACAAAGAGTTTATAGAATTGATCTTTCAAATAGGATACTATTAAACGTATTAATACATTCACTTATAGCAACTTTAGCAAAAGGCAAAAGCCTGATTTATTCTTATGCATCTGGGCACGTAAGAGGAATTTAAATAGAGCAAAGCAGCAAGGCTGCCAGCACAGACCAGTTCAAGCCCCCAGGCAGTTCTTCAGGACTGGGTATGTTACGTATCATACTCAAAATTCTTTTTCCCATCAAATGTTGCACAGAACATACATTGTATAAATGCTGGCTTTATTTAAGATAAGAATTAAAGCAACGTTAATAAAATAAAACACTCTATCGGGAGGAAAAATTCATTATGATCTTACTACCATTAGACACTAGCATATAGTCCGTTTGTGAAGTCAGTAGCTGAATCCAGTTAGCCCAGGATACACATACTTCAAAAGAGGTATCAACAAGTGCTAGCAAAGATGGATGGATCCGAGTATGGATCTGTGCTCCCAAGACCCAATTCCACTACTGAAATCAAACATTCCATATAACGTATGATTTCTCTTATTGACACCCCAAAGTCACCACACTAATAAAAGAGATAGACCTAACACCACAAACATGTCCAGAACTGTCCATCACTGCACGCCAGTATCCAGGATTTTCTACCTTTACCTTCATCAGGAGTTCTTTTCCCTTTTAGAGTATCTCTCTCTTCCCAGTGCCTGGGCACAAAGGCTCACAATAGCTTTAGAATGGTGGGGGCATAAATGAGAAAATTATTTGTTAAAAAAAAAGAGGGCCAGACAAAACACTGCTAAGAGTTCAGGATACTGGAGAAAATAACAATTTGCATAGACATACAATACTTTATACTATTATTTTAAAAATGCAAAACTGAAATTAACTTAAAGTAGAGCTGGTTATCTTGGTAAGGCAGAAAGTATAACTATTGCTTTAGGTATTCTTCTGGAAGACCATATTCTACTCCAGGCACACCGAAAAGTACAATGTAAAATGGCAATTTACATACAGGACTTTTAAATACTGAACTGGGTAGGTTATACTTTAAATAAAAGAAAAGAAATATCAAAAGCTGAAGTGTTTACCTAGCCTCTCCAGGATGCAGTATAGTGGAGAGTGGATTGTATCAAATCCCATAGTGAATCTGATTGCCTTAACAAGGTCCTTAGAGCCAATGTGGCTGTTGCCCTCCAAGTAGGTTTTACATTACAGCAAGAGATGAAATTTCTTGAAAATTCCATCACTGTTCATGGGGGGAGAAAGGGGTGCCACTGTAATTTAGACAACAGTAAGAAAAAGAAAGAGTAGAAGGGACAAACCATGGAAAAGAGCAAAAAGTAAGAGTCTTCTCCAACGCAATAGAACTGGAGATTATGCAAATTCATACAGATAGCAACAACTCCACATTTCTCCCTTGGTGTTCTTCTGGACATGCTCCATTCTAATTCAGTCTCAACTGACAGAATACTAGGTTTTACACATACTCTGCAAAAAATTTGGCCTCAAAAATGTACATAATCCCTGAAGTCATGACAAACTGATGCAAACGCTGGGATAAATTTAAAGCAAGTTTTGTTTTCTACCAATTAAACACAGGCTAAACAGAGGTTACATTTTCTTTACTACTATTTTATTTACATGCTTTCAAATTTCTATATGCCCTTAATTAAGTTCAAGACCTAGTACTACGAAGTATGAAGGGGAAATTCAGACAAAGATACTGTTTCAAACTGCCTACAGATTCTGAAAATCATATATTCTGTATAAATTCTTTTTGGTACTTAATGAACTAGATACGTTGCAGGTTTCCCTTTCCTGTAAAGAATGGAAATTGGGATCCTGGTGTATAATTTGTTCCAAAGGTAGTGTTTCATAGTCACAGAAAGCCCAGAGCTGGCTACAATATGGGACAAGTTTAAGTGTATTTGGCAAATAAAAACAACTAAGAGATTTGTTTAAAGCGCTTCAGAGGGAAATAACTAAACTGACAGGATGAAACTACGCAGATGTAAACACAGCCTAAACTATTCTCGAGTACATTGCAACTACAGGATGGAGAGAATTCCTGCTGCCCACCGATACAGCCAAGTCATTACCTACTTCACTATGTTTCAAATGAACACATCACAGAATCACAGAATATCAGGGATTGGAAGGGACCTTGAAAGATCATCTAATCCAATCCCCCTGCCAGAGCAGTTAAGTTTCATGTTGTACCTTGGTCTGTTTCAACTAGGAATTTAAGAAAATGGTGTTTTCTTTATCTCTGAGAAAAGTTATTAGGTTACCCAACAGACATAAAAACAGGGATAAAATGAGAAGGGAGGAGGATGGAGTGCAAAAAAGCTTCTTTTGAGGACTACACCACCACTTTGATTTTTTGACATATCTGCCTCTGCAGAAGGTACCTGTAACTGTCTCCAAACTGGAGGGTTCTGGTTCAGCTGCTTTTCCTAGGTGCTGAAAGCCACCCTACCTTTTTACAAGTTCTTTACAAGCTCTTGATCTGAAAAGCAGAAATACGGTCTTTCAACTGAAAACAGATTTGCAGCAGCACTGCACATACCTTCAACCCAATTTCCTCACACCATCACAAACTGACCATCCGCAGTTTCAACACCTTGTAATCAGTTGTGCCTGTTCATTTATTTTTCCAAATAGATTAGATTTCCACCCCTCCCAAGCAAAGAGGTGTGAATTCCCATCTCCTTTCTGTTCTCTCTTGTTAATTTTGTTTTCAGTTTTCTCTACAGGACAACCCACTTTCACTCAGTATCTTGACTCATCTTGCCTTAACCTCTGGACGTGAGGAAGCTTTAATAAAGATGTACAAATTTCTTAAGAAACTGTCCTTGTTCATTTCCATCTAAACTAAACTTCCTAAATTGAACTCTCCCTACTAGTTGGAGAGCTGTGCTTTCAGACAGGAAAGTCAACAAAGTTAATGATTTCTACTCTGATTTGCCTCCCCAAAACTTATGTGTGAATTTAGGCACTTTTATTGTGTAACAAATTACAAGACAACAGAAGATACACTATGGAGTCATCTTGAAATACCTGTGAACATCAACTCAGAAGAACGATTGTCATGTACCTTCAATAGCTCTAAATCAGATTTTGCTTTTGAGGAAAACAACTGTTGCATACAAGTCTAAAAGCAGGAACTCCCAGTGCTGAGTATTTTAGCAGCACCAGCAAAATTATATGAAATAGAGCTAGATTTTTTTTTTCTTGCAAGAAATGCCACACGCTGCAGGTCCAAGTGATCATATGCATTATTCTACACTGATTATTTGAAAGTTTGAATCATGAAAGTACTTAAGTCCGTGTTACCACAACACAAATTACGCTTCAAAGAACAGTCACTTACCCTCCAGTAACTGCAGTTCTTTGAGATGTACTGTCTACAAATTTTCAAGAGTTTGGAATCTTACAGACAGTAATGCCTGCTGCAGCATGCCCTTATTTTTTCCTTTTGTCCTCTAGTTGAAAATAGGAGGGGATAACTAGAGTGGGGGAAGAAGAGCTTATCATACTCAATGTAGAAGCAGCCAGGAACTGCAGAAATAGGTAACGAAAGCAGGAGGACACAGTGAATTCTGTGACCAGCAAGGTTAAGTATTCCTACATAAAAGAGTATTAGACTGCTGCTAGGGTCAAACAACAGAACTGACTGCAGTAATTCAGGAAGGCAGACCTGTTCAATAAGTATTTTTGTTCTGTATTTAGGTAAAACCAAATAATGGTCCTATCGCTAGATGAGAATTAAAAGCTTCCCACTGACAGCAAGTCAGGAAGATGTAAAAACAGCTACTGAAACAAACACTTAATAAATCAAAAGATTAGAATAATTTTCATTCAATAATTTTAAGTGAAGGCTGAAGAGCTCTTTGCAGTCTTAATGCTGCAAGCCTGGGACCATATGAATGCTCCAGTGGTTAGAAAAAAGCTAGCACTGTGGAAATACTGAAAAAGGGTAAACAAAGACTCAAAGAAATACAGGAAGAATTAATGCCACTCAGGATTATGAGAACAATTAGATTCAAAAGTAATTTTTTTTTTAATCAATGATGACACAGTTGTTGATATAATATACTTGAGAATTCTGCACGGCAAGTGACTTATGAGGATATAGTAAAACATTTTGATTAAGAAAAACAAAGTAGAAAGCACATGTGGAATACATGAACTAAAAACTGGCCTGAAGTTTAAATGCAGATTGAGAACTACCATTTCTGTATGATAAGTAATGAGGACATGTCACTAACTGTATTTCCCCCATGCCTCTTTTGTTCTTAAAAATTACTACCTTTTGAAAAACTGTGTCTTCTACAAGCAATGAAAGACAACCAACCCATCTACAATCCAGCCTTATCTTCAAGGGAGCAATCACAACCAGGATCCTGGTGAGCATTCCTGGCATTATGAAAAGACTACTGTTGTCCTTGGTAGGAACGTCAGATGCTTTTTATGATCCAGATGCACTGGCAAGTTAGCTTGAGAGATCAGAACCAAGGTACAGGGTCCTGCCAGGAGGTTCAAAAGGCAAGAAAACTGCACAGAACCTGAAACAATGGACCTAAAGTGCTGAGACTGCAAAAAGACAAAAGATGAGTTTCCAGCTTTCTTTTTATGTTGAAGTAGTACTGGAAATAAAATCCCTTGCCTCTTTCACTTCATGGATACTTGCCATACATCCCCACAGGTGCAAGACAGTTCTCCTTTTGCTTCAGCAGTATCTTGTAAAAAGTGCATTTGAAATTGAAAAAGGAATGAGTACCTGAAACTGGATAATATATTCTTTTGTGAACATCCTGAGGGTATCTGAGCCTAAGACAACTCAGGTTAACCTCCTTAACCTTGAAATTCTAAGTTACTTCACTAGGCACTCAGCATACATGACAGAATATTCACTCAAGAGTAACATATCTACAATAACGTTTCACCTCGCCACCACGGGCTGTATTTTGAGCTGTTTTGGAACTCAAAGTAGAAAAGCACATGAAGTACAGACAAAGAAGGAGGATGTGTCAATTCAATCTTTTCAAGAATTTGAGGGAAAAATGGGAATCTATTTCACAGCAGTAGCTACTGCATTAAAAAAAAATAGACTAAAGTTATGCCAACTTTCTTACACCTGAAGTGAGGTTATTTACTATATGCTGTTACAAGCAAGCTTGTGAAATACATACAAGCACAATAGTCTAATTCTCTCACAATTTATTAATTTCCTTTGAAAATTATGAGAAAACGAGGAATGTAATTTAAACATGTTGAAAGCAAACTATTTTCACATAAATACATAAACAGCTCTAATTCCTGCACTAACTTTAATTTGTCAGAGTTCCCAATTCAATTTTTCATTAACAAAAAAAAAAAAAACCAGCAGTGGGGGAATTGTTTTTAACCATTTTAATTTTACAATGTGAAAACTAAATGCCTCAAATGTAAATGGGATGGCCCAAAATAGGTGTTTTAAATATGATGGAAATATTTACTTACCATCACTGCTTCTATTTACTTAACATCACTGCTTCTACTTACTTCCTGTGTTTCATATAACTTTTTAAAATGCAATTTCATAACAACACCATTGTCCTGGTTTCAGCTGGTATAGAGTTCATTTTCTTAGCAGCTGGTAGAGTTCTGTGGTTTGGATTTATGATGAGAATAATGTTGATAACATATTAATATCCTAGCCAGTGATTAATATTCTAACCAGTCAAGGACTTTTCAGCTTCTCCTACTGGTCTCCCAACAAGAAGCTGGGGGAGGACACAGCCAGATCAGCTGACCCCAACTGACCAAAGGGATATTCCATGCTCAGCATGTAACCTTGGGGGAAGAAGGGTGAATGTTCAGATATCTTCCCAAGGAGCCATTACATGTGGCGAAGCCCTGCTGTCCTGGGGATGGCTGAACACCAGCCTGCTGAAGCGAAGCAGTGAATGAATCCCTTGTTTAGTTCACCTTGCGTGCATGGCTTTTGCTTTACTTATTAAACTGTCTTTATCTCGACCCATGAGTTTTCTCACTTCAACCCTTCTGATTCTCTCCCCTATCCTGCTGCAGGGGGAATGAACAAGCAGCTGCGTGGTGCTGGGGCTCGATCATGACACAACATGCCCTTCCCTCAAAACTTGGTATAAAGAATGCCTTAGAAGGAAAAACTGCATAAATGAAAATAAAATTAATAAGGTTTAAAACTGGAATGTAAAAATAAAGAAAAAAACCCTAAGTTATGTAATACTGAAAACCAGCCAAAACTTTTTATGAAGTTCTAGATGCCAGAAAAAGGCTACACTTTAAGTAGCATTCTGCACTACTTCACCCAAAGCATTGAAACCACCATCTCTGCAGGTAAAACTGTAAATGCTCCATTTTCAATTTTGTTTTGGGGTTTAGACTGTTTTACCTAACAGACATTTGACCAAAACCTTGTAAGATACCAGCAAATGAAGATAAGTTGTCACTTGGGCAGCCATTTACTTCAAAAATTGTCTGCCAATTTTTTGGTCAAATTAAAATAGCTAAATCACTTCAACATGATAAAGATTTCAGGTTCTGGCAGGAATGGAATGAAGTCCCCACCACAAATAGCCAACCACTCCCACTCTATCAGCTGGTATATGGTGATCAACAGGCAAGACAGTACGTTTCAATGACAGCGGGCAGATGAGTCCGTAAGGAGCTGTGAATACTCCTGCAGAGGAGGAGCAGAGAAGAAAGATGTAGAAACAAAAACCTCAGTTTTGCAGTGGCATTTTGAGTCAACTCTTGAAAGAAATCCCTTTGACTTTATTCCAGCTGTAGACCAACCTGGAAAACTGTTTGCGGTTTCTTTATTTCTAAATGAGTAAATCTTCCAGCTGAGTGCGTTTGGGTTGATAAGCAGTGAAGTCCCTTCTCAAGCCAAAACTACTTTCTTTCAGGCCACTTGCTAGTTTCTTCAGACACTACTGGAATGAATAGTCAAGTATCAAAAAAAAAAAAAANTTCAGCATCTTAGAAGTTAAGCAACCCAGATAAGACCTGGTAAAATCGCCTTTTTCAGGAAATAACCAATCCAAAACTGTGATTCAAGACATTAATAAATTAGCTGAGACACTACTACAATTAGATTCTGATTAACACTGTTAAGTCTTCTTTGTCTGGACAATGGCTTTAGGGAAAGAAATCAACCCACCAACTTGAAAATTCTTTCAAATTGACAAAACTTACAGGATCAGAAACATGAAAACCAAGATTGTACATTTTGGTATCCTTCATTTTTCCAAAAGGAATGTTACTTTATGTGAAATGTTTGAAGAAGAAATCTATAAATATGCTAATAAAAATAAATACCTTTCAGGTAAGCTGCTGAAGAGCAATGTGAACTGCGTGCGTACTGGCTCTTTTTGTTACGTACAATGCAGTATTTTATTACAAACTACCAACAAAAAGGAGTAGAGTACCAGAGAACTTTCTCAGGTTTAACTTCCTCTCAAGTCAGAAGACCGAAGCCAGAACACAGGTGAGAAAGAAATCTCTTTGCCAGTGTTTAATGCTTAGCTACTATTTGATATAGCTCTTTTTTGGGAAAGCAATGCTGAAGAAAGTTTCAGCTATAACTAACTAATACCCTCCCCTTCCCTGCAAGGCATCACTAAGCACAATGAGGAAGAAAGTGAGCTCTAACAAACCTTCCAAGGTAAAACAATCTCAGCCGAGACTTTTCAGAAAAAAATCAGGGCAATGGATATCTCTGTGTAGGTAACACCTGGTAAAGAGGACATTTTGGTAGAAGCATAATTGCTGAATATTTTTCAAAGAAAAATGGACATTTACTGGACAAATCTATTAGCTTTGTATTAGAGTTTGTGATTAGTATTCATTAGGTAAATGAAACGTAGGATCTAGGGAAAGACATTTTTTCCTCTCACAGACTCATGACAGCAGTAAAGATGTCCCCTGCTGCCAACCTGGGAAGTGAGGCTTGGAAAAACATCTCTCACACAATGGGCTGTAGCTACCAAAATCTAAAACCTAATCCGCAGTTTTCACAGCTACACCACTAACAGAGCAATCTGTTATTTGGACTTCGGATAATTACCAACCATCTCTGACCCAAGACAAGGAATATGCTCTTTTTACTTTTGCCTCAGGTAGAAAAGTTTTACTAAATGAGAACAGAAAACACAGCCCGACTGTATGCGTTATGGAAGGAAGTGCATTATCTGGGCTGGTGGCAGAAAATACAGGGAAACCCTTCTTATCTTGCTTCAACGCTTGTTGGTAGTTTGCAGAAAAGCGGAATCAAGCAGCCTCTCACCCTTTAGCTTTAACTTCTCTCATTCTGCTATCCCTTCCACATACCTTCCTCTTTCAGTTAAAACTAAACTGTTTTTCCTCATTTCCTCATTTGTAGATCACAAAAACAATGTATGTTTGACTGCAAAAAATATTTTTTTTATAATTTCACTATCTGCTTTTAATTGCATATTTCTGAATATGCTACTCCCAAGCCTAAGAAAGGGTGCCATATTGTAAGGGTTTATAAATAAGACAGGCAGGAACATCACTGAAAAATATTATCTCAAACAACTTTGATACAAAGTACCAGACACACACAGAAAAGACGCTGAAGGTCAATCAAGATAATTCAGTCTGATTCTGTTAGTTGGAAAGAGTTTCACATTTGACTGTTACTTTGGAAAAGTGAGTGTCTTGTAACATAAAGGAGGGACCAATTAAATTCTCCCCAAATTTAGGGGATGGTAGTTTTAATACCTTCCAGTCCATTTACTATTCCTAGACAAGTTGGAAAAATGTCACTATAAATCTCCACCCTATCTTTAATATAACCGGGTGTTCATAGCTATGCACTTCAGGCAGTAGTTTTTGCTGTTCATCTCCTGCTTCTGCCTATTTAATCACATTCCATATAACCCATTTACTCTCTTTCCTTCCCACGTGAAATTCCTCACAGGAAAATAGATTTAAGGAATATTTGATGGAACTCCTTTGCATTTTATTATGAACTACCATTAAAACACTCTAGGACTGTCAATAGACAAACTAATACACACAGCAGGCTCAAATTCTTTTCCATGAGTTTTTTCTTTTGGTTCCTCTCTCCTTTTCCTTTCTTTCTTCTCAAGTTTCTGTTATGCTACTCCACAAGCAATACCATACCTACATGGTCCAGTATCAAATATAAATCACAGAAATGAAGTAGTTCTCATCCTCCTTGTATTTCGTATTAGCCACAGGGACCTTTTTCCAATTCTGACATCTGAGATTAGCTTTACTGTCGCGTACAATACATGCTTTTTGTTACCGATGTCTAAACCCACTGTCCTCATAGGTGAGGATGTGACAGAGACAAACCAAGACTTTCTGTGATCACTGGAAATAGAAAATTTAGGAATCAAGGTTACCCAGCAGAGCAAATACTGTGAGCAGCACACTCATCTATTTCGCACTCTTGCCTACAAGCCAATGAAGAGCAGGGTTATCGAGGTCTGGGTAACTTTGCCTTGATAAATCTGTAACATAGAAGTGACTTCCAAAACAAAAAGAACTACAGAAACATCCGAGCTTATTATTTTAAATTCAAATTTTAGATTCCAAAAGGAAAGCAAGCTTCCTGACACAGAATATACCAATATCAGTAACTATATAAGTATTATAATCAGAAGGCTTTTAAAACAAGCCAAATTCAGCAGCTCCTCTAGGCATTTTTCACTTAACATTGCATTCTTCTCACATGCTTAAATAGGCATATCATACAAAACATTTATGCTTCAGTATCTTAATGAACCAGAGCCCTGGATCACATGATTATAGCAAAACAGCAACTCCCAAGCAATTTTGTGAAACAGTTTCTTCCCAAATTACTGCTACTGCTCACTCTGCCCCTCAAAACTAGCCTATGCACAATTTCGCAACGAGGAGATTAAACAGCTCCTGGTCCAGCAAAACACGTTGAACCTCAATCACCTCTTATTCTTTCTTTTAGGTAGCTATGCCCTGAAATTTGGAATGCACTGTATCAAGTTTACAAAAAAAAAAAAAACCCTGTTCCTTCCAACTCTAACCATTTGATGCATGTGGGTTTTTTCTCACATTAAGAAATACCTATTTTAAGAAAATTGCCTTTCTTCTCTGCTCACAGAGGTAAAACACACTGTGAAATTTATCATTAACAACTGTATATTCTGAAACAATGCAAATATGTAGCACTGGAAATTCACATACATTCTTAAGCACAGTCTCCATCTTCATATTTATGTGCTTCTTTCACTTCTTACACACATTCTGTACATTGTAGTTACAGTGACATTAAATCAGTAGGAGATAAATCTAACAAAACAGTGAATCAATAACGGCACCTTAGGGGGTCTCCAAATTTTCAAGCGAAAAAGAAAAGTATCAACAGAAATATTTGGATTTTCCATGCTAACTTCATCTATTCAGGACGGGGAAGAATGGGGCATGCCAATGACATATAATGGGGTGTATATACACACACACACACACACATATAATGACATAATGCTAGAAGAAGAGTGATAGTTGATACTCCGATTTCCCCCTCCATAATTTACTGTGCAGGTTTTCCGCATGGTTAAGACTTACAAGCACCGATAAACATTGTATTAGAAGTGCTGTTAACCAATATAACCAGTTGGGAGTTACAGGAGCCTATAACTAAACGAAGCAAGGTGGGACTGTGTTCTACCATTACAGCAGTTTCTAATGGAACAATAGTTTCAAATAAAATCTGTCACCATGTTTAATCCACTGTACTTAGCAGGCTTCTGCAGAAAGACAGTAATATTACGATTATCAGCATTCAAACCAATCACATGTAATAATAAAAAACAATTTTCTGCAAAAAGAGTAAAATAAGTACCTGCAGGACTGCCAGCATTTTCTCCTTGATGCAGCTGAATACCAGCAGAATCTATAGAGTTTACTGTAACTGTCTGTAGATTTGGCAATTGAGCAGTGCTTAGACTAACTGGAGTTGACGTCAATGCCCCACCTGCTGCAACTTGACCAAGAGTGAGAGTCTGCACAGGGGTTAGAGTTATTTGTTGACCAGGTGCATTCTGAATTTGCAAGTTCTGCAAGTTCTGAACTCCTTGCACTTGAAATGTCTGCCAGGTTATCTGCCCAGAAGGGGTCACTGTTTGTGCCTGAATTAAAAAAGTTCCAGGATTCAGCTGCAGTTGAAGATTTTGAAGAGCCTGCTGAGATATACTTTGACTTGCTTGCACACCGTGGATTGTCTGTTGCGCAATACCTTGTACAATCTGGGCTTGACTGGTTGGCTGCTGAGACTCTTGAAGCTGTATGTGTTGTACAATTGGCTGTGCTGTGGAGACCTGAATATTCTGAGCCTGTGTGTCATCAGAGACTGATGTCTGGATGTAATTTCCCTGAAGATCAGAACTGTGAACTTGACCACTAGTTGTGGTCAAGTTGTTTGCATTTTGTTCCAATATACTTGAACTGTCTATGGTAACGGGCAACTGTGATGACGATGACGTTGGCACAAATAAGTCATTATCAGTGGCAGTTTCTGTAATTTCAGGAGAAACTTGCTCGCCAGTCCTTTCAGAAGTATCTGAGCTATCCATGGCCTGTCCAGTATTTATCAAGTGGCCATCTGCATTAATGCCTGCTGTCATGGCTTGAGAACCACTGCCAAGTCCCAGAGAATCTAGATCAACACTGTTGATGGGTACAAAAGTAATATTTCCTGGCAGTCCAAGAGGGACGTTAGCAACTACTTGTGCTTGGCCAGGAAAAGATGAACCACCAATCGCAACTCCCTGAACCTGGACTTGACCAGACTGCGATAAGATATTCTGAATATTAGCTGAAGGTGTTCCAGAGGCAATGATGGTTTGATTAGAGCCAGGAATGATCTGAATTTGACCGGTTTCTTGATTTATACTGCTATTATCAGAAGAGGCTGCAAAGCCAAGTTGAACCTGCTGACCATCCGCTGTCTGGATCTGGGGTATTACTTGGTATTGTACGTTAGACACTGTACCATTCGACGAATCTGATCCTGGTGCAACAGAAAAGATTTGTTGATTTTGCAAACTCTGAATAGGAAGGACATACTGCCCACTTGAAGTTACTGTGGCAGCACCTGGAATCTGTACTATATTACCAGCTTCGTCCTTTATAGTGGCAGGAGCCGCAGACAAGACCTCCCATCTATTTGGAGTTCCTGTTAATTGCACAGAAGACAAATCCCCTGTCTGAATAAAAAGAAAAACAAAAAAGACAAAATTAAAACAAGAGATATACAGACTATATGCTAGAACAGTCATGCAATTCAACACTAGAGATTGACACACTACTGGAAAACATGCAGTGCAGCCCATATGAATAACAGCAACCAGATTAGAACTATGAAATACAGATTTTGTAAGTGAGCTAGTGCCTAAATCAGGGTAACCAACCTGTGGTTTGTGAGCTGCATGTGGCTCACAAGCAGGTCAAATGCAGCTCCTGTGCCACAGCTATGTCAGGTGACCAGCAGCAGGGTTATTCTGGTGTGGGGGTTGCTGGGTAATCCAAATCCCTGGCTGTGGGAAGAAGGGAGCTGGCAGAGGCTGCTGGAGCTGTCATCACCAGGTTTCCCCGGGACTCAGATATGCTCTTTACCTAGCCCAGCACCTACTGCACAGAAGTGGAGGAAGCACCATGAAGCCAATGTCACCTCTGTCTCCCGGAGCTCCATTGTCTTTGACTCTGTGTTATATATGGCATGGATGTGCATGCTGGGACTCTCAGCAGTACGGAGAGTGTTAAGAGGTGACTTAGTCACACAGTTGGAAAGACTGGACAGCCTCAGGTCAAGTTATGCATAATACAAAGTCCTACTATTTATAAGCTTGTATGATTACTATTTCTCTAGGGAAGAGGGCCTCTAAACTAAGGACTTTTACACTGAAGTTACAGTTGGATTAGTCATATGTATCCAGTGGGGAGGGGAGAGGGGGGAATTAAAAATCTGTCTTCATTAAGTTGGAACAGTATAAAAGTTTTTCAGAACAGACCCCCATATGGTTGAAGATTAAAGAACCTAAGGGTTGATGTAATTAGCTTTAGTTTCTTATTCAGTAAAGAAAAGGTAAATTGCACTTACCTTTCTTTACCAAAGCAAGCTTTTTCAGAATAGAGTATTAAGAATTAGATTTAACATCCTGCAACGCTTAGCACAGATTTGTGTAGTCAACCAACTTGGTACTGTAAATAACCATCAATCTAAAAAAGACGCAGTTAAGTTTCTCCTTATCTGTTGTATGGCATTACAGTAAACCAATGGAATAACTTAATTTAGCAACAAGTAACTAGCTTGTCTTACAACTCATTCAGCTCTGTGAAAAAAATGTGTCTCTTTGGCAGAGTCCACAGGACACAGAAAGAAAAGCTCTGGTTTGTCCTTCTGCACTGAGCCTGTGAGCACTCCTGTAGGGAAGTTACCGGAGTGTATCGCAGCTTCCTTCTGATGCTGCAATCAGACTTCCTTTAGATTAAAACCTGGATATGTAAAATACAGCACAGGGCTTATTCTTCTCCAACATGGCATTGAGATTTAGCAACCCAGAATGTATCCTGCAGCATGCATCCACAGGAATTTATTCCACAGTATAGGCTGAGTCTTCACTAGTTTCACTTTCGTATCCTATTCTGAGCTGTGACACTGAAATGTTTACATGCACAAGAAAAATGCTCTATTTAAAGTCTGAGTACTTATCTAAAAAAAAAAAAAAAAATAGTTTTACTGTGCTTGGCAAGCTTCATTTCCAATAAGGAAACACACATCTTGGCTCTACATTCCTTTCAAGAGCTGTTCAAATAATAATTGTGAATTAACAAAAAAGAATGCTATCCCTCTTTTGCCCTCACACATACTATAATCTTTCAGGTAGTTTATTAGTAAATAGGTACAGCATCACCAGAACAAAACTAATTTTATGGCCTTAATGCTTCAAGGATCAGAAAGAGACAAAGGATTAATGGTAATTCTATTTTATTATTTTCCTTCCCTCTTATACTGATTAGCCTTTCATTTAAAGAACATATTTAAATCTTTTCGTCTTTCAAGCTTGTAATTTATGAATTAGTAAAAATTATGCAGTATTCCATATCACAGCATCTTATCTAGAAAAAGACAAAAAATTCCATTTTCCTTGGCTTTCCACATTAGCTTTATGCTCTATGTGTTTAATATTGTTTACACATAGGTACCGGTTGCTGAAATGCTGCTAAGAAAGTTGGTAACTATTTAATTCATCGGTATATAAATACTTACTAACTAAAGGTTTTACGAAGTATCAAAAGACCCACAAAAGTCCTAGATCGCCATCAGTCAGAATATACCAGAAGGAGAAATGTGATTTTTATATGTTTAACGTGCGCCATTATAAAATAAACGTATAATACAATGTGCTGGTACTATCTATTAGAGCAAGAGAGAAAGAAAAAGTAATGGAAACCATTACAAGTCTGATACAATTTCTCACTGTCTAAGACTATGTACAAGCAAATGTTGAATGTTTGGGCTATAATTGAGCTGACCTAATAAGCAATAGTATGTCTACTCATACACTATATGTAAGTATGTATTCCTTCATAGAAATAGCTCAGAGGGAACATATCTCCTTCACAATTTCGAACTGACCTAAATTCCTTTTCTCCTCCCCAGATATATGTTGATTTCCTTATCACCATTCAACAGCCTTTGACCTTTTCGTGTTGGGCACACACCTCCTCACCTTTTCATAATCTCGTGAAATCTTCCCTCAAATCCTGCTCTGTAAGGGTTCTAGCTCAATCGAGCCACTCTTTCAGTAGATGTGCTTGTGAGTCCATGGAAAAGTTCAGGGCAGCCATGCACATATGAAGCTATTGCTACACTCAGTACACAAAATGCCTGTTATTCCCATGTTGCTCTTAGAGCTGGCTGTATCAGACACTACCAGATGAATCATGAGGAGGGAGGGGCAAAAAGAGGGTGAGGCTTTCAAGAAGCTATCTGGCAGCTATCAAAACTACTAATATTAAACCATGAAAAACGCCTGCGTAGTAAAGAGTAGCTGAGGATGATCTCTAACATTAACTGGCATAACAAGCTCGACTTTTATACCCTTTCTCAAACTCTGCTGAGCAAGTAGGGCGTTTCTTGGGGCTCCTTTTCCTACAAAGAGTAGTAACTTTTCACTGCATGCTCAAGCAATTAAGCATTGTTGTAGTAACTTAAAGTTCTACCACTGATGTATGAGAAACATCTCCAGCCTGCTCGCTTACTGATCTTTACAGCACAGTCCTAACAGAGCGGTTTGTTTGCTGTCTCTCAGTCATCCGTGAAAAATACTTAGGGGGTAGAGATAAAGCAACAGTTCTTCTTTTCCTTATCAACTAATACTCGGAGAGCAGTTATTTGGAAGCTGCTCCTTTAAGAGAAGGCTGGACGGTTGCAATCCAAAGGCCCTGTGTCAAGAGGAAGGGAAAGATCTGAGGAAAGTTCAGCATTAGCACTACTCAGCCAAGGAGGAGAGAACAGGAAGCAACAGGGAGTTCACTGGAAGTGGTATCAGGAAACAAGAGAAAGAGACAGGAACGGAGCAAACCGAGTAGCTGGCACAAGGCACAGGAAGAATTAAAATCAAATGATATGTCCACATGGTCAAATACCACCAACGAGTGGAATCAAGAACCACTGTTCAGTCTGTCTTTTGATTCTTTAATAAGCCTTGTATAATTTCCAGTGGGTAAAATGAAGAGATGTCTCTGAGACGAAATTCTAATCCCTGAAGAATGAGGGGTCACGATAAATAAAAATCTAATAATTATCCTGTACAATTTGTTTAGAGACAATTAAAACAAGTAAATCAAATGTGGGAGGAGACAAGAGAAACACAGAGAAGAGAGAATACCTTTAAGAAGTGATCTAAAGCATGTTGAGGGATGGGACTTGGGTTGAAACAGTAAAATATCCTTCCCAAAGTCAAACTGGAAAGGGCAAAAACACCCCTGTAAGAAGTGGTATATATTCTAGGAACCTGCTTTTCAACATGTCAAATGTGACCCACTGGACACATGCCACTAGCTTTCAGTATTTTATTGCTAAATAACCATCCCACATTTATTTGTGCCAGTCTACTGTGGACTGCTTTTTGCTGCACTTTTCAGAAGGTCACTTTTGCCCCATTTAGTCCTGGAGCAAAAGCATCAGCAAAATGAGCAGAGGTGGACAGATAATGAGTCACGAGCTCCTAAACATTTAAAAATCACATACCTAATGAACAAGATTGGCCACTGCCTCATCCAAATTGTTGTTTTATGAAAGAGTTAGGGTTCTAATGCATGAGTTCAATACCGTGTGTTTACCAAGCTACAGTAAACTATCTGTGCATTCTTAGGTCATTACAAACCTAAGATAAAATGCACTTGCTTCAACTCTTTCATTAAGGTATGAGCTAATACATTCTATCTTGTATTTGACATAGGTTAAAAACACGTTCAACATCAGTCACTGTGGTTCAGCTGACACAAAGCTGCTTGTTAAGGCAAATTAATTCTGTTGCATGTTTCAGACCTCTGCCAATGAAGCCACTCAATTCAGAGAAATACGTTTGCCCAAATCAAAAGTTTGGAGAATCAAAGAATGTTTCAGGGAAAAAGGTATTATCTGGGGCTGCTTAAAATGTTATTTTAAGAGATAATTCAAATCCAGTCAAACATATTTAACATTGAATTTCATCTCATTTAAGAAACATCTACATCTTTTAGCTTGAGATGGACAATTGGACCCAAAACTTTAATAGCTTGTTTTTAATCAGAAGTAGTTCAGGCCCTCTCTAAATTAAGGCAATGCAATGTCTGTGACGTTGCAGAAACAAGAAAGCTCTAATGTTAAGGAATGAGACGTAGCAACAAGGAGGCATTTTTAACCAGACTGTATGTGACTTCATTGTTTTTAGTAATTATTAACCTACATGTGTATTAATCTCCATATGACTGCATGCCAAACTAGAATTTTGCATAGAAGTACATGTTAAATGGTTTGTTTTCCTTGTGCCTTCAACTCAGGCGCAAAGGCTTACCCAAACCATCAAGAAGGGCAAGAAAGAGGACCTGAGGCCTTGAACTTGATCTTTAGGAAGGCAGGGGAGCAAAAAAACTTAAAAAAAAAAAAAAAAAAAAACCTTCAAATAACCTTGGGAGAAAAAAAAAAAAAAGGTGATCAGAAGTAGTCAATCGAGACTTAGGAAGGGGAAATGATGCTTAATTAACTAACCTGACAATCTTCTATGATGAGATGACTACCTTAGTAGATGGGATGAGGCAGGATATATAATTTATCACTACTTTAGTCAAGCTTTTGACTCTGTCCCCCGGAACATAAGAAAAAACTTTTTCTTTTTTCATGTAAGGGTGATCAAACACTGGAACAGGCTTCCTAGAGAGTTGTGGAGCCTCCAACCTTGGAGATATTCAAAAGCCACTGGTCACAGCACTGAGCAATCTGCTCTCCTTGATCCAGCTTTGAGCAGAGGGGTTGGACCAGGCAGTCTCCAGAGATCCTTATCAGCCTCAACTGTTGTATAAGATCTTACACTTTTCACTAATGTTTAAGTATCAGAGAGAGAATTTTCTGTTTCATACTGTCTTCAAATCTGGAAATGTTTTAAAGGACATATTTTCTTAATTTCTCCAAAAACTGTAAAGAGGAACAAAACCATTTTTAAGAACATCCTTAAATCACGTGTAAATGAACTTCTACACTTGGTTCTGATCCAGAACTAGGGAAGACATAATTGCAATGCAAAAATCAAAGAACATTTTAAAAGGTGAGCTTTTGGACAGCAGCATGGGACAAATACCGTTAGGCACTACATTCTACCTGAAACTTTTCTGTTTTGTGAAAGTATAAAACAGAGAGAGGCAAGACAATCCCAGGCAGACTTTTTTATGGTGGCTGAACACATTCTGGTACATCTGTTCACATCCAGAAATGAAGCATCAGGAAGCTATACTATCACACATAAAGGAGAAAATGGATGTCAGAATAACTTTTAGCTTCCTCAAAACCACCATATAGACCAGAGGCCTGAGAAGTATGGATAACTCTGATACGTGGCATTCAAGCACGTTTTTACCTAGTGGCAAACATTACATTTAAAATGCCTTTCTATTTCTCTAACCTATCAGGACTATTACTATTTCCACCTGAACTTGGGTTAAGCTAGATGCATCTCAAATGGTTAATGTTCTGAGGCACAAACAAACTGGAATTCCAGATAG
Source organism: Nycticryphes semicollaris (assembly GCA_013400055.1). NCBI lineage: Eukaryota > Metazoa > Chordata > Aves > Charadriiformes > Rostratulidae > Nycticryphes > Nycticryphes semicollaris. The sequence continues at coordinate 830,646 of VXBJ01007286.1, forward strand.
TAATTAAGTTCCGTGAAGCACTGATACTCAATTCTAAAGCTCCAGATATGCCTTAGCAGTCTTGTAACACTCCAGCCTTATTTGTAAAAGATATAAACAAATGCTTTGTCTGCGGCAGAGAAACGATACTCATCTTCCCCACACTGCTAATCATTAACCTCTCCAAATGTTTTCCACATATTGTTGGTAAGCAGCAACACAAATAAATCATTCCCCCTGCCTTTTTTTTCTTTAAAAAAAAAAAAAAAAAAAAAAGAGAAAAGAGTTAGTGCAGCCTGCAGTGCACTAGATGCAACTGCATACAACTGGGGCAGTCATCTCTGATAGTTCCCATTCTTTGGCAGCTGTCAGAGCCAACAGCTTTCTCAGCCAGCCTGCCACTTTCCTCAATTCGCCCACCTTCCAGTCTCCACTCCCTACCCCTGACCCCCCAACAGTCTTGCACTGTACCCTCACCTACCCCAGCCATGCCCAGCACAACCCTAAGAACAGCCCTTGGGAGCATCACGGTTCAAGACAGCGTCTTTAGCTCTGGGTTGCAATGAAGTAAGAGAACAACTGGTTAAAAATCTCAGTCCTGTAGCTTCCTAAACAATCATCTGATCATGCGACAACCATACAACTGACCTAAATTTTAGAATTTGTTTCCTCTTTTGTTTTCTGCCCTGTGCACAGCTCTGCCACCTTCTGCTTTGCTGCTTCTTTTCACCTAATACAAAAATCTTTGCAGATGGCCAAACTGGAGTGAAATTAGAGTATATATAACTAAATGAAAAAGAATCCTAAATATGCAAGTTTAAAGTAGAATCATTAGTCAATGACAAACAGTGAAAAAGCAAGACCCCAAACTACAATTTCTCAGACTTTAAATTCCCAAGAGAGGGAAAGACATCCAGAGGTCAAAACATATGAGCTGTCATTCTAGGTCAGGCAGTAGTTCATACCATCCCAGCAAGGCTTTCATCCATACCAGCAGGCAACAGTATTTGAGGGAAGTTTCCACGGCAAGCATTTGAACCAACCACGTATGTAGCAGTATGGCAACTGAGGAAAAGATTCTCAGGTGAACAAGCCACAAACTCAGGGCCATCTACATTAAAACACACACCAGCAGGCAAAACACAAAGCACTGGTGACAGATAATCACAGGCAGAAGAAATCATGATGTCAAAGCCTAAGCTGAAAGCAATCTCCATCAATGCAGAAAAAAGCGATCAGCAGTAATGCCTCCTAGTATTTTGTTATCCAAATGTAAATACATAGTTCTAACCAGAATCCTGAGCCAAGCTGAAAACCCTGTGGACTACAGACAGTCTGCTCATTTCATTGACCGGATGGAAAGGAGGACAGAACTGAGTCTAGTTCTGTCAACTGCCTTCTTCACTTGCTTCCCATACCAAGCAGTTGCCACATTCATTAGTCTTTTTATTTCCACACTAATCCTTTCAGGGGCATAAAAGTGGTGCCCACTCAAACAGCAGGCTTGGATTCAGATACCAACACAGAATCAGAATAATTTCAGTTGGAAAGGACCTCTGAAGGTCATCTGGTCCAGCCCCTGGGCTGAAAGCAGGGCCAACTAGATCACAGCAAACATCATCACGTTTGCTCCAGCTCTTCCCCAAATCCCAGACATGCAATATTCCCTGCATTCCTATGGGAGTTTTGTTGTTGCTGTTGCTTTTAAATCATACTCCTGGCCTCTTGGGGAACAGCTGCAGCATACCATTTCAGCCAGGAAAGCAGTGTGCAATAACTGGCTAACCTATCATACTGGCTCCAGCCCTCTCAGTTCCTACCAAGCAAATAACAGTAAAGCTTTAACAAAATAACCCCCAAAACACAGCATCACTATCCGTATACATGCAAGCTCTTCAAATGCTTGTAAAAGGAAATGCCTAGTTTAACTTCTATCCATTCACATGGCTTGATAGTTCTACCAGACATTCAGCAGTCAGACCTGCAGTCTGGGTATAGAAGATACTGGGAAAGGACTATCTATCTCCTCATCACTAGATTAGGCACCATCACTCATACACAGATATCAAACTGATTCATCTATACGCCCAGGAAAGGGATGAGCATCACAAACCCAGGAAGACAATATGTCTTTGTCCACGCATACAGATTTCATTTTTCCTATGAGTTATGAGGTACCTACAATTTAAGCCCTTTTAGCTCCTCCCTCCTTCCCTCTTCCACCCCACAATAAGATACGCTAAGGGGACCGGAAAAAAAAAACCTTTTTTGCATTAAATCCCATTCAGCATTCTATTTTTTACAAAGAACATATTTCGGGGACTTTAGTCCCTCCCCTCCCTTTACTAAGGTCATCTTAATTAACTCCAGTGTCTAGTTCGGCTACTGTAGATAACTCCTCCAATTTATATTTAGTTTCCACCCAAAATATTCTGAATCATTCAAGAGCTATGTTGTAGGAGTGTAAAAATTACCAGAATGCTATAACCTAACTCAAGGCAGATATGTAGGAGGGGCCTATCTGCATGTATGAAAAGTAGTGAGTTTATATTCATATTTCAACTAAGATTTTGGCTTCTCTTGAATTGTTCCTGCCTTGCCCTGAAAAGCCCCTTATACATAAACATAGTAACAGATTAATTTAACAGGAATAAGAAGTAGTATTTCAAAACCACTTTGCCCATTTTGAACTATCAGGAGCTGTTTGCCCTCTATTACCACTCTAGAACCCCATCCGACCTAGCATTGCTCACACTAAGTGATCAACCATCCTCAGGATGCCCAATTCCAGCTTCAAAATAAGAACTACCTTACAGTGGATACAGGAAAGCAAGCTATCATTGAAGCATCATTCACTTTTCAATGTGTATCTTTATGCAAGAGACAGATCCAACGTTCCACTTTTCATTACTGTATGTATCTGGTATTATGAAACAAATTTTAGAGGTATCAGGCACTTAACAACGTCTGGGAAGATTTTCAAAAGCGTACTGCCTCAGAACATAAACAGGTTCAGCAGAAAGGACACTTGAAAGAGGGTCAGGATCTTAATGTATTTTCGAGCTCTGTCATTAGTCTACAACCTGCTGCATGACCTCAGACAACTATTTTGGTGCAGCTTCCCTTTACGTAAAGTAAGCTGAAAAGTACAGATGAAAAGTACTTTAAAGTATAGCACTTGAACGTTTAGTAAACTTAACATTTTCATTAACGTTTTGACATTTGTTAAAAGCTTGCCAAAGCCACTTCATCTATGAGTACAATGCTTTGCAGGGTTTTTTTCCTTTGTAGAATCCTCAAAACGTACAAGTTTAAAAACAAGACTTGCTCTAAAAGAAAAAGAAAAAAAAAAAGCAGCAGCTTTTTTGGCTTGTTTTAAAACCCCTTTTTTTGTAAAAATAAATAAATAATGAAGCAGAGGTAATATATGTGACTTCCCAAGCACTACAGCCAAAAAAATACTTCACAATGCCATTTTAAAAGGTATTTGGCAATTCCTGCTTAATATACTGGTATTTTTTAACCTTATGAGCAGAAGTCAAGAAGAGTTTAGCTACACCAATTATGGAACATATAAGTTTCCATTAGCCTTTTGTTACAGAGATGGTAAAACTAGATTCAACAAGAATACATTTCTAGTCTGCGAGATCCATCTCATCGCACAAGGTCCCAAGGTCATCAGGGCTCCTTTCAGAGCCCACAGTGCATTAGAGATAAGGACAGAAATTCAGTTTGCAACGCGAGGGACTGCACGATAACTGCACCTAGAAAGAACAGCGTCGATACAGGAAGCAGTTCTCCACCACCGCGTTCCCTTCTAAACAGCCATTTTACTTCTAACTACATCCTTCCCTACAGCCAGCCTTCATTTTGTGCTCCCGCCCGGGTGCGCCGTTCCCGGCTGACAGCTAAGGAGAGGGTACCGGGGGTGCGTTCAGGTGGAGGTGAGATGCCTCCCAGCCTCGCCGGGTGCCGAGCGAGCCGCTCCGGTGCCAGGGCCGGGGGAGGGAGGTTTCCCGCCTCCCCCCGCTTTTGAAAGTAAATGAAGGCGCCGCTCCCAATGGCGGGAGAGGTGGGGGGGGGAACTCGGCTCCCTCCTCCTCCCGGGAGCCCGGCTCCTCCTGGAGAGGCAGGGGAGCCCGGGGACCCCTCTCCTGGCAGGTCGGCCCTGCTATCGTCCCTCCCCCCGGGCGGGCAGTGCCGTGTGTCCCGTCCCTCCCCCCGGGCGGGCGGGCGGGCTGGCTGTGCTGTCTCTCCCCCCGGCAGGCCGTGCGAGAGCGGCGGGGCGGGCACTCACCGCTCCGGCAGAGTGAGAGGCAGCGGCGGCGGCGGCGGCCTCATCCTCCTCCGGCGACGGCGGGCCGATCTTGCTGCAGGTGGCCGCCAGCAGAGCGAGCGGTGACGGCTGAGCGTCCTACCCACAATGGGCGGGTTCAGGGAGAGAAAGTGGGTGGCGGTTAGTGCGGGACAGCGACCGGGCTCCTCGCAGACGCGCACACAGG
>VXBJ01007286.1:835800-867641 GCA_013400055.1 Nycticryphes semicollaris
TGCGGGGAGGCCGCTCCGCCGTCGCGCTTTCCCCGCCGCCGTGCCGGGCTGAGACGGCCCGCCGAGCCTGGCCGCCCGCCCGCGCCGCAGGGGTCAGCGCAGAGACACAGCTGCGCGGCAACGCTCCCCCCGCCCCGTTCTGCCCCCCCGCCAAGCAAGGGGCTCGGTGCGCCTGTGCCCGGGAGGCGCCGGCTGGAGCCGCGCTCGTTTGAAATCTCCCTAGTGGGGGGTGTCACTCAGGGCTGGGCGACAGCCGCGGCTCCGGGGTGGCGGCCGGGCAGCTAGCGCCGCCGCGCTTTGTCCACCGCTGGCGTTAAGATGTCAGCCGCGGCGTTCCCGGGGGAGCCGGCCCGCCTGGGCGAGCCTTGCCTGGCGGCGGTGCCGGAGCCCGCGGCGTTGGCCGGCCCCTCCTGCGGGACGGGGGATGGCGGTCAGCGCCGGCCTCTGGCGGCCCGAGGAGCCGCAGCGCAATGGCCGCCCCGGCGGGCCGTTGCGTAAGCTGTGGGGCCGTGGCAGGCTCGCACCTGCTGACCCTGGAGGGCTAAATCTAAAAAAAAAAAACTCCTTTGCCTCTTCTGTCAGACAGAAGCCGCGGAGGATAAGGCCGCGAGTAGGGTTTTAATGTGACATGTCTTCCCGAGAGGAGTGTGGAGGGTGACAACGTGTTTTGCTCTGAGCTGGAGAGCCGAGTCCTGGCGCCTGTGGAGCGTTTGTGCCAGCAGATGTTGTTATGGGGAATTAATGAGATTCCCCTCAGCGTCAGTTTGCTGCTCTGTCCCTCACATTATGCAACACACAGGAAACTGGGTGCTCTCAGATTGCTAAACGATGGCAGAAAATAAGTTTAAAGCATTATATAAGTACATGATGATACAGAAATTATTAGTGGGGCCTGTGTCTCTGGTAGCTGTGTAGCATGTGAAGGGCTCCTGTAAAGGGGAACAGCTTTAGCTTGGCCTGTCCTCACGTCCAAGTGCATGTGCAGGGTAGTAGGACATTGTGTAGGCTGGGGCAGTAATGCTGACCCCTTTGCTTGTGGACTCGACGAGGAATGAGTTTTTCTGAGTTAAGTACATTTCGTGTGGTGTTCCAGGGAGTCTGTGAATGAGGCTGAAAAGCACTGGACTGGAGAACTCAAATCTACTTTCCTGTTACAATATTTAATGTAATTATCACTGAGAATTACCTAGGAGATACAGTGAGCGTAGTCTGATATGTCCATAGTTGTGCTGAGTATTTGAAGCCAAAGGCTACCCAGATAAACCCATGGATAAGTTAGTCATTAGGAATCAGAAATACAGTCAAAATTTTCAACAGCTTCTCTGAACGGAGAATAAACAGTGCTTGTCAATCAGCCCAGCACTATGACCTTGCAGAAACTGCCAAGGCTTAGCTTAGAAGCTATTACAGAATGGGAAAAAATGCACTGAGAAAACATGACTTTAGTATCAGGAAGTTATGCTGAAGGAAGACTGCAGTATCTTCTCTGGCAGTAGATGATTGCTGTTGCAGTGTGATGCATAGTCTTATTTTAAGCCCATTTACTTTTGCTGGTATGTTAAGAATGCCTTCAGGTGACTTTTAGCAGTAAGTTGTAAACTAATCCCAGACCTGTTTGTCACAGTTCACTTTTTACCAGGGTAGAAAAAATCCCAAACCCTGTTTCTGTTTTTAAAATGTCTGTATTTGTTTACATAATCTCTTGCGATTCTGCTTTAGAATCAGTTGTTGGCAAGTTAAGTAACATAGCTAATATAGGAGAGGAAGGTTTTTTTGCAATTCATATTTTTTATTTTAATAACAGAACACCCTGAGAAGCAAAAGTTGTCACTAGGAACAGAAGTCACATTTATTCTGACATAATAATAATAATGTCAGAAATAATTTTAAGCCAGTAAAAGCTAGAATACACAATCCTTAAAAATTAGTCAGTATATATACATAAGCAAATTTCAGGAGAAGAGTGCAAGATTACGTGATCCACAAGACTACATTAGTATCTAATAAAAAAAGTATTCTACAGCTAGTATAAAATACACAATTTGTTTGGCCGTATCAGAAGTTGTTGGTGAAACGTATGATAGCCTGTTATCCTGGAACCAGAACTATTACAGATGCCTTTGGACTTCCAATAATCTAGGAAGTGGTTCATTTAAAGATTGATCTGTAAGAGAAATAATTCCTGTTCATATGCTGGGAAGGTAGGAATGATAGTAAAAAACTGGCCCTTGCTAATTAGCAGGGTATTGTCAAAACATTGTCAACATCATTTTGCTTTAGGAAGATTATATTGTTTAGGACTATGTCCGTTCTCTGGTCTGTCTTCTTCTGTAGTTGGATGTACATTGAGAGCTCTATGACTTCAGTGAGATATTGTCAGTAGAGTAGTTTACCTGTATGGATCTGATTGCAGGATTGATACATAACTGCAGTGCTTTAGAACAGGAGGATTTGAAATATAAATGTTTTTCTATCTTAAGGAGTTTTTTGCAATGAAAGTCAGGTGCAAATAGGCTTCACGACACTCATTGAGGAGCAACCTCAGGGGGATATCATGATGATAATATTCAGACAGAAAAAGAAGCAAACCAGAATATTAATAGACTATTATAAGATTTATTACAAGAAAGTTGCAAAAAAGGAAGGCTATTATGAAAAGGGGTTGCAAGGAAGAGAGTCAGAAATGTTAAATAGAAACTGACTGGTAATAAAAATAATTTTATTTACCACTTCCCAGTGGAGATTAAGAACACATGGGAAGCAAAAAAAAAAAAAAAAGAAAATAAGAGAAGACATTATTTGTAGCTTTTTGGTTGTCAGTATACCAGCATCAAGATGTTGACATTCACTAGAAAAATCCTGTACGCATTGGGAAGATCATCATATGTGTACTGGCTGGAAGTTCTGTTAGGTGGTGGTCTTCCTGCTGAGTTACCACTGTGCTGATATCCCCTCAGAGGTTGAGCTCCATGCACAATTAGAGGAGCCATTGTTTCCTCTTACTTGAGATTACCCGCCAGATGTACTGTATCGGTATGTGATCTGAATAAACTAACCATGACCAGTTTATTATTAAAGGGCCTTGCCTCTTTAAGCCCTTGCCTCCTGCTTCTAGGCTGCTTGTGGTAAACTGCAGGTCCTGGGATGAATTCTCAATCCGTTTGCTGAGAAGGGTGACTGGTAATTTGAGCTACGGAGGTACAGAGAAAGCAACGCTGGGTGATCCGTAATGAGAATGCCTCCACCGGCTACCAAAATGCAGCTGCTTCAGAACTGAGATGCAGCCTTTGCGGTGAGTAGCAGCAGAGTTCAGGAGAGGAAGTGATGCCTACCAGCTTCTGATGAAAAACTGAACATCTACCCTGCAGTTTGGTCGTAAGCTTAATGCTGCGCTTGGCCATTGGAAGTTGTATCTCATTGGTTTAAGTCTCGCAGCTCGGTCTCTGTGAGAATATCAGCTCAGCACCAATTCGGACAGCAGTGCACCACCCAGCAGACCTTCAGCCAGTACGGTGCCTGCTGTACTTGGAAATCTCTTTTCTGCCTCTATACTCCTTTCAGACTCCTGAGTTATGTCATATTGTTTCTGTCTGTTATAGTCCCTTCTGTTGGTGACCCTGCATTCAGTTAAAGAAACATCATTTAAGGGTCATTGGTATGTGGTCTAGTTCAGTTTTCACATCCATGTTACTCCGTTCCCCTGTAAAGCAGTGGTTTTGCCATGCTGAAGCCTAGAGTGCAAGTGGACAAGGCGGGCAGGAACATGTTCTGCTGTTCTGTGTTCTGTAGCGCTGGGAAAACTCAGACTTGGGTCGCTTTTGTTTGAAAGGCTGGGTTTAAAATGGTGTTGAAGAATCAGTAGGAATTCAATTCAACAAGCTACCTTAAAACGCAGCCTTTACTGGGAGAACAACACGCAGAATTATCTGTAAATTTCATGCCTGAAAAAGTAACTAGGACACACAAAACAACAATCAAGGAGGTATCCTTTTGAATTTGAGGCACCTTCTTCTACTGTACTCATCTGTTTAAAATTTCAGTAGAATCTGGAGGGCCATATGTGTTGGTTTCTAAGTGCCAAACATTTACCTGGGACTCCAAAACCCAAGATAATGACACGGTTCTGAATCAGACCTGTTAAGCTCACTAGAATTCAACTTCATTCTGAATTTCAGTCTTCCTTTCCCATTTGCTTAAGTCTTAGCAAACAGGAGAAAGAATCCAGCTGACATCACACTCCTAATTTCTGCGTCGCCATGTGGGCCCGTTTGCTTAAGAATACTGGGAGAGCCTTACGTAGGGCTGCAGGCAGCACTGACAGGAGGTTGACTTGTGAGGTTTCTTGAGTCACTTGGAGATAGTCACATGACTTGAGTCCATCCCTCTAGATGTCAACAGAGACATGGGTCCTTGCCTGGTATAAAACCAGCAAGGAAGAAGCAGTGGTCAGAGGAGGGTGTTGGCTGGCATCCTGTCGTCATCCCTCCGAAAGCACTGCCCTAGCCTGAGATGAGTGGCTACTAGAGTACAAATTTTGCAAGGCGGGAGCAGGCTTGAGCGGTAGGTGTGGTTTGACCAGAAGCAGCTGAGCCAACGTAATAGCTCATTGACCTCACCATAATTTAATCAACTTACACAACTGCCAGAAAACAAACCCTGCAAAAGTACTGCTCACTACATTGCGGGCTAAATTGAGTCCAACTAGACGCAGTGGGGTGTACAGGGCTCCATGGGAGCAGATGAGGAAAGGTAGGACTCCTTTCAGCAGCAGCAGGTAGATTAATTCAGGGTGTCAAACTCACTAGACTGCACAGGGACTTGCTTTTGGCTGTGTTTGTGTAAAGTGCCTGTCAGCAGCCCCGGATTTCTGGCCTCTAAAGGAGCACAAACAGTACTTGAGAGCAGCTGAATCAAGGCATTTGTATAGTCTGCTGCACAAGGATGATGGTGTCCAAGTGTAACCATATAAAAGACAAATCTTATTTATTAAAAGTGAAATTGGATTCTAGAAGAGCAATTTTTCTGTTTTATAACAGGAAAGCAATTCTAAAAATACTAGTTTCTGCCTGAAACAGCTCCATTAAAGAGAGGTCAAAGAGGTGTCTGGATCCAGCTGTTAGCAGGGGAGACATTTGCATCCACCTATCTGCTCATGTCCAGCGGGAGCAGTTGATGGGATACAGGAAGGCCTAGCAAACTAAGGGACAGAGCGGTGTTCCCAGCAGGAGCACACCAGCTCCAGACATTTTCTGCGCTCGACTGACTGGAGGTCTGAGGCACGCAACCCAACCACAGTAAGAGGAAGGACCTGTGAATAAGTAGCCCAACAACCCAGTCTGTGCACAAACCTGAAGGCCGTGACTCTTCACCAACACAGATGACAGATCTTCAAAGAATGAGGCAAGCAGAAAGTCCTGTCCATGCTCTACACATGCCATTATGTGAGGACAGTGCTCTGAAACATTGTTTCTAGCCTAGTCATCATATTTATGAATTTTTTTAAGCAATTAGGACAAAATAAGTCATGTTCCCTTTTAGTCAGAAATTCTTCTTCCTTCGTTACAGCTGTAACTCTCCCTGGGTACTATATTTTTGTATATTTTGCAAATGATCAAATTCCATGGGGACATCTAATATTTGACTGGTAAACAGGCTCTGTCCTTAATAATATGTTAAGAGGAAACTAATTCTGCTGGTTTTTCTTTCCCGTGTTAAAACTACACGACCGAGACAGAAGAGTTTTAATGTACTTGCACAAGAGGTTTTTTTCCCATTAATTGTACTGGCTTGGTTTTAGTTGTGTATACAAATAAATAAAGGGCATTTTAGTTACATCTTCTCCGTAAAATGTGTTTTTTATTCAACTGGCAGGTTATTCCATCAAAGGAACTTGTTGCATTAACAAAATTTGTTTCTTACAAAGAGGAAAGATTCTCCTGTTTGGAGAGGTGTCAGGAAAAAGCAGATCGGTACATAGTTGAAAACTTGCCCTTTAGGAGGAAATCACTGTAGACAACTCTTGTGTTTCACTTTGTTTAAATGAGAAATAGGTATCTCTTTTTTTTTTTTTTTTCAAGCTTCCTGAAAGTTACTGCCTTTGGGCCCCATCATTATCCGGTCTGTTTATGCTTAATTCCTACCCTTCAAGGTTGTCACAACAGATACAATTTAATTATAGAAATAATTGGAAAAAAAACCCCATAGGTATAACCTTACGTTCAGGTAAGGTTAGAAAAATTGTTCAGAGGAAGAAGGCCATAACCATGACTTGCAGAATCAATAAAATGGCATCTAAGAATCCTTCTCCGTAGCTTGTCACGGAATTGGAATGGAAATTAATAGATACATACATAAATTAACCTGAAAGGAAAAAAAAAAAAAGTGTCTTGTTTTGTTGTTCTTGCCTGGCGTAATTCTGTCTCCCAATTTGGCATTTTACTTTTAATAGCACTTACAGAAAAGTAGGCCATTGTGGAAATAAAAGAGACTGGCAAATTATATACATGCACCTATGTTTACTGAAAAACCGAAAATTTAATAGCAGAAGTTAGGTACTCCAAAAGGAAATATTTTTAGAGGGATGAAGTGACATCTTTTTTTAGGAATCTCGGTCTGAATTCCCATTCCCAGAGCAAGAGCAAGAAGGACTCTGTCTCTCTGGAGAAGGAAGTCTGGGACTCCAGTCCAAACCACATCCCTGCTCTCTGGCCAGTGCCAGGGTGCTGGTGAGCAGACCCAGTTCCAGCAGCCTAAGGGCCACAGAGTTACGGTGGTCTGAACAGCAAGGGATCAAGTGAGTGTCCATTTTTGTACAATGTGTACATTTTTTGACAATGCTAAACGTGGATAGCAGCTCTTGGCTCTTACGTATCTGAGGGAGGGGTTTTTGTTTCTTAAAAAAAAAACGCCAAACAACCCACACAACAGTCCTTGACAGGATCTTTGACAGAGTAGTTGTGGGCAATGGCTTCCAGAAGAAGGCTGGAGGCCATATATGGGAGGAGAACCTTCCTTGGGAGGTGCCTGGTGCAGGAAGGACCTGACCTCCCAGCGGTTCTCAGCATTTTATTTTAGCTGTTAGTAGTGGACTGCACACAGCCCATGTCATCTCTGGACTGGCTCCTGACCCACTCTCATTCCCTGGCTGCTGAACAGAGTTCTGGCATGTCCACGGTGGCTTATAAAGCCTTTGTGGTCTCTCCTACAAGCATAATGTCATTGAAGTAGACAGAAACATTAAGAGCAACAGAACAAATTAGGTTAGTGCCTTTCTAGTTATTAACTATGAAAGAGGAGATGGAAAGTTCTAGGGTTCATTTCAGGCTTTTCTGTATCTACATTGCAGAGAAGTCAAAATTTAAAATTTGGACAAGACAACAGTAACAGGTAGGCTCACCTTACCTTTCTGCAGTACCACAGAGGAAGTAGAATTGCATCACAAATAGCAAGGAAGAGAAGGCTGAGTGAGATTTGAAATTCCAGTTCTGGTCATAGAAAAATCTGTTTTCAGAGGAGAAAAAAAAAAGATAATTAAAATTTATCTAAGAAATGCCTTAGTAAAAGAATCATCAATGTATTTCAGCTTACGTCTGGAAGAGGCACATTTGAGGCTTGAAAATGACAATAATTAACACATTGATGGTGCTGACATAAAACACCCGTAGACAAACTGCTAATTAGCCTCTGGTTTCTATAGACATCTTTAAAAAAATTGCATATCTTCATCACATTTTGCAGCTCACGAACAATCACATAGTTCGTGCTGATTCTCAGACCATGCTGCAGATCACTCTTGGTCCTTTTGACCTGTTTTCATTTCAGCATTACTGCACAGCCTTCCCAATCTAATGACTCTTGCAAACATCTGCACTTGCTGCAGGTATCCTTCCTATTTCTAAAAATTAATTAACGGAAGTTAATTATTTTTTAATGTATTGTTTCTCTCACTTGTGTCAATTAATATCTGAATTATTGAAGTGGATCATTGCTGTTAGTTTGTTTTCACTAAGTCGGAAAAGTCAGAAACTCCACTATCATCTTAATTACTTACAAACGAAGGGTAGAATGCCTTCCTTCCCATGGCAGAACTCCAAAAGATGTAATGGAGACGGGATCTCACAGCAAGCCTACGTTCCCTACGCATTCCTCCAGTCTCAGCAGGACCACTCAGGCAGGGGAGGCGAAGCGTGCGTGCCGTGCATAAGCATGAGTATGCAGTTCCAGGTCAAGGATCCACTACTTCTTTTACTTTACAATAGTAGTGCCAGATTTTCAGCAACACACGTTATGTTTAAACAGAGTGGTAATTGAATATTCTGTCAGCTCTATTAAAAAAAAAATAATAAAAAAATAGTTCATCCTCCTTCTCCCAAAGAAAAAGCATTACAATACTTTTTTTTTTTTTCTTTCCTAGCCTGGATTCCTAGGGAAATTAAAAGAGATTGCTATCTCTTCATATGTATAATAAAACTGTCTCGTGTGTGTGTGCGCATGTGTGTACACATACGTGCATGTACGTACTTGCACATTGTGCAAGAGAAAGAGAAGAGGGAACAAGCAGTAGTCAATTTTAACCACATCTGATAGAGCAATGAAAGGCTAAAAACATTACATTCCTATACATTTCATGAAAACAGGCTGCTAAGTAAAAAAAGAGAGACCTATTACAGCTGAGTAAACCCTTATTAAACACCGAGAAAGCTGCAAAGATGAATGATGTTATGAATATCCACCCACGGGAAAAGCTGAGTTGGAACTTCCAGCTATGTAGACCTAGGAGAATCCAAACAAGAGATCATCCAAGGGAAACCAAGGCCCATCAGATCTCATACCTCAAGGGACTGCTGGTTTGTGCTGGATTTCTCTTCTATTGCTGTCCAGCTCCGAAGATGACATACTCAATGTTTGCCCTTTGACTATGGGGAAGAAAAGATTAATTTTTTTTTCATACAGATTTCCCAAACCTGATGATCTGAAACCCAAGATGAATGAGAACACATTCTGGGGCTTTCTAAGACCCCGTGAGGTATTCTCACCAGAGTCTCAGTGATCTGCATGCAGCACACTTAGACAAAGAGAAAACAGTATCTTCAGGTTCTCAAACCCTAGATACTGGAGAAAAACTTTGTGCCCTGGCAGTTAGGACTTCGGTCTTGTTTAAATCAGCAAGAGCCAGTGCTGGCAGAAAGCCTTTCATCCCACTGTCTAACCTGTGTCCACCATCACTAGTGTCCAAGGGTCTAACCGTTCTCAAAAGTTTGGTGAGGGATGTACATCTTGCTACACAACTCTGTTGACTCCCCTGATTTTTCTGTAATAGAGGTGTGATGTCCATGCAGAAGACACAGCTGTAGGAAGGAGCAAGTCAGGCTTCTCAGCAGCATTGTCCCTTGCCGGTGCAGTGCGGGGCACTCTGCAGGAGACATGCACATCAGTCTCTCTGCAGGAGACATGCACATCAGTGCTACAGGTCTTTGGCATCTCACTTGGATGCCAAAGGAGAACTGAAAAGGAGAAAGTCCAACCTGGCTGCTGTGCGATGTACCCACAAACATGCCATGTTCACAACACATACCCACTATAGTGTTTGTCTCTGTTACGTTTCCTTCCTGTCCATAGCTGGGGCATGTTTGACGAGGTTTGTTTACTTCACCCCAGAGTTGCACGTTCATCACTTATCAGTCACGCATCCAGGGACAGACTCTGGTACTCCTAACATTTGCAGTCCCCTCTGGATGACTGCCTGCCTTTTTATGTCCTAGTCACAGTAACTCTTCTTTCATCTATATCTCTTTTCTGCACTGTACTGTTCAGACCCTCCTTTGCTCGGCACGTTCACGTCTCTAAAAATATCATCCAGGAACTTTTTATTCTTCTTCGTGTTGTGTAGCAAGGAAACTTGGCTCTCAAGCTCAGCAATCTTGCTCGTAGGTGCTGAGGCAATCAATGCACGTAGACCGCCTTGGATGCCTGTAGCCATATCTAGCAGTGCTCTGATTCACTGTCCTTCATGCCCCACACAAAGGAAGGAGAGATAATGAAAGAATTCAGCAGCCAAATCCTGCTATTCCCTTCTTCTTCCCAAAAAGGTTAACTCCAAGAAAAACAGAAGTGCCCATTCTTGTCACAGGGTGACAAAGGGATATGTGTGGCATTATTATTCTTGCTGCTACCTGTGTGAGGTTACCCTGAGATATTTTTAATGATTTTTTTTTAATCTTTTGTAGCCAAGAGATTAATAATGACCTGGCACAGTAGTAAGAATCTCCAAGGCTTGGAGCAATAAAATCAAGTTAGTGTCTTCTAAACAAGTTAGTCTTCTAAACTAGCTACCTTTTGCAATTTTATGGGAAAATAAATAGCCATTCCCTTCAATACGTTATACCTGTCAGTCTGTGTTTTTCCTACACTGATCTAAAATAAATTAGGCAGGCAGCTTTCTTTGTATGCTCTGTCATTCATTACCTAAATAGTTAAGAGAGTAAGTTAGAAGAGCATGTTTATCAGATAAGTAAATATTTAACAAATTTACTTTTAACAGTATAAGGGAACAGTATCATAAAACCATAGAAATTTGGCAGTACTCTTATCTTTTTTTATGTGACACTGAAGTTAATCATTGGAGCCATTTTATTTCCTGGATAAATGATAACTCCTGTAGTAGGACAATTCAACATAAGCATCTATAATGAAAGAAGTCAATTAAATCTACTAGTTAATTCTAGGCCAGAGGGAGAAAGCTGCCTTATTTACTGTTCCCTGAGGAATTAAGACCCCAGACCAATATGACTCTGCATAGACTAGAAGTTAAACACGTGCTTGATTTTGGAGTTTCTGCAATGCAGACCCTCACAGTGCTGTAATTCATGATACTGCTTAGTTGGAAGTGCTGCAGTCAGAAAATGTACCTTGTACCCATGATCTTCATGCAGCGAAGGAGAGAGGTTTCTCTCTCCTTCTATGGTTTTTCCATAGGAAAAAAAAAAAGAAACCCAAACAATTTTAGGGGTTTCCAAATGATCTCTGAACCTTTGTAATCTGCTTCTTGGGCTTTCCATGGGGAGAAGAAACTTATTTGCGAAAGTCAGCATAAAGAGCCGTGATTTGGATTCTGTGAAAAGTAGGAGTTAGATATTACTTTTGTCAAACAAAAATCAATAGGAATTAAAGTATGCTAGTGATTTCCCATGGGGTCAGAGAGGCAGCCACTCGCACACGAAAAACGAGTGGCCACCAACATGACAGTGAGCTAATGCTCCTTTCTCCCATTTCCTCATCAGTTCTGCTACTGTTTGTCCACATTTGATACACAGGTCATCAGTATGATGATTATAAGCAGAGGAGAGACTTCACAGAGAACATAACCTGCTGTATCCTGAGCAAAAAGGCCTCAACCTGGCCAGTCTCTCATATTTAATTCAACTCCCCGTTCCAGTTGGTACCATTCAGGGTGTATTACCTGAGTCTGAAAACTCCCGACTAGAGTCTGTGTGAAGTATTTTCATTGCTGCAGCTAATCTACAAAGATAAATATTTTCATGTTTACACTGTGAGAAACAAAATAACCTTATCTCTAGATATAAAATATTTCCTCTTTGTTGGATACCAACACTGTTCAACTGCAAAACTGTTTGAAATCCAGACTTGTTGTTTATCTAATTCAGTGGTGCCTGTTACAGAAATCAGAGAACTCCCTTCAATATTGCTCTAACCTCCCTGTCTGAGGACTCGGTCTGTTGAGGATGTTCTCCTCATGAAATCACTGTTGATCGTGGAAGAGATTATCTTCATTTCACAGACATGAACAAGATGTGCAGGAGTATCCAGAGCCTTGACAGAGGTCATGACAGAGCCAAGAACTAAACTCCCATTTTTCAGATCCCAATCCATCTTCCCTTTCACCATCTTTCCACCTCAAAGACAGAAAATGGAACAACATTCTCCTTTCCTTGTCCTCTGTTTTGAGTAACTGCCTAATTATTTGGCTACTACTCCATTCTGTTCTTTGGAAAATGTTTTTCTTTCCTGTTGTAGATTTTCCACATACACAGGCCTTCACAATTTGCAGATTGCTGCCACACAGCATTAGTAAACGTCCTGGGAAGCAGGAGGCCAGCTACGAAGGCAGCTCCCAGGCAGCACCAGCCCAGGTTCTGCCTGTACCATGCAGCTGTAGTTAACACAGAAGGGAAAAACCTCATGGTGTTAATGGTGGGAGCTGCTCTGAATTAATCAACAACCCGCTGTCCTCTTGGACACTTCAGCATCCGAGTGGGGAATCTTGAAAAACCCACACAGAGCCTGCTGCTCCCTGGCGTGCGCGCTCCAGTTTGGACCATTTCACACATGCTTGTGTGTAGGAAGTGTATCATTACAGCCCCTGGGCGTTATAGCCAACTTGAGCTTTTCAGCCTGGATGTTAATAGAAGCCATTCCCAACATAGTGTAAATTAGAGCTATTGCCAAGATACTGGCTGGAGATTAGTTAGATTTGGGTTTCCACTTTTTTTATTTTAGTGCTGTACTTAAAAAAAACAAACCCAAACATTTTTCCAAATCCATCAGTGCAGTATTAGTAACTGTTTCCTTGTAGGACAGTGCTCCTCTCAATCATCTCTGTGCCGTTTTCAAGTCTTGCCACCCGCCCATCTAAGTTGTTAATTCTCTCTGACATTTCCCTGTATCTTTCTTCCAGAGAAGAAAGGGGCCATTGAAGAATATCGTGCAGAGTCTCAAGCAGTTTCCGAATTGATCCCTCAAGGCTCAGGCTGGTGAGAGGGCAGCACGGCTCAGAGGCAGAGCCCGGCAGAATCTATGGAGGAACCTTTGAGCCAGCAGCATGCCACTTGAAAAGCTTTTCTCCTTCAGACACGTTCGTGCCTCGAATCATTACCAAATATAGAACGTATTCTTTAAAAGATACTACTTTCCCCACATGAGGTATCTAAAATTGTTGGAAAAAGCAAAGCTGAAAAAATACAATGATACCCCTTGCCATATATGAGACGTGATTAAATCAAAATACCCCCACAGCCTGACCTGGTGGCCATACAAACCTTCACTTTGCTTGCCCAGGTAGGCATACGAGTTACAACCAGGCTCCTCAGGGGCACAGAAGTGCCCACACACACACGTGGCAACAGGCTGGGCTCCATGCACGCCACCGTCTCTGCGACGGATGATGCTGGCACCTGTGGTCAAGCAGCATGTTTGCATATAGGAAGGGGCATTCAGCAGGATCATTGTTAGTAACAGGAAGATATTAAAAGTAACCAAAACAAAGATGTAACATGCCCTTGTCCAGACACACTGTGTGCGTCTCAGTTGCTGCTCTTGCTGGCATGTATCTGGCCATCATAGAAATGGTCTGTCCCAATATTTCGCCTCCGTCATGTAGAAAATAGCATTACTAGCTTCCCTCCCACCAGGGCTCCAGACCCAGGCACCTGAACCCCCTGGACCCTCACCTTTCTGGCCTGTTGCTCTCTGGCTGCTCTTGCAACGCTGAGCACAGCAGGTCAGTGGGTAAGGCAGTAGTGCCTTAGGCAAGATCACCCAAGAAGCCCAATGTCCTGGTTTGAGGTAACACAAATCTCAACTCAAACCACAACACCCAGAAAGAGCCTGTAGTGGCACATTTGGTTTTGTGTTTGAAGTGAAATCATGATCTAAAAAATCCAGTTTGCGTGGTTTACATGACATGTCCTTCCATTAGGAAAGGTAGTTCCCAGGAAAAGGTTTACGATGAGTAGAAAGACAAAGTCCTTCCTCCTGCTGCTTTTTAACCCCCTTCTTGCTGTGTAAGTTGTTTTTTTTTTTTTATTCCACAAACCAGGCTTGCATTTTTGTGGCAGTTCTTGATCTATTTTAGCTTGTTTCATACAAAAAGCCATTCTGATTCAGTGCTTACACTGAATAGTTGTTTTAGTCCCCAAAACTGCCAAAAAAAGGAGGAATAACTCTCCCTCCATTTGTTTCTTTTCCACTTTTACCCAGTCTCTGGTCTACTTCCCCTGTGGCTGATCTCATCTCCATGTTTTTCTTGCATACCTTGTGAGATTATTCACTCCACTCACCACTTGTGCATTTGACACACGTTTATTTTGCATGGGCATTTACTTCCACGTTGAAGTCCTGAGTGAGCACAAACCAGCTGTGTATCAGGTGCCTGAAGCCGCAGTCACCTACCTGTGTGCCCGCCCTGCTTAGACTTCTCTTTCTTCAGGTATGTTCTCCACGACCTTCCCTACTCTTTGTGTAGGAAAACAGCTTCCTTTTCTTCTAGCTCTTCTTCCAGTCACGTACAGTATACTGCAGGAGAGGAACTGGGCGCTTCATACTGATCCAAGGTCTGCTGTGGGGTCCCAAACCCTTCAGAGGTGGCAGTCCCAGCTGGGCTCCTTTGCTTGTCCCCCACCAGTGCTGTCCTGGATTACATTAAGAGACAACATTCACCAGAAAACAGTGACCCTTGAGCAAATACCCTCTGCTGCTGCAACAAAAGGTGGGAAAAGCAAGATCACAAATACCACTGCAGTGAGGTGCCCTGTATTTCAATGCACATTTGCTTGAGCATTCAGAGGTTCCAACTCGTCTCAACAGCTCTCAACTTGCTGACAACATTTGCCTTGGGTTTCTTTCTCTCATGTGTAAAGACTAGCCACTAGTCAGGCTAAAACTGAAGGCTACCCAAGCAAATGGACTGTTCACCCACAGTATAATGTCTAAATGTGGTAGGAATTGAGCCCTAAGAATATGGCAGCCATTCATTGGGAGTAGGGAGTAGCACACTTAGAAATAGATGAGGAGATTCATAATAACAAGATGCAACACATGTGCCAGAAAAGCCTGTGCTCTGGGTTGTGAGTCTCTGTTGCAAAATAGCACTTAAATGCCGCAGCACTAGGTGGTTATGCTGCTTGGTTGAATGAAGGAAAAAAATGGAGGGGAGGAGAGAAAGTAAACTGTCACCGCTCCTCAAGTGGGAGCCCTGACAGTCTGCCCGCTCTGTTGCTCTGCCTGAGCACCTGAACATTATCATGCTGGCAGTTCTGAGACACGAATACAAATACATCCCTTAGACACCAGCCAGCGGATGGCTTCCGCCTTATGTTTTGCATATTGGTTTTTGTACCCTTTTATTTTAAGACTAGTAAATACAACCCAGACATTGAGAAAATAGGAAGACCCAGTGTTCTTCCACACCAGCACTGTGTTCCTCAAAGCTAAATCTAGTTAAGGCAAGTCTTACCCCCCCTGCAGAATCTGAAAATAAAAGCCCATATACTCTTAGTTTATGTCCTTAATCCACTAGCTTTACATGTGGAGCACAGCATGCCTCCCATGGAATTTTGCTGAGGGGTATTTTCCCCTCGTGCTGCCAGCAAAACCCCAGGAGGTGCAGTGTCCGTCTGCTACAGCTGCAGGACAACAGCTGGGGGTCAAGAAAATCAGAGGTAGAAGGGGCATCAAAACTATTTCCTGACTCATCACAAAAATCAACAAAGGCAAAATAAAACACAAAAAAAATCTTTAAAATCCTCTCAATATGTTTTAATATTAAACATTAAAAGTTATACAGTTGCGATACTTACAACTTGCTCCCAAATAAACAAGAACTTTGCAAGCAGATATTAGAATACTGCAGTTTGTAGTAACACGATTAAACCCCCCCAAATTAGTTATAGTCTTCCCAGACTATAACTAGGTGTCTAACCCAGGGGTGTGCCAAAATGTAAGAAAAAAAAAAAAACAAAAACATTCTGGTAACAATCAGACTTACCGCCAAAATGGTCTTGCAACATTTCCCAAGGTGTGAATAGCAGAAATGCATTGGGATCCTGCTTGTTCACACACCCCATTTGAGCAGCAAACACCAGGTTTAAATACCAGGTCTCACCGTGCGATACAGTCCACAGCTCTTGCTAGCCATCTGGCAGCAGGCATCTCCCAGCTTGGTCTCCAAGACCTTAAAAGAAGTGAATGAAACAACATACCACACTATCTAGACTCCTATTAATGAACTGTTTGTAGCTGCTGTAAATTGGAAGTCTCTAAGCATGAACTGATACTTCTCAACTGAAGTATCTGCTCCAAGGTCAAAGAGGATAATGCTGAACACAGTACTAACAGATGAGCAGAAGGTATAGTTGGTCTAGTTCACAATTACAGTCCAATCAAGTTTGGGATTCTGGGGGAAGCCTGTACAAGTTTTTCCTTTTCAACACAATGCAAAGGTCCAAGTATCTCCCAAATGAACTGTGTCTTCTGGTGGTGGTTCCTCGGCTGCTATACTGGATTAGCCACTAGGGACTGCAAAAGCATCCAGTCTGTTCAAGACCAGTCAAGCCAGGAATGGCAGGACTACCAGAGTCACATCAAACTGGCTTTTCAGGGAACAGCACCTCAACAGGGCTGTACCATAGGCAGCACCTCGGTAAGCTGGACCAACAGTTATGGATCATCCTGTGATGTCTCATGGTTTCTTATATCTCACCCCAAAGTTCTTGCTTCACTTTCCTGACCTACAATATCTTCTTTCTGTTCCCTTCATCCCTAGCTATGCTCAGTATTTATAGAAGTTTTACTTCCCTTTCCTTCAGCTTTGCTTATTCTGTTTTCTTGTTGTGCTTAGTATTTCCACCTGAAGCTACGTGCTTTGTTCTCTCCTTTCAACATAAACATTTAGAGCAAGCAGCACAACAGTGTGAGCTCTGTACTTGTCCCTACACAACCAAGGAGGAGGGCATAGAGTAGAAATGGGAGAAAGAAATAGGGAGAGAGATGAACTTCCTTGCAGCCGATGTGTTACCTCTGAGCGAGGCTACTCCTCTCACGTGAGCCTAGAGCCACCAACCTGCTTCATACCAAAAGCAAAGACTCTAGCAACCCAAACGTCACAAGGCTTTGCCTCTTCCTGCCTGACATTCAAATAGCGGGGGGCATGTGGGAAAGAACTCACCCATTAAAATAACACTTCAGTGGAGCTTTCCTGGACCCACTGGAATGCCACGCAGCTGCAGCATTTCCAACAGTGCAGCGCAGAAAATATATCGCTTCCTGGGATAAATCACCTTCGTTCCCAGCTTTTCTTTTTCCTCAAGCCTGATGAGTCCTGGTGGCCTCAGCATTGCACGCAGCCCAAAGGGCAGCTCCAGCTGGCGGCTGTTGTGCTGGGACCCAGGGGGAAACCTCCTGAGTAAGTCCCACTTCTGCCACCATGCTGGGGTAGGGGAAGCAGGTTGTTGCCTTTGGCTGGTGGCCTCCTCAAAATCTCCAGGGAGACAAATGGGCCTGGTGAGCTCTTACATACACCTACATTGGTATGATTATGAGGTCGTAGACTTCAGAGGAAAACCAGACCTGTTCCTCCCTTCTACCCCTTCAGTCAAAGTAGTCTTAGAAATTCCTTTTAATAACAGCCAGCGATTTTTAAGTGGCTGCTGTCTTTCAAATACTAAGCGATATCATGCATTCAAGAGAGTCACAGCAAGGGTTTTGTCTTGAAAAAGCTTAATTTCCTGAAGCATATATCAAAATCCCACCCTATGAATCCCTTCTGTGCAACAGAGGTCTCCTTGTTAAAATTCTGCACAAGGCTATTTCCTCCCCGCTCCCTCAGGTACCATTCTCTCTATGTACACTACAATAACAACTGCGCCTTTACTAAGATTGAACACAATAACCAGGTCTTTGTAGAGGATAATTAACAGCCAGCAGTGAATCTTAGTGTTTATTCAATGGGGTATGAATGAGTTATGAAGATTCTTTTTTGCTGAAGAGGTAATGGGATATTGTTACGTTTGCATATGCTTTGCCTCTTGCATGATAGCATATTTGTGGTGTTCATAGCTAAAAGTCAGAAAAATGTACAGAGACATTATGCATTTATATTCAGGCAGTTATGCCTCAACATGTTTGCCTCTCTTTCTGTCATTAGCAAAATCCCCGCTCCATCTGTATCTAATCCAAATTCCTCATGTCCATTCTGAGCGGGATGAGTAGACCTGAGCCTCTCCAGCTGTTCCTAGAGATGCAAAGGTTCATTTCTGGAATTGAATTTCCACAGTCTTACGTAAACTATCTAGATTAGTGCCCTCACACAGCGTACTTGGAGGTAAATACAATGACATTACACAGTTCTGAAATACATGGAGCCCCTAAATTTGTGCGTGCTTTTCATTTCATGATAGAAAACTGTCATGTTGTTCTTTACTACTGAATGGCTACATATGTGTGAAAAGCAGCAACTCCCACTTGCAGTAGTGTATATATATTAAGTCTATATGTGGGTATATGTTATACATATAAAATACAGAAATATCTCTCTAAGACTAAAAAACAACTGAAGCATAATTTAAATTTAAATGAGAAAACAGTCTTTTTAAAGTAGAAATACTAATGACCATTGGTCAAAAGTCAAAAGGAAGAAAAAAAGTCTCAGAAAAAGAAGAGAAAATGTAACTCATTAATAAAAAAATCAAACAAAGCAAAGTGTTCTTGGGACTATTCCCAAAGCCCATAGTTTCTGTTCTCATCCAAACTACCAGGAGAAGACTAAGAGAAGAGTGGACTCTGCCTGAGAAAATGCAGGCTTTCACTGCTGGCTCAAAAAACAGCTTTCCCCCACTTTTTTTTGCAGCCCTAGAAATGTCGATGTTCCAGAAGCCACTGCAGAAAGCTCCTAGTGCTTACCTGGCTGGGCACTGCAGGCAGGCGTCTGCATCGCCAGGGCGTATCGAGATGCAGCTGCTTGGGATGTGATGGACCTTGTCGCCGCTGTTACTCAGTTTTGCATTGCTAAGCACACACTAAAACTTGGGAATGCTGCCAGAAAAGGAGACTTTTGATCTGACCTTGGGCCTGCGAAATGGCTGGAAAAGCAGTAACGTGATTGCTGGCATGCAGACAAGTGTGCCAGGAACCCCTGGCTGGTCTAGGAGTCCTGGCTGCAAATGGGCCACGACAGGGAGTTTCCCGTTCAGGGTTTGCTGAAGCTGGAAGCATGGCTGTGTGAGGGCACTTCACACCAGTGCTCCTGACTGGACTTCACACCATTTCTGTAATTGTGACTGAATAGGTGGGGTTTTTTATTTCTCCACTGCAACCTACAAATCCCCTTTCAGTCCAACGTGGAAGCTCACCTTCAGCGTGAGCGACAAAGCAGCGATCTGAAGAGAGGACGGGGAATAAAAACATTGCAGCCCTCGGCTGCAGCACAGCAGCCATCAAAGCTGACCTCCAAGAGCAGCCCACCAGCCTCTGACCTCCCCTGCCCTTTTACCATATTGTAAAGGAGTCGTGAATTGTTTTTTGCTTTGAAAACTAGCAGGGATAGATGAGAGGTTCTGCACGATGGGTGGTTGGTTGGTTGGTTGGCTTGTTTGTTTTCCTTTTGAAAATGTAGACCCTGCCTCTCCCGGAAGGGCTTCTGGCTAACTGGGCCAGCAATGAAACAATAATATTGCCCGAGATGAGGGAGTGAAAGTCTAGAGGGGAAATTGCCTATTTTTTATTTATTTTTTGGCTTTAATCTGACTGCTTAGCATTTCTTCTTCCTAGTCAATGTCTGCTGGAGTTCAGTCATCAACTGACATTTTGGAGAAACAAGCTTTTTGTAAAATGTCCAAGAGCTCCATCCCT
This sequence comes from Nycticryphes semicollaris, assembly GCA_013400055.1. NCBI lineage: Eukaryota > Metazoa > Chordata > Aves > Charadriiformes > Rostratulidae > Nycticryphes > Nycticryphes semicollaris. Next base: position 855,442 of record VXBJ01007286.1, read on the forward strand.
CCTAGCACAGCCTTGCTACAAAACACACAGCTGCCAGCCCACAGAGTGGCGCTTCAGGCAAGACCAATGTTTAGTCCTGTGCACATTTTAGGGGTTAAACAAAGCCAAATGAAGGGAATTTGTCTTTTAAGTACCTGTCCACTGCCTTTTTAACCATCATGCAAAAGAAAACAATAAAAAGAAAATAAGAATTGCTCTGTAAGTCACATGGTGAGTTGGAGATACATAGTTAATTTGCCGGGTTTTCTTCTATGCATCATGAAGCACGTGCTCTGTAGCCCTTAGCTGAAGTATCCTCCACCATGGTATAAATGGATGTATAAGGTTTTGAACTACTGGCCAGAAGGCCACATGGCAAGTATTGTACTTAAAATTATTAATTACAAAGATGGGTTAAAAATGAGTCTGCTTCTGCACAGGTGCAAAAAAGCCACTGTTTGTATGGAGGGGTGGGGTGGGGGGTGGGTCGGTGTGTGTGTGCGCCATTAAATTGGGTTCAGTAGGTAATGATGGAGATACACCTAATGAATTTGTAACTACGGGGAAGCCAAGCATTGTTTCTCACCCAGATAAAATCAGAAGCTGATGTCCTCCATGGCTGGCAGGAGGAGCGCAGCCCACCCAGCCCTCCAGCCCTCCCCCAGGCTGTGGCGCTCCCAGCCTGGGGCTGACAGCTCTCCGGCACCTCTCCTGGCTCCCGCAGCCTCATCACTGCGACAAACACAAACACGGATTACTACACTAAACACGTCAGGCTAAGTCAATAGTTTAATAACCACTATTAAGGCTTTTCCAAATCCATTTAACAACTGTAAATTATTCCAAAATAAAATAGCCTCAGCCAATCAGCTGTGTAGTCACTGACCCACAACTATGTGCTTATTTCTCAATTAAGCAAATCTCCGCACCCTGTTTGGCTTTAGCTGCTGTTGTGGTTTTGTATGTTGCAAGATCCAGTATATAAATCCCTGTCTCTTGCCTGTTCCTTACACCAGGTACTGCAGCTTTGCCCTCACTGGCAGCTATGCTGGTGCTGGGATAAATCTCCCCACTCCACTCATCCCCTGCTGTCCCCTCCTGTCACATCCCCCAGGCTAAAGCCACGCTGCTCAGCTGCTCCTGCCCTGCCAGGGTGTGGGACCACCCTGAAGACCTGTGCTTGCATGTGCAAGAAGGGTCATTCACCAGCTGGCGCCATCCCCAAGCTCCCCGGAACTGAGCCAGGGCAGCCGCCCTCACCTCTTGGAATAACATCCAAATTCCTGTTGGGCTGCAGGGCTTTCTAGGCCCCAGGTGCTTCGTCGGCACCGGGGAGGCAAACCGGCAGCAGCACTGCCGGCACTGACGGGGAGGTGACGGGGCAGGGGATCACGGGGAGGCAGCCCCATTAATAAGCCCGTGGCACCGCTCAGTCGTTTAAAGCTGGAGAGTTTATAGTAGCCAATCAGCCCATCGGGGGGAGTGGGGAGAGCCCGTCAGGCACAGCAGGAATAATTGGAGGGAGCTCCTAATTAATTTGATAATAACCCTATCCTGTACTAACACACTCCACATGCAAAAATGGGTAAAAAGTGCCAATTAGCAGTGGAAGTGAAAGGAAATGTGTGATGGGGATTCAGGGCACTTCCCAGCCAGGGCCTGACAGCACGCAGGTGTGTGGTGTGCTAGCCCTCAGTACCACTGTCCTCCTCAGGTGCTGGAGTGACCTGACCTGATGGCATCTTCAATAGCTTTGTATCCACTATGGGCTGCAACCACCATGGAATGAGTTAGCTTTCTTCTCAGTACTCACATCCCTCAACCAGCTGTAGATGGGTTCATGGTACCTCTCAGGGGTGCTCAACATTGTTTTCCAGGTCAGTTTTGCAAGACAAAAGATCTCCATTCTCCTCAAACACACAGGAGTCTGTGGGACCTGTGTGCCTGCAAGCCATGGAAGGAGGCAGAGCCAACCAGATCAGAGCCACAGCTCCTTCAAATGTGGGGCTGTAGCTGCATGGCCAAGGTGGGAATCTAAAGATGGTTTAATCCTTGCACAGGGTGGGGGTTTGGGGCAAAGTGAGGAAAGGAGCCCTCCTCAAGCTCCCCTTGCACCACCACTGGGGTGGTGATGGCAGATGGCACCTGCAAAGCTCACAGAGGGATGGGACCCCACAGGGACCCCAGGGCTGCCCCTCACCCCCTGCAGCACTCATCACGAGCTGCTGCTAGTCCACAAATCAGATTTAGGATTTAATTTCTAAATACTCATTTGATCTGCCACTAGCGTTTAAGAATTTAAGATAGCCTTTTCTCTTTTTCTTTTTGGCCTATTAGTCTGTGTCAAGCTGGTTTGTATCTTCACTCCCGAATTTTCTCAAAACCCTCAGCATTCTGTATTACAACCTAATCTCAGGGCCAAAACTGTCAAATAATTCAATATATTTTTCAGAAAACAGACAACTCAGATCTATTTATGTGTTGTTAAAGTTTTACCAGATATCTTATAGTCACCACTTTTAAAGTTTCCATAAAGTGTGCAGCTATAATGAGCTTCAGCTTGCTTTCTGGGCAAATACGAAAGAGGAGATTTTTATTAATGCTTGTGAACATGGACAAAAGTCCATGCTCTGTGGACACTACTGTGATTGCTGGAACAGTCATGTGGTATTTTATTTATTTCCTAATTTGTGCCTTGCAAAGCAGAGGACACATGCAGGAATTTGTATATTCCAGGAATTTTTGTACTGTGAATTTGTGTAGCCAAGTGGGTTTGCAAGGCGGCAAGGAGAGGAGTTTCAGAAAACAGAAAGGCCGCTGCTGGCTCCTGTCAGGGGCAAGAGCAGAAAAAAGGGGACCACAAACAGGGTTTGTACCTGAGCAGTGAAGCCACATGTGATTTCCCTCTTCATGGGGGGCCAAATCCTAGGTTTAAAACAAAGTCAAACAGAAAACCCTCCCCCAGCATTCATTCAGCCTTTAAAAAGCTTCAATTTAAAATGAAACTCAAACCTGGCACCTTGCCACAGGACTGCACAACTTTTAACTGACCCCATATGTAAAGTCAACCTGAGTGAGCTGTTAAATACTTTAATCCAGCCTTCCATCCCCCTAGAGGCACCTTCCTCCTTGGAACTCTGCAGCCAAATCTCTGCAACAGCAAGCTTTAAATCTGGAAACATTAACTTCCCTCCCATCTTGTTAGAGAATAAGAGTACTCAATTTTACTAACAGTAAACCAAACCAAAAGTACTCAAATTTACTAACAGTAAACCAAATGCCCAGGTTAAGGTTAAGGCAGACTCAGTCCTCCTGCAAGAAACAGCAGTGAGACACGATTTCAAACCCACTCAGCTTTGCTATGTGAATGTCCATCTTGGGTAAAACCAGGCCCACCTCAGTACAGGGTCCCCCACAAGCTATCTATTCCTTTCTCCCATAAAGCACCCACATTTGGAAAGTGATGCTAGCTATTAATGGTAGCACTCAGTCATGATAGAATCTTCCTTTTAATTCGTCGATGATATGAAGAGGTTCTCCTTTGTACAACATGCAATGGAGAAGGCGCTGGTTGTAGAAAGCAGCCCTGTCACTGTTGTCAGCTCCCATCCAAGCACATTGCACAGTAGGATGGTCTGCTCCTCCTTCCCTGGGAATTTATTAATTTTAGACAACATTGCAGTAGAGCAGATTCACCCCCCAGCACAAACAAGAAATAAAGAACTTTCTGCAGAGCAAAGAGACCAAAACTGAAGCATAGGACATACTTTGTTAAAAAAACCTCAGCACACAACAACTTTGATGTATTTGATGCAGGAAATGACATGGTTTCTCTAGCTACATTGCTATGAAATCTTAAGTGAAAGATTGCTTCCAGCAGAACACTCTGATTCATTCTGAAGAGATTTAAGAAAAAAAGTAATATTTCAAGGCCCAATTAATTTTCTGATTAAGAAGTCAAGATGGGTAAGGAACTGGAGCGGTAGCTGAGATGCGACTCTTTCTCCTTGATTATGCTTCTGTTTATTAATGAAGTTTTAAAAAACAAGGTACAAGAGAATAAAAGGCTGATCTTTGATGTATGTGATATGCCATAAACTAGAACCAGTCCTCCAGATTTTTGCTCGTCAGCTTTGCATTTACTAAACAGAAGCTGCCTTTAAAGATAATTTAGCATGATTACAGGTCTCTCTCTAAGACTGAAGTTCTTTCTTCAAATATATAGAATACCCCTTTCTCCTTTACAGTACTTTCGAAAAGTAGCAGAAAGGCAGTTCCTCACAAGAACAGCTTTTCTTATAAATGTATTAGTAATGACTATAAAAATGAAAACTGTCTAAATAAGAAACGTTTCTGGGAGCTGAATGAGGGTATCGTACACATGGCAGAAATGAGCCTGTATCAGCCATTCTCCAGCCAGGCACAGAGCCTCACAGAGCAGATGTGCCATTTCTGTGTTTAAAACACACAACTGAAAACCAAAACCCTTTCCAAGATCTTCTTTACACACTAATAATCAAGCAGCATGTTATTTTTAAGGACTAACGACTAGAAGTAATTTCTGCAGAACTACATTCCTAACAAAATCTAAACCTCCAACTCAAAAATTTGACTACAAAGAGAGAAAATGGCCAAACGGAATTTGAGAGACCTCCCCGTGCCAAAATTGGGCACATGCAAATGCTAGAACAAGGGGTTACCTAAAAACATGAGGGGGATGAGGGAGGAATCACACAGGAGTAAAGTCGACTATAGTGAGATTCCAATGTACTGCAGGCAGTGAAAATTGTCTAACCCCCTGAAGTTTGCAATCCTTATCTAAAGTACTATATACTCCATAAGTAAAACCTCCTGCCCCAGAAATCCAAGGGAGGGTGAAAGAACTCACTTGAAGGTTTCCCTCTTTGAAAAAGACCTGAGGAAAGGAAAAAAAGGTCCATTTCAGGGCTCACAGAATAAGTGTATTTAGATACTCCTCCTTAAGAAAGGACCCAGACGCAAGCAAGGTTTGTGCCATAGTTTAAATCCAGGTTCCCAGGAAAACTTGCTTACAGAAAGATCAGAAGATCTGAGGATCATTACTGCAGAGGATTCAGAGAAATTATCTCCTAATACGCAGTTGAAGAGAGAACTAGTCTTGGTGTCTCTTTGGCTTGAACCTCTACTGAAATTTAATGCTGACAAATCAAAAAGGGATATATCCAGAATCCGTAACCCTGATAAAAATGGGAAATCTGTATCATCTTAATCAAAGGATATGCCACCCTGAGCTGGATCTGTGTCTTGTCCCTTGGCCTCATATGACTCCTGTGTGCTAGAGGTTAAGGGTTTGTTAAAGAATATCGGTTTTGATTAAGTGTCACATACGGTGTAAAACATCCTCTTTATCATTGGAAGTGAAGGTTGGGGGCCAGACAGTGCCTTTTAGTGAGCTTCTAATATAAATTAGGTGTCTTAGGTAATGGGTGGTTTTCAGACAGGATTGATCTTTCTATGGTCCAGTGAAAGTAGGTGTGTTTGGCGAGATGTCACAAAAGCGAGCTTCCTGGCACCTATACTAATGGGCTGGTTACCCCTTTTGGAGTAGGACTTGAAAAATGTAGCACAGGAATCCCCCCCTCCCCCTTCCTAACTTTTTCATTTTCTTGATGTAATGGGCAAAGGTCTATATATCCTTTACTCCTTTGGTATTTCAGTCCTTGTATTTGCAGTATCGCTCAGTGAATCTTAAGCCACTCATCCTTTTAGTCACTTACAGCTCCCTAAACTTGCATGAACTTAAAGATGAAGTGGTTATGAGTAGACTAGGTTACTTACTATTTTTATCAGTGTACAACCTTTAAAGCAAAATGTATCAAGTACACCACCACAACCAAATGATTTCTATTCCCCATTAAGTCCTCCTTGGAAACTTTGATTGCACAGAGACCTAGGAAGAACTGTTGAGATGTTAAACCCTAAGTTCCCCTGCCTCAAAAATAAGAGCAAACATGCATTTCTATAGACATCAAAACGCGTCTGTATTTTCCTCTTTATGAAGCAGAAATTCTCTCAGCTTTGTGCAAAGAGTGACATGATCAAAAGCACAAACTGAGTACATGAGAGCCAGAAGCTATAATGCAGAGTCTAACCATGGACCTCAGGTAAAGAGGGTATATACAAAATAAACCTTTCCTTTATAGTTCATTGACATGTTGTAGTTAAAACTTTTCTGAAAAGTTTCCATGGATTTATGAAGAAGTGAAAGCACAAATTCACAGCTGGTATTGCAGGCTCATAAACCCACACAACCAAGTCCATAAATCTTTAAATATGCTAGAATATGTTGCAGTGTTTTAATACTTCACCATGTTTTCCACATACCCGCTCATCATTTGAGTGCTGGTAAATATCGTATTTGTTAAAAACATTAGATAATCAAAGTAAATAAGTCTATTCTGATTCTCACCCAGAAAAGCTTCTTTGGTTCTCAATTTAACCAGGAAGACCAAGATTTAGAGCATGAATATCCTTACTTTGCTTATTAAAATTTATTTCTCTTTAGGCAATGACTTAGTCACATATGGAAGTCTAAGCACAGAATAGCTTCACTGAATACAATGGGATTATTATGATTACAGTTGCATGTGCCTGCAAACTACAACAGAAATGCCCTGAGACATTGTCTTTCTTTTTGGCTATTTCAGATATGAAGGACACAAACTCGTCTCTTTGTGTGGAAGACCTAGACACCATTTTCTGTCTCAAACCTCAGGACCTCTCCTGCTTATTTGTTCATTGTTATTCTGAGCTCTTTGTCGAAACACTTTTAAATGTCTTTTTTATTAGAGACATTTTCAAATCCTGATTAACCAGTTGAGGTTTGGGGGTTTTTTTCCAATAGCATCAAATGAAGAATACTTAATTTCTTACACCCCATATTCCCATACTGATTCCTACACCCAGATGGAACACATGGAACTAATAGTGTGGTGTCCAAGTATTTCTGCTTGGTAGAGCGCATACAAAAATGAGAAGAGGGATGGGTATTTTTCAGGTGTGGGTACTTGGTGGACACACCTAAGGGAACCAACACCCTTGCTGGGTGCTGGGGTCTACAGCCAGGCCCCCAGCAAGGCTTAGGCACCAAATACCTTTGGGCTCATGGGGCCCCCCCAAGACAAATCAGCTCGCTTATTTTGAAGGTGCCAACCTTGACTGTTGGGGATACAGTGCATCTTAATTTCTAAATTGTTTAAAGATGATATTTCTTCCCAAGTAAAGGCATCAAATGGAATACAAATATGTATTGTTACTCATTGCTAGCAATAATATATGGATATCTCTAAGATACAATTTACCATAGTGTTAAAATCCAAGAGTCATACAAATGGACCTCCACTGCCTTTGAAAGCGGATCTACCAATTTCACAGTGAATGTACCCATCTCAGAGTGACCTCAATGACAACAACCCTCCAAACCACTCCAGGAGCTCGCTTAGGAAATACACATGCAGTTTATAAGGCGGTCTTGTATGACATCTCACGTTATTCCTCATGGAAGAACTGAAAAATTATTTAAAACTGCAGAGTTTGCCAAAAGAAGTCATTCACCCATGAGAAAAACACCTGATCTCGCAGGAAGAACAGCCCAGCAGTGGAGTACATGCAAGGTCGCACATCACTTAGCTTTGTGGATTTGTTGCCACTAGGCCCATGCCATTAGGAGCACCCAGGATATTTACAACCAGGTTTAAAACAGCTGAAGCCAGAAGAAGGAGAGGGAGGTAGACTCAGTGCTGCAGAAGCCTCCACAAACTCCCTAAGCCCTAGTAGGAGCTGCCTCTAGCAGCTGTAGGCTGCCCTTGTGGTTGCTTCCTCTGACTCCCATCCCCATCCTAATTTCTTTTATTATTTTTTTAATGGCTGAGACATAATTTCAAGGTGCTCCTGTCTACTAAAACTCAAGTTAAATGCTAACACTGCCTGATTTGTCACTGGAGCACCTCCTCCTCACTGCAGAAACACAAGGAGGGAAGTGGGAAGGAGCATTCCCAGACACTGGGCTGAGGACAGGGACACAGCTATGACACGTTGCTAATCAAGGCGCTTCTCTGTCCTTTCCAAATGCACTTTCTCACAGTCTGGCAATTACTGAATAAGAGTGTTTCCGACAAGGAAACTGGTTTATTCCCAGCACACCCTGTGTATCAGGAGGGTAGGATAGAGCAGGCCACGCACAGGACCAGGAGCAGTCTGGTGGCAGCAGCACAGAGACCCCTGGCAGACCCATTTATCCCAGGGAGAGAGAAGTTTGCCCAGGGCTTACCTTTCAGAGCTAGGGTGGCTGCAGGAGCATATCATGGCCTGCCCTGCCATCTTCTCTCTCCCACAGACACCATCGGTGGCCCAAACCCCCTCTGCATGGTGTCATGCAGAGCATGAGACAGGATCCAGTGTTTGGCAGTTCGTTGCCGCTGTGCCGCTGCAAAGACAGAAAATGGAGATATCTCACTGCTGCAAAGAAGCATTGTAGAGATACTAGTGACTCCACTACAGAGGTTTTGTGCCTCCCTTGAATTATTAATTTGACAGAGATAAGTGCTAGAAGTGTAACATTGAACAGAAGTTGCCCAAGGGCTCAATTCTACGTTTATTAGTATCATTTTCTGTGCTGATGGGAATACAAATTAATAAAAGTTGTGACAAAAGGGTGACTGGATTCCTGGGGTTTCCTCTTTTATCCCATGGCCACTGCCTTGCCTTGGTGGACAGATTACCCAGTGAGCTGGCTACTCTAACCTGGGGTGTGAGGAAGGGGAGGTCTGTTCTGTTTGGGGATGGAGCATGGAGAGAAGGGATGTTTAAGGTCCATTGCCACAGAAGGTTCATGGGGCCTTGGTTCATGGTCTTGATTGAATGTACAATAGCATGTCCTACTTGAAAGGTAGGCGATGGACGTGAGCAAACTTTGCTGTAGGGTAAGAGGCAAACAAAAGCCTTTGGAAATGCAGGTCTACTATCAGAGAAATCTACTTAAAGGGGTCGTTTTGAAATCAAGAGAAAATGGTTTCTCTTCATGCTTATTCTTTAATGCCAACACAGCCTAGAAAAGAATATGCCTTAGATGCAGTTTGATACCCTATAACTTCTACTTACCCCTCTGAAGGAGCTCTCTTACAGGCCTTACCAGTGCAAAATTTCTCTGTACAGAAGTGACCCTTCAAGGGTTTGAAAATTTTCCAGGTACAAGTGGAGGAGGGGAAAAATAAGACCAAAAAACCTTGACCTTTAAAGAACAGGCCTGCCAAATCTGAGGGACAATTTTCACGAAATGGAGTGTTAAATCATTCAGTGCTCTTCCTAAGCACAAGGTTCCCGGTTACTATCCTGCATCCACTTTGGTTTTATTAATTGCTAATTCCTATTAGTCTTTCTTCATTAGGTGGGAGAAGAGTGGGTTTCACGTGGTGCGGTTACAGATCCACCTCCGTCACAGTGACAAAATGGAGGCCATTCTGGCTCCCCTGGGACCAAGCCTGAGGCACTGCTGCACACACAAGGTCCTTCTGAGCCACGTTTTTCAGCATCTCCGCTCCCTCTGGGACCCGTGGTGCTTTGTGCCATTCCAGGATGTGCCGGGCTTTGCCCAGGGCTCCTGCGGTGGCTCATGACAGATGAGCTTGACAGCCTGCGCCGCAACCAGGTGACTGAGCATTAGCGAGTGCAGGCGCTAAGTAAATCTCATTCCTAATCCAAATCGCTTTTGATAAGAACAAAAGCTGTGTGCAAATGAGTATTTCCATCTTATTTCAAATTCTAGGTTTCAACTGCAATATTAATGCTATTTTACAGTGTAATTTACTTGTAATAATATGTCATTATTGCCATTTTACAGTTTTCTCTTAAAGTAGTAAAGAAAATGTTTTAAAAGGCACAAATAGCTGCAGCACAAATCTCCATTCAGCCTCGGAATCTGTGCTTTCCCGTCAGAATGGTACGTAATTGAAAACAATGACATCCCCAATGCGCTAAACACTCCAGTCATTAACGCATTTTTATTTTGGAATAAAAGAGCACACTTACAGCTTTTTTCCTAAATAGTAAACATAAATTAAACATTTCTCTTCTGTTCCCAGAATGGCATCTGCCAGTGAAGCCAGGGCTGACCTTGAACACTTTCCACAAGCACGTCTCCAACCAACACACTGGGTTGAGACGCAAACCTCCCCAAGGCAAAGAGTCTGCCTGCAACACACAGAGCGTAAAGGCAGCCTGCAGCAGGAGAAGCATCTTCATCTGGAGACAAGCTTTGGAGCGCCAGCTAACAGTACCACTAGGTTGGCAGGGATTGCAGAAAACTCGGGCAAGCCTTCAAAAGCCAGGCTGCGTGCACAGGGATGGAGAAGTTGTGAGGAAGATGATGTCGCTCAGTGGAGAAGACGCACTTCATACACCATACATGTAATTTTACACCAGTTATGTTTCCATCTCTCCTAGGTATCTTTGGATGAAAAACATTAGTCCTCTTGATGTGTGAGGGAACCCACCATGGGGAAGAGCTGACAGTTGAAGTCTTTGCTCTGTGAAAGGCTCCAGAAACATTAAGGGCAGGATCCCGCTGTTATTTATGAAAAATATAAAGATGTCAACAGTTAGAGTTAAATACCAGCCATCCCTTGGCAGGAACTTGAAAACCCTATTTATGCCTTGCACAGACTTACAGCACCTTTCCATGTAACAAGTGTTCTCACAGCTCTGCCTTGCCCCCTGCATGTTCCCAGTCCGTGGGTAGAGGGATGGGAGCTGTGGTTGGCAGGAAGGGAGGCACAGACACTAATCCTTCAGAGAAAAGTCCTTCCTTCAGTCTGTGTGTGGGACATTTCCATGCAACAAGGTCACACCACCACACTGCCTGGGCATAAGCCTGAACTACTGGCAGCCCTGAACACACCAGGCCTGTAAGCCGCTGGGGAATGTGACTGAAGCCTGATGAGAAAAGGAGACATCAGGGTTTGGCTGCCAGTCGGGAATTAAAAACTTCTTTGCATAAACATTTTCACCCTAACACAACAAGCGAAGAGGCACGTCAAAAACAATTTTTCATTTGGATTATTTATCCTTGCTTACTTTGTGGTGTACCTGCTTCCGTGGCCAGATGGTTGCAACCATTTTGTTCATCAGGGTGGAGCCGAGTCAAGGGACACAAGCTGCCTGTGCAGGGAGTCTAAAGACTATGACAGACTTCCCGTCCTTCTCCAGAAGGATTCCCACTGCTTTCCCCACAACAACACTCCACAGACAGATGGGGTGAAGGCTGTTTGGGATCCACGTGGTCAGGAGGGTTGTAGATTACACATCAAGTTGTCTCCTGAAGTCTGGGTGTTTATACCAGCAGCGACTATCATTGAGCAGCTGTGAGATTTATGCTGCATTTCCAAAAAATATTCTCGGTGTGATCTCTATCTAAATTTGGCAGAAAAATATTTAATGGCTGGCAAAACATTAGTAAATAAAAGCAGATCAAGATGATGTTGTGACAATAACAGATTACATTACTATTCCCTGTCCTTAGGAAAACCCTGATTAGACCAAGATCCTCACGGGGTCTTATGAATAAGTCAGGAAAGGGCTCTAATGACCCTGCGTGAGAGCGCGTGAGCTGCAGTGCAGCCAGCAAGGTGCCAGGCTCCTCTCAGAAACAGGCACTAGCCCAGATGACTAAGAGCAGTTATCACAGGGGGGTTGTTGATTTTTCTTTAATAATTTGGTCCAGATTTTCTGCTGGTATAAAATAGCACTGGTCCATTGAAGCCAAGAGAGTGCTGCCAATTTATATCAGCAAAACCTGACCCTTAGTCTATTTATAATCCCTTTTTTTTATGCAAGTCTTCATTATCTTATTGAAGAATTGTATCTCAGTGTCATCATTTTGGCTGGATTGACCTATCAGAACAACAGATGGCCCCTGCCTCCCCACCTCCAAGAAAAAAAGAGGAGAGATTAAAGAGATTTATGAGTTTAGAAAAAAAAAAACCTAAACCAATTTAATGAAAATATAAATAATGAAAAAAATAAATAATAAAAAGAATTTTTTTTTAGAAAGGGGAAAAAGTATACAATATATACAAAACCATATCAAGCTCCCAGGAGAATGATTATGTCATCAGCAGGCATCAGGAAAGGTCCCAGACTGGACTCGGTGATCGACAGGAGCTGGATTCCAGATCTGGAGTCAGGAA